>OZ038482.1:48280153-48300153 GCA_964036315.1 Acanthosepion esculentum | reverse complement strand
ATTTACATGTTTTTTATTACTGATGTTTCACAATATAGCAATTTTTAGTTTGAGATTTTTAATATAATGCAGTAAAAATTTCTGCATTTTGTGTCGAACTGGAAAGGTGATTATAGTTATTTTCTCCTTCAGAAAAAAAAGTGTACAGTTTCTTGAGTTATCGTTGTATGCTGCTTATTTTTTTATTTTCCGTGCTATTTTGACGTATTTTTGTGATTACTTTTTATGCTTCCATATGTGTTTACTGAGGTTGATATGCCATAAAAAAACAAACAACCAACATCCATATATGTTTAGAGAGTGTTGTACTGTTTAAGTATTTACTACCATTAAAGGTTATTTTGTGTACATAATTTCACTGTTACCAAGGTCCTTCAGTTAATCCTATCTATATTTATTCTTCGTTATTTACCTTACTAACGATAATAGCCTAATGACTAACAGATATAAATACACAAACTAATATAAAACTCACATGGCCTGAAGATTACATTCACTCATGAATGTCGCCATTCGGTTTTAAACTTGGTACCCACACTGCTTCTCACTCTCTCTTTCTCTCTATCTCTTTATTTCCACATGAATTAGTCGAAAGTTTGGAAGTCTCACGAGACTGAACACAACGTCTTAGCGTTACATGATCGTTAAAATTGTCGGTAATCCGTTGTTGGCTACTTAAGCTTTTACATATATATACCACCATCACAGAAGTGTTGAAACAAAATGGCTATTTTTTTAGTGATTTTATAACATATTTATGTTATAATTTTCGAATAAGTACTTATATATATATATATATATATATATATATATATATATATATATATATATATATATATATATATATATATATATATATATATAATGTTTAAAGAATTAATCTATTTAAAAAAAATACATTTACATTATTTCAAACATAGACGTCCAATTTTCAAGTTTTACTTTAAACAGTGTGCATTACATATATCGGTGTGCGCACGCGAGAACCTCCAATAAAGCAAATGTGCTCTCCTAAAAAGGGGTACACAGTTTCGATACTCATCGGAGATGTCAAATACAAGTATCCATTAGAATAAAGTTTGATGTGATATATGACATTGAAACACCGGCTCTCGTACGATAACCGAAGTTAAGCAACGTTGAGCCTGGTGTGTACCTTGATAGGTGACCACTTGGGAATACTGTAATTTTAGATGTGCGGTTGTGTACCTGATAATGACTCGGAATTATTAATCGGAGAGCTGATTTCCAGTTTCTGTTGGTTTCGTTATATTAACTTATAAACCAATGCCACTAAGAAAAGTATGAACCCACCACTTATCCCCAGATATAGCTTAATTAGTTAGATTTGTCTCACTAAATTATCATTTCCAAACTCTTCCTACAATCTACAAGAAATTTCGGGCTTTAAATAACCTGCAAAAGCTTGACAAACCGTAAAAAACGAATTAATAAATCGACAAAACATTTACAAAAGGTAATAATTTATATATTGTTTCGCAATAGAATTAATATTACGGTTGGATTATTATTATTATAATACTTTACTCACAATAAGCAATAACGTAAATCATTATGAATATATCATATGTGTAGTTATAGGATTATACTGTCAACAACCTTATGTAACATTTATATATCTATTCACGTATCTACCTCAACAATGTTTTCTGCCTTTAAATAATCTGCAAAGGGTCGATAAACTGTAAAAAAAACCAAAAACGAATCAATCAATCAAAGAGGACTTACTGTTTGATAGTTTTCATGAGAGGTTTTTGTTTTAATCAATTCACCCCAAACAAGGCGATAATGCAACTAAGACAAAAGAGGCTATTGCAGGTAAAAGAGAATGAGAAGAATTTACAAGGAGCTGGATACCCAATCAGAAACAGAAAAGAAGGAATAACGCTCTACTTCTGTTTAAAAGTCGTGGAGAAATACGAACCGGACGATAGGCGAACCTATCTACACCTATTGAGAAGAAATAGTGAGACGGGGACGTTAGAAGTATAGAGCTGAAGGAGACTTTAAAAGAAACCTGAGACTCAATCCTAAACAGAAAACAAAAAAAAAAAATAAAGATAATTAGCAAATAAAATATCAAAGTTCACATAGAGACATTAGAAATATAGAGTTGAAGAAGACTTTAGAAAGAACCGGAAACTAAATACCAAACAGGAAACACGGAATAAAATTCCACACCTGTTCGAAAGTCCGTGGAGGGTGTGAACCGGACAATAGACGAACCTATCTACTCCTGTTGAGGTAAAAATTAAAAAGTAATTAGTAAATAAAATTTCAGAGTTCAGGCAGAGACTTTAGAAATATAGAGTTGAAGAAGACGTTAGAAGGAACCGGAAACCCAATCCAAAACAGGAAACAAGGGATAAACGTCCACTCCTGTTAACAAAAAACAAACAAACTCGAACCATACGATAAGCGAATCTATCTACTCCTATTAAGAAAAAAATTAAAAATTAAATAATAAATAAAATTTCTGAATTCAGGTAGAGACTTTAGAAGTATAGAGTTGAAGTAGACGTTAGAAGGAACCGGAAGTCCTCTCTAAAACAGGAATCAAGTGAAAAAAAAATTCTACACCCGTTTAAAAGTCTCTGGAGGGGTATGAACCTGACGATAGTGGAATCTATCTACTCCTATTGAGGAAAAAATTAAAAAGTAATTAGTAAATAAAATTTATGAGTTCAGGCGGAGACATTAGAATTATAGATTTGAAGTAGACTTTAGAAGGAACCGGAAACCCAATCCTAAATAGGAAACTAGGGATAAACCTCTGCACCTGTTCAAAAATCCGAGGAATAGTTTGAACCGAACGATAGGAGAACGTATCTACTCATATTATAGAGGCCTCTGTTTTAATGAATGATAATGAGATGAAGTATAGTAAATGTAATTATTTTTGCTAAAGATATTTCGGCAAACAAAGAACGAAATACAAAACACCGAAAAGAAACTTAGATTGCAATGATGATATGCTTTTTGTTATTTGCCTAATATATAGAAGAATGCAATTGTACATGGACATTTTTTGTTTGTTCATGAAACGAAGCTGGGAAGTCATATTTGAACACATACGTTTCGGTCTGCGGATTGGGATGAAATTCCGGTTGGAATTGTCAAGCGAAGACTCTAGAAAATAATAAATTGAAAATAAAAATGGATATCAACTGAACGCAACGGGATGGAATAACGATTAGCAGGAGATATATTGATTAAAACCCACATTCATATGAAACGCTGTTATCATAATTGCTTTCTGAAAGAATAAGAAAGGCTGAATTTTCTTCTTATCAAAACGAATTTATATTAATACACTCTTTGTTTTTTCATAAGCTGAAAACATCAAAGAAAGCTGTTTTCAATGGAATTATCTAGAATGTTCCTTATGCATTATCGACGTCTTTGAGTTTCTGATCTATATTATTGATAATAGACAACGTACAACGATAGTTTTTAGTTTATTTTTTCAACGAATTACTAATGTTACTAAACGATGGGTGGAATTTCTTATTTCATTTTATGGTATCGATTTTTTTAACTTGTATACTGTTAGTAGCTACACAATTGATATAACACACTGGTGACGGTATAACGTCGATAGCTAGATAAATGATACATAATACTGCTGAGAGTATAAGCACACATATGATGCATTTCTAATTATTATGTTATTGGATATACTGGATAAGTCTGAGAAAATAATAATAATAATAATAATAATAATAATAATAATAATAATAATGGTGATGATAATATTAATATTAATAGTAATCCAAACACATACCAATGTAATATAAAATTCATTGAGATACAACATACAAAACTTTTGCATTTTGCTAACGTTTTTGGTGATTGAATAATTTTTCTTACGGTTTATCAACACTTTGCACGTTATTTAATAATAGAAAATATATTTAGAATGTGAGAATTTTGTTTGGGAAATTATAATAGTTTAGTGAGAATTTTTGGGGGAAATTATGATAGTTTAGTGAGAATTTGTTTGGGAAATTATGATAGTTTAGTGAGAATTTGTTTGGGAAATTATTATAGTTTAGTAGAATTTGTTTGGGAAATTATAATAGTTTAGTGATTACTAATTAGCTAATAGTTAGGGTAAGAAGAAGCGGATTCATAACTTTCTCAAGAGTATTTATGGGTAAGTGAATATAACAAAACCAGTTGGAATTGGAACACAGCTCTCCGATTAACAATTACGAAATATTACACCACCCGCACATACAAGCTTACAGCACCTACAATTCCCAAGCGGTCACCCACCTAGGTACTGACCAAGCTCGACGTTACTTAACTTCGGTGATCATTCGCGAACCGGTGTTTCAACGTGGTATGGCTTTTGGCCTTAATCTGTTTCGCGAATTGATAATTAATGTCGAGTCCCGTCAGTACACACTTGTTTTAACTTCCTTGATCGCCCGGTGTTTGAGTTGTAGAACGAGCAAGTTCTAGTTTAAAAAAGGTGCGATGTTGGCAGAAGAGAGAAAGATGAGTCGTTTTTTACTCCCCACGTCATGGAGGGAGAAAAAGACCAAGAGATTCATAACTTCCGCTGTGATAGCAGGAAGACGTTTCTGTGACAATCCAGAACTCTAATACATGTTGGGTTCGGCGGAACTGGTTAGAGCCTTCACTTCTACTACTCCTATGTGTGTGATTTGACCAGCGTGTGAGTATGTATTAAATTACTACACGTTTCACTCTTGTCAGTATTATGTAAAAAGATATACAACTATTAAGTTACATGAAAGTATAAAGCAAATAATGCAGAAATGATACATGGCATGGTTGTTAACATTCTGGAAACAGTTACATAATTTATGCATTACAATGTTGGTAGTGTAACATACATTGGCACAGAAGGTATACGTGAGGCAATAGATCTATGGCTCTACACAAGGATGTTAAGATAGATGCAAAAAATAATACGTTTTAGTGAAAATACGAACGTGGACGATTTTAGCTTTCCGAATCTTGTTGTCCTTTCATGGCTTAAAAATAGATTATTCATAGTTATCCCCAATTTTCTGTTTTGCTATCCATTTTCATCAGCTCGTTAGGTAGGTTATTCGCTGTTTTCCTCTGTCAATGTTTCTTTTAATATGTCCGGTGAGTGTCGAATTCTCCAAGTATACTTTCCTCATTATATGAACAAATTTCAACAGTGTCGGATTCTAAGCTCGTTTTTGTTTTATTTTTCTTTAAAACTTTCTCTGTTCATGGTAATCCAATCCTCCTTCTGTAGAACCAGATTTCTGTTACATCCAGTCTTCTCGTCACCCGTGAGACATTGTTCAGCAATCAGTGCCATATAGGAGGAATTATATTACATATCAGTTCAGCACTCAACTTTATTTTTTTTTAAGGAAATTTAACAGCTTTTATTTTATTATTTACTTTTTGAGTGGCTTTTTCGCTATTTCAATGTCTGTTCGAATTTCTGTGTCACATTTTACTTCGTCTGCTGAAACACGTCCTAGATATTTGCACTTATTATTACTATATTGCTATATATACCGGGTGTTAAAACCAAATTTGTCCGAATCATGTAACAGCAAAATTGTCCAATTGTTAGGTTAAGATCTGAAATGATTAAAGATATCTTACTGGAATTCTCCGAAGTTTTTATAACACAGTTGGACTCTACTTTGAGCAATAAGAATGTATAATTACTTTCTAAGCTTAACAGAAATATCATGATGAAATCGATCATAAACGAAAATAACATGTTCATTAATTAATCATAGCTATAAATCGGAATTTCATGAAGTACTGAAATAAAGTTAATATATATATATATATATATATATATATATATATATATATATATATATTCCAGGATCATTTTCAACTTATTCAAGATGATATTCGCCCCTTCTAGCCTTCTAACATTTTGTCCTGGAGTAACAAAGTGCCTCACATGTTTCACGTACGATTTCATTTTCAAGTCATTTTTACACTACTCGTTGCACTGATGAAACTACTCTCTCTCACATGCCAAACGTCGTATGAATTGAATTGGATGTTTTCTAATTGATATCTTTAGTTCTAAGTTGAAATGATGATACCTATTCCCGTTGTGGCCTCATGATCCAGTTTTCCTCTCTACTATTCCTTCTCTTTTAAACTTAATCACAGTTCTTTGGATAGTTCTTGAATGGACTTTGAAGATGGAAGCCAGAGTATGAATGTTGGTACCATTACTGAAGGCCTGAATGATATATATATATATATATGAATATTTCATGTTTTGGGTTTCACGTTAAGTAATCGTCAGAAAACAATAACTGGTACTTGTCTTCTGACGATCGCTTTGATCACAGTCCCTGACTACTGTTAGATTTGTTTTGTTACAATTTTATCATTCTTAGTTTTTGAGACATTGAGCACTTTAGGTTTTTGCGTAGCTAAATGGCTATTTTTTGGACGCTTTTTACGCTCTTTCATTTGTTTTCTTCGTTTTTCTTTTTCTTCATATGTATAAGGTTATTATACTTGTATTTTCTACTAGTATGTTTTTGTTGAATTTCGGCGGGTTTTCGAGTGTGTTTTAATGTACTAATTGAACTACGTTCGATTATGTTTAATTTGAGTCGTCTAGATAGGCATGTAGTAGCATGGCCAATATAATTATTTATGAGTTTGTTTTGATGAGAAACAAAGTTCTTTATAGGGCAACTGAACTCGTAAATTATATTGGTTATCGGTATTTTTTATTTTGATGTTGTATTTTTATTTATTATGATAAGGTTAGTTGTTTTAATTTTTTTGCAATAGATAATTTAATATTATTGTTCTGGTCGACTTGGTTTGTGTATTTCTTTATGATATTTCTAAGAGAAAAATCGTTTTTTGTAGAAGATGTTAATGTTATTGTATTTATCTCTATGTAAAAAAGATTAAAAGTAATGGAAGCACTAATAATAAAAAAGGAAATATCAACTCTCAGGAACGTTAACTACGGACACGGCCACAATGTGTTGACCGTGTTTGGTAGATAAAACATTCCTATAACTTCAAAGACACACATAAAAATCACATATTAAGTCAAATATAAAAATCCAAATCGTCCTTGATAATGACTACAAGAATAGCCGAAAGCGCTTGGATATACAGAACTTTTGAACAGTTTTATACACTTTATGTCCCCAAAACACTTGTACGAACAAAAGTAAAATTAAATAAAAAACTTAATCGCTGAGCCTTGTCTTTAACGAAACATGTATAAAAGAGGGATTTTTGCCAAAATACACGATATGCATATATATATATATATATATATATATATATATATATATATATATATATATATATATAATTTTTGGTTTAGAAGCATAAAACCACATTCATGCGTTCTGCTGTCCCGTGTTTTCAGTTTGACAAGATATGTGGACTTAGAAAAAGATTCAGTAACATCTTTCCTTATCGACTGAGTTATTACATCCATTATTATTACATCCGTTATTTCATCCATTGTTATACATTATTACATTTGCTAAAAAAATGACAGGAGCAGTGATACCCACGCGCCAACACGCAAAAGCGAATGTCTTTTACTCTTTCTGAATATATAGGATGACTCAATAATATATATACACATTTTGAAGTTTTCTCAAGAAATGATTCAAATATATCTAATTTAAATAGTTCATAAGAAGTCAGTATTCATTTTTAAATGCTTGCTCTTAAGGTTTTGTCATTGCATGTTTTCAAATTGACATTCCTTATGATTCAGATATTACTGACAACGCGGCGCAATCGAATCATAAGCAGCAATCGTATCACGCATGGCACATAACTAACATATTTCGGACTGTTGTCCTCATCTTTATTGCCAAATTTACGGCATTTCAGCCGTTGTGCGCTCCGGCCTTCTTCATGTGATTGGAATTTCGAACTGAACCCTTTATTTCGTCCACCGAGACAGATTGTTGTAGTTCCACACGCTGTGCCTTCTTCAGGGTGTCTTAGTTATCTCCCTTTAACTCAACTCTCCAAGTTTTTGTTCACCACTGCAGTAGCCAGGTATTGAACTCTCAACTCTTTACTTTAAAAAGACATTAAGGGATCAAATTTATGTCCCAAGAATTCATACACTGATGACTTCAAGGACACATGACCCCAAAGCGTTGATTGGGTCCAGTGACTTGCCCAAAGAGTTGTGAGTTGAATATTTGTCTACTGCAGGGGTGAACAAAAACTTGGACAGTTGAGTTAAACGGAAATTAACTGAGAAGTCTGGAAGAAGTGTGGAACTAGAACAATCTCCTCCGGTGGTATAGTACGAAATTCCAATCACCTGACGAAGTTCGGAGCGTACAACGGCTGAAACATCGTTAATATGGCAAAAAAAATGCGAGGACAACAGTCCGATTAATGTAAATAATTGCAACCTCATCTCAGAAATATAGACAGACATTAAAGTACAGTTGTTTGATAGCTGGAATTTACACATATGTTTTTGTTACATACACATTTTGTTAAAAATCGTTATATAAATATTAAGAAATGTTTGTATGCAATAATATTCATTAATGTATGTAGTTTTTTAAACTGTTAATTTATATTGGTTTTCAGTAATTAAATTACACATATAGTCTTCCATTATTCCTCCCCTCAGCACTAAAGAACAATGCCTCAATCAAATCTAGCATTAAAATACGGATTTAAATTCTTAAATATCTTTACTACCCATAAATATTATACTTACGTTTTAATTCACGGGGGTCTCAATTCATATTCAGTATATAATTATATAGTTTGGAATTCTTATTTACCTTTCATATTAACTGTGATGGAAAAAAGGAGCTCAGCCAACATATTTTCACGAACCGGATATTAACGATCAATGAGGCGTATTTGGCTCTCGAGTGGCGGTTTGGCCACCCCTATTATATGTAGTGGGAACACATGTTTCACATTGTACCGACTACTTATGAGGTTTATAGTGCTAAGTGATTAATTGCTTGCAAATAGATTTGTTTGTATTTCGGGCACATAAATAAAGATGGCAACGAAACTTCAAGAGGTTTCATCAATATTTAATTGAAAGTTGCCTTATCATGTGGGTGACTCGTGGCCTAATTGATAGGGGTACACTGTACTTAAAAGGGAATACAGTATTAATTCATGTCGAGAATATTTTAGTAGGAGTTTTCGATTTGTAGGCCCGTTGATATTGATTTCACAGATTAAAAATACAAGAATATGTACCGAAACACGTGTACCCAGTAAAAAACATATAACGCTTATATAAATCTCATATAGTAAAAAGCATATAACGCTTATATAAAGCTTATACAGTAAAAAGCATGTAACGCTTATATAAAGCTTATACAGTAAAAAGCATATAACACTTATATAAAGCATATATAGTAAAAAGCATATAACACTTATATAAAGCTTATATAGTAAAAAGCATATAACGCTTATATAAAGCTTATACAGTAAAAAGCATATAATACTTATATAAAGCATATATAGTAAAAAGCATATAACACTTATATAAAGCTTATATAGTAAAAAGCATATAACGCTTATATAAAGCTTATACAGTAAAAAGCATATAATACTTATATAAAGCATATATAGTAAAAAGCATATAACACTTATATAAAGCTTATATAGTAAAAAGCATATAACACTTATATAAAGCATATATAGTAAAAAGCATATAACACTTATATAAAGCTTATACAGTAAAAAGCATATAACACTTATATAAAGCTTATACAGTAAAAAGCATATAACGCTTATATAAAGCTTATATAGTAAAAAGCATATAACGCTTATATAAAGCTCATATAGTAAAAAGCATATAACGCTTATATAAAGCTTATATAGTAAAAAAGCATATAACGCTTATATAAAGCTTATACAGTAAAAAGCATATAACACTTATATAAAGCATATATAGTAAAAAGCATATAACACTTATATAAAGCTTATATAGTAAAAAGCATATAACACTTATATAAAGCATATATAGTAAAAAGGATATAACGTTTATATAAAGCTTATATAGTAAAAAGTATATAACGCTTATATAAAGCTTATATAGTAAAAAAGCATATAACACTTATATAAAGCTTATACAGTAAAAAGCATATAACACTTATATAAAGCATATATAGTAAAAAGCATATAACACTTATATAAAGCTTATATAGTAAAAAGCATATAACACTTATATAAAGCATATATAGTAAAAAGCATATAACACTTATATAAAGCTTATACAGTAAAAAGCATATAACACTTATATAAAGCTTATACAGTAAAAAGCATATAACGCTTATATAAAGCTTATATAGTAAAAAGCATATAACGCTTATATAAAGCTCATATAGTAAAAAGCATATAACGCTTATATAAAGCTTATATAGTAAAAAAGCATATAACGCTTATATAAAGCTTATACAGTAAAAAGCATATAACACTTATATAAAGCATATATAGTAAAAAGCATATAACACTTATATAAAGCTTATATAGTAAAAAGCATATAACACTTATATAAAGCATATATAGTAAAAAGGATATAACGTTTATATAAAGCTTATATAGTAAAAAGTATATAACGCTTATATAAAGCTTATATAGTAAAAAAGCATATAACACTTATATAAAGCATATATAGTAAAAAGCATATAACACTTATATAAAGCTTATACAGTAAAAAGCATATAACACTTATATAAAGCTTATATAGTAAAAAGCATATAACACTTATATAAAGCTTATATAGTAAAAAAGCATATAACACTTATATAAAGCTTATACAGTAAAAAGCATATAACACTTATATAAAGCATATATAGTAAAAAGCATATAACGCTTATATAAAGCTCATATAGTAAAAAGCATATAACGCTTATATAAAGCTTATATAGTAAAAAAGCATATAACTCTTATATAAAGCTTATACAGTAAAAAGCATATAACACTTATATAAAGCTCATATAGTAAAAAGCATATAACGCTTATATAAAGCTTATACAGTAAAAAGCATATAACACTTATATAAAGCATATATAGTAAAAAGCATATAACACTTATATAAAGCTTATATAGTAAAAAGCATATAACACTTATATAAAGCATATATAGTAAAAAGCATATAACACTTATATAAAGCTTATACAGTAAAAAGCATATAACACTTATATAAAGCTTATACAGTAAAAAGCATATAACGCTTATATAAAGCTTATATAGTAAAAAGCATATAACGCTTATATAAAGCTCATATAGTAAAAAGCATATAACGCTTATATAAAGCTTATATAGTAAAAAAGCATATAACGCTTATATAAAGCTTATACAGTAAAAAGCATATAACACTTATATAAAGCATATATAGTAAAAAGCATATAACACTTATATAAAGCTTATATAGTAAAAAGCATATAACACTTATATAAAGCTTATACAGTAAAAAGCATATAACACTTATATAAAGCATATATAGTAAAAAGCATATAACACTTATATAAAGCTTATACAGTAAAAAGCATATAACACTTATATAAAGCTTATACAGTAAAAAGCATATAACGCTTATATAAAGCTTATATAGTAAAAAGCATATAACGCTTATATAAAGCTTATACAGTAAAAAGCATATAACACTTATATAAAGCTTATACAGTAAAAAGCATATAACACTTATATAAAGCATATATAGTAAAAAGCATATAACACTTATATAAAGCTTATACAGTAAAAAGCATATAACACTTATATAAAGCTTATACAGTAAAAAGCATATAACGCTTATATAAAGCTTATATAGTAAAAAGCATATAACGCTTATATAAAGCTCATATAGTAAAAAGCATATAACGCTTATATAAAGCTTATATAGTAAAAAAGCATATAACGCTTATATAAAGCTTATACAGTAAAAAGCATAAAACACTTATATAAAGCATATATAGTAAAAAGCATATAACACTTATATAAAGCTTATATAGTAAAAAGCATATAACACTTATATAAAGCATATATAGTAAAAAGGATATAACGTTTATATAAAGCTTATATAGTAAAAAGTATATAACGCTTATATAAAGCTTATATAGTAAAAAAGCATATAACACTTATATAAAGCTTATACAGTAAATAGCATATAACACTTATATAAAGCATATATAGTAAAAAGCATATAACGCTTATATAAAGCTCATATAGTAAAAAGCATATAACGCTTATATAAAGCTTATATAGTAAAAAAGCATATAACGCTTATATAAAGCTTATACAGTAAAAAGCATATAACACTTATATAAAGCATATATAGTAAAAAGCATATAACACTTATATAAAGCTTATATAGTAAAAAGCATATAACACTTATATAAAGCTTATACAGTAAAAAGCATATAACACTTATATAAAGCATATATAGTAAAAAGCATATAACACTTATATAAAGCTTATACAGTAAAAAGCATATAACACTTATATAAAGCTTATACAGTAAAAAGCATATAACGCTTATATAAAGCTTATATAGTAAAAAGCATATAACGCTTATATAAAGCTTATACAGTAAAAAGCATATAACACTTATATAAAGCTTATACAGTAAAAAGCATATAACACTTATATAAAGCATATATAGTAAAAAGCATATAACACATATAAAGCTTATACAGTAAAAAGCATATAACACTTATATAAAGCTTATACAGTAAAAAGCATATAACGCTTATATAAAGCTTATATAGTAAAAAGCATATAACACTTATATAAAGCTTATATAGTAAAAAGCATATAACACTTATATAAAGCATATATAGTAAAAAGCATATAACACTTATATAAAGCATATATAGTAAAAAGCATATAACGCTTATATAAAGCTCATATAGTAAAAAGCATATAACGCTTATATAAAGCTTATATAGTAAAAAAGCATATAACGCTTATATAAAGCTTATACAGTAAAAAGCATATAACACTTATATAAAGCATATATAGTAAAAAGCATATAACACTTATATAAAGCTTATATAGTAAAAAGCATATAACACTTATATAAAGCATATATAGTAAAAAGGATATAACGTTTATATAAAGCTTATATAGTAAAAAGTATATAACGCTTATATAAAGCTTATATAGTAAAAAAGCATATAACACTTATATAAAGCTTATACAGTAAAAAGCATATAACACTTATATAAAGCATATATAGTAAAAAGCATATAACGCTTATATAAAGCTCATATAGTAAAAAGCATATAACGCTTATATAAAGCTTATATAGTAAAAAAGCATATAACTCTTATATAAAGCTTATACAGTAAAAAGCATATAACACTTATATAAAGCTCATATAGTAAAAAGCATATAACGCTTATATAAAGCTTATACAGTAAAAAGCATATAACACTTATATAAAGCATATATAGTAAAAAGCATATAACACTTATATAAAGCTTATATAGTAAAAAGCATATAACACTTATATAAAGCATATATAGTAAAAAGCATATAACACTTATATAAAGCATATATAGTAAAAAGCATATAACGCTTATATAAAGCTTATACAGTAAAAAGCATATAACACTTATATAAAGCATATATAGTAAAAAGCATATAACACTTATATAAAGCTTATATAGTAAAAAGCATATAACACTTATATAAAGCATATATAGTAAAAAGCATATAACACTTATATAAAGCATATATAGTAAAAAGCATATAACGCTTATATAAAGCTCATATAGTAAAAAGCATATAACGCTTATATAAAGCTTATATAGTAAAAAGCATATAACGCTTATATAAAGCTTATATAGTAAAAAAGCATATAACTCTTATATAAAGCTTATACAGTAAAAAGCATATAACGCTTATATAAAGCTCATATAGTAAAAAGCATATAACTCTTATATAAAGCTTATACAGTAAAAAGCATATAACACTTATATAAAGCATATATAGTAAAAAGCATATAACACTTATATAAAGCTTATATAGTAAAAAGGATATAACGTTTATATAAAGCTCATATAGTAAAAAGCATATAACGCTTATATAAAGCTTATATAGTAAAAAGCATATAACGCTTATATAAAGCTTATAGTAGTAAGAAGCAAGGTCGAATTAAAAATAATAAATGCGTTAAAATTGCTTTGTTTAAGTTTCGAGTAAGAAAATATATTTAGCAGACATATGTTTTGTTTGATTGCCTGATTTGTCTTCTACGGTTTATCAACCCTTTTCAGGTTATTTAAAGTCAGAGAATATTTTTAGATTATAAGAATAAGAATAATATAATAAGGATTTAATGATACAAGTCTTTCTAATTAACCCACACCTGTGGGAGAAACGTTGGATTTATACTTTTTCCAAGTAAGAGAATATAACGAAACTGACTGGAATTAGAATTCTGCTCTCTGATTTCCGATTGCGTGCCGTTATCCATTACGCAACTCTTACATCCAGGCTTACAGTACCTGGTATTCCTACGCTGTCATTTCAACGTGATATGGCCACAAGCCTTAGCATATATAGACTTCATGTATGCGCATTTCTTCAAACGCTAATTGAATAGTAACATTTCGTGATGATTTTCCCTGGTCTAAATAGTAAGGGTAAAAAGAGCTTTCCCTAATGAAAAAAAGGAATAGAGGTTCTATTCCTACCGAATAGCGCTTTTTCTTTATTACGCGGGTTGACATTAAATTCAATGTTTTATTTGAGAGGGACGTCTACTCGAAAACACTCAAGCACATAAACACATTAAATATAACGTTTATTGTGATAATAAGATATGGGAATAAAGTTTGGTTGAAAACCCGAGAGAATGTGTTTGATGATTTTCGCAACGCTTTACAATAAAGAAGAGAATGTGTGCCAATATCTTTTGGGTGGTGACGGAATGCAGCTAAAAATATTGAAATGCTTTGAGAAGAAATCTCATAAGTAAGTAAAGCACAAATGCATGAATGGTATTCGCTTTTCCAACATGGCGAAATTTTATTTGAAGCTAATCAAAGATGTGGCCTATCTATATTGGGAAGAAATATGTTTGCTACTCAATCAATGAAGATTGTTGTTGGACTGCTGCCGAGAGATCTAAGGCGTGTTATTTGTCTTTGGATTTCATGCCAGCGAACATTAAGAGAAGATTTGGAAAAAAAAAAGGCAGAAGATTTGAAAAAAGCAATTCGTGCCTTGTTTTTACACAGAAAGGATTAAAGAGAAAGCTAATCAAAATCCATGTCACTATTTGAGATAATCCCAAATAATCTTTCTCTCCAATGTTGTGCTGCTAAAGGGACCATCCGGAACTGAAACAAGAAGAAAACCAAATGAAAAAAAACAAAAAACAAATAAAAAACACTAATTGAAAAATACACATGAACGTGACGGGGGATCGATCCAGTGTCAAGATCACGTTGAAAAAGCTAACGAAAACAAATCAGCGAATACAAAATAATGTCATGTAACAGGTTGACTCGGAATAATATTGATTGGTGACACTGTAACACAAACTACGTTTCCAGCTACTGTGACTATTGTGCGGACTGTGGGTAGCGTGGTACATGACCCGCTTCCCCGTTTCTCGCAAAGCGTTCAGGTTATTTATTCTCAGAAATTTTGTCAGAAAGAGCAATACAAATGGGGAAGGACGTGTTCATATGTTTTATAGACAACGCCAAGGCGTTCGAGAAAGTACGCCACAAAGATCTGTTAGAGCTGTCAGCAATCTTGACATATTCGGGAAATACATTAGAATAATCAAAAACCTCTACTAGAAGCAAAGCGCCTGCATACGGATGAAAAAAAAAATGAGATCAGCAGATAGACAAAAATAGAGGCGTAAGTAAGAAGTGTCTTTTCATCGGACATATTCAACCTTATACAGCGAGGCAGTACTAGTAGAACCGGAAACTCTACCAGGATTCATAATTGGCGACCACAATCTTAATAAAATAAGATATGAAGATGCCACAGTGCTGATAACAGATACGGAAAGGAAACTCCAAAATCTCCTACAGAAGGTAGCGAAGGAGAGCGAGAAATGATTTAGCATAAATAACAAGAAGAGAAAATGCATGGTCATCAGCTAAAAGATGAGCCCCAAATGCAATTTACTGGTCGTGGACACTAAACTCAAGCCATAAATTTAAATATCATGGAAGTGTTCCAACAGAGGACGGAAAGTGTGACACTGAGATCCGAAGACGTAATGGGATAGCCAAAAATGCATTCCAAATGTTAAGTAGAGTATTACGAGAGAAGAAACTAAAAGAAAAGGGTACTGGACATTTATGTGATATCTGTCCTCTTCTATGACAGCGAATGCTGGATAATCTCCTCAGAGTTGAAGAAGAGACGCCAAGCAACAGAAATGTGGTTATACAGAAGGATGTTTAGGATATCATGGGTCGAACATGTTAACAACGACGAGGTTTTGGAGAGAATGGAAACCAAGATGAAAATTATACTCAACATAAAGAAGAGGCAAAAAGAGATAAAATTTCTGGGACAAATAATAAGGAATGAGGGCGTGAAAAAACTGGCACTCACAGGACGGATAGAGGGAAAGAGGAACAGGGGAAAGCAACGCGTGACACAATGGGCTTGATCAAGTGGATGGTAGAACAGAGTCTGTGAGAATAACAAAAGAATTTATGAAGAACTACAAAAGACAGAAGGAGGTGGAGGACCATGGAAGGCTGTAGGTGTTCCGGCACGACTCCCAACCTCCTCATAATGCTCAAGTCACTCAACACTGGATGGCCGACAATTTCGGCTATCATGTAGCGCTTAAGATTAAAAGTTAAGTCTCGTGAGACTTCAAAACACTCGACTACTTCAGGAGAGAGAGAGGGGGAGAGAGAGGGAGGGAGAGGGGAGAGAGGGCGGGAGAGGGAGGGAGAAAGAGAGATTAACATCCCTGTAATATCAAGGATTCTCTGAAGGCAGCCATTGAGAAGACAATGTCCAAAATTGCACCTCCGATCCTGCATCGAAGCAGCCATGAACGATAAAAGTGGATATGTGGAATAACGCTGCTGTGAAGCTACACAAATTTAAGTGTACAAATGTTTTGGACACTATTACCGTATTTGCTTGAGATATGCTTGCTTTTCCAAACACCTTAAATTGTCCTCAAACGACTTAACTACCGTATGTCGTACAATAATATAAACAACATATACTCGATTTCATTTATTTGATCATTTTTTGCACCCCCCACCTATTTTACGATTCACTTACCGAACTCGCTTTAAATATTTTAGAGCGTTCCTAAATTTTAGTACTTTTGAAAAACTAACGATATTTTTACTCTGTTTATAAATTTCTTATATTTATCTTGATAAAGTCCCTCAAGTGTTAAAGGTGTCGTTAACGAAAAGTTTTCCTTTTGCCTTCATTCATACTGTCTATTTACAGGTGTTTATTTATATGTTAACCTATACACACACACACGCACACACGCACACATACACACACACACACACACTCACACATATATATTTATTATAAAGATATTACATACGGACGGACAAGTACTCACGACAAAGATGCATTTTTGTTTCGATGCGAATACATCTCGACAGGTGAGGGACAAAGATAGTTATAAACGATTCTATTTAAAAATGCTGCTTATGAAACATAACTTTCTTTTTTTCATTATTCAATTTTTATTTTATTTTAAAGAATAACAAAAAAAAATTAACAAAATTTGAATAATGAAAAAAAGAAAGCCACCTATGCTAATGCAAAGCTCTTCAGTAAAATGAATTGGATCCCTCTGACTGATTGGCATTTGTTTACATTCGTAAAAAAACAATACGCTAGAATTAACTGTTTCTCTCTGGTGAATGGTGATAGCTCAGTAGTAGAAACTCAGTCGGGTTTAGGTCTTGACTTGAAGCATTCGGATGTCTAGTCGCAGTGAGGAACTGTGATACAGCGAAACAGTACTGTCTGCAAATGACACACACACACACACACATATATATATATATATAACAGGAAGAAATCAGTCTAACCTTCACCAATAAAATAAAAATACTATATCACATAAACAGTAAAAATGCAACTACAAATTCTAAAAGCATTAAGTAGACAAACAAACGAAAATCAATTTAATATTATTAACTTAAAGAACAAATATGCTACGTAAGTTTCATAAATACTGAAAAAACAAACAAAACAAATCCCTGGAAATATGCGATACATTCATAGCATGTTTTACACGTGAATACGTGATATTTAAAAAAAGATGAAACGGGTTTAGGACAAAAAAAATATTTTGATAATGGTTCTGACAATCCACTATTGGATGCACAGTTTAAAGTTAAGCTTTCACCAAAAACCAACAAAAGGATCTATTTTTTACCAAAGCGTTTGGAAGACAAATGACATTTGCCTTGCTGACTCGCATCAGATGACAGAACGCGTTCTTAAAGAATAGTTTTCGTTTTCTCTTTAATCATATTGTCTTTTCAACACACACACACACACACACACACACACACACACACACACACACACACACACACACACACACACACACACACACACACACACACACACACACACACACACACACACACACACACACACACACACACACACACACACACACACACACACACACACACACACACACACACACACACATCACTCAAATATGGGTCGGAATCTGACAATGATAGCATAAATAACAAATAGGAAACGTTTATAAATCTAACATAATTCACTTTTATTAAAGTTTTATCATAGAATGACATATGGAAAAAATAATTGTGGTATTTATATTTTCATTGGTTAAGCACGCTTCACGTGCATTTGACTTGTTAAGTAGCGCGAGTATGTTATAGCGTTCTGAACTCATGGAGAGATGAAGAATTCTTTCGAATTAATTACGTGTTTTTCCGAGAGAGAAAACCAGAGAGAAAACCCGGAGTGTAGTCCCGAGAAAGGTTGGTTGTCAACACATATAAATCCGTTGATTTTGGGAGCTTCGAAAGGCCGCGTCATTTCACCTTGAGTTCAGAACGCCATAATATATACTAACGCTGTCAAAGTAAAATCACATGAAACTTTCTTAACCAATGAAAATCAAACAACATGAATAAAAAAGTAACAAAATTTCTTTCTCCTTATCTCATTCTCTGATTAAGCTTTAATAAAAGTGAACCTGTTAGATTGATTAATCTTTCCTGTTTGTTCTTGTTATATATATATATATATATATATATATATATATATATATATATATATATATATATATATATATATATATATATATATATATATATATATATATATATATATATATATATATATATATATATATATATATATATATATATATATATATATATATATATTCTATTTCTGCCTTACAACGATGGCCTAGGTCTAAGATATCTGAATGCTGTCAGATCAGTCGTGTTTCGATTCCGCCTTGAAACAAACTGATTTCTAGCCACACAGTGGAGATGTGATACAGCGAAACCGTCTATCTGTGGATGTATAAATCCACAGCCTATTGAGTAATAAAACATTTTTACATAAGGATTTTTTTTCAAAATAATCTTATTCTTCAATGGACATTCGACAGCGTCTCTCCTATATATATTTGAATGTAAGCGGTATATGACTTTATAAGAAGCGATGCCATCTTTACGTTTTCTTTTTAATTATTTTCGGAAAAATTTATTATATAGGAAAGAGCAGATTGGAACAACTAAGGCGTCATTTTGTATGAAGGGAAAACTACTACGATGAGGCTGTATTTTGTAAAAGACTTCTTATTTTCTTGCTAAAGAACTGGGAAATATGTTTCAACGTTAATTTCATATTCTGTCAGATTTTAAACCATTTATGAAACGTAAAATTTGATCCGTTTCTCTAAAGTTGGAAAGAAAAATATAATTTTCAAAAAAATTGGAAAGAAAAATATATTTACAGCTCGACGC
>OZ038482.1:48162653-48275153 GCA_964036315.1 Acanthosepion esculentum | reverse complement strand
GCAAAGAGAAAAAGAAGATAGAACAGCGACAACCACGAAAATCCATTTAATGTCTGGAATAGCATACCATTGATTTGCCAAGTCGTAAGACTTTTTGAGGTTAACGAATCTTCAAAATCTTGATCAGCAATCTGATAGCATGGTACAAGTAGCATTATAACTTTTAAAAGACGACCGGAAGTGGGATACAGAAATACAAAGTCGCATTGAAATAACGGAATATGCCTTTCAAAACCTTAACAAAATATTAAGAAACAGGAAATTTTCATAAGAAACAAAGAAAAGAATGCTACACCGCTGTGAAATAGCATTTCTCATATATAGTAGTGAATTGTGGAAATTTTCCTCACATATGTAAAGGAAGCAATAGAAATGAGTTTCTACAGAAGGATAATGAGAATGAACAGAGAATAGATATAAAGAAAATGAAAACGATAAGAGCACTTGCTTTTAGAATCAGAAAGAGTTGATATATGAGGAGAACGTGATTGGAGAATTTGACACTCGTAGGGTATACTAAAAGAAGGGCAGAGACACCTACCAAATGGACTTGGAAATGGATGGCAGAACATGAACAGGGAGGAATATTTAGGCAACAATTATTAGTTAGAGCTACAACGGATAGGACGATGTGAAGAGCCATAGTCAACCACGTACTGAAGAGAAATAGCGCATAAATGAAGAAGTATTTCTTTTAATTTTTTTTACAGTAATGTTCACCCTTCACAAAGCCCAAGATCTACTTGAGGCGAAGTGTTACAGCCTATTAGGTAGAGTTTATGGGGATATGTGAGGAAGATAACGATTAATCCTAGTCTTGAACAGGTTAACATTGCGGTAATGGAGGAATCACCTTCTTGGGAATCAGTTTCTCAATGTAGCCAGAAAAGTTGTTCGAATGGAACTTATATCTCACCGAGTGATGCAGGGTAATTCTGAGTAAAAACTATATTTTTTTTAAGCATTTCACCCCAATCAAAGCAGGGGTGCCACTAGCACGCCACGGGTTACAGAGAGTGAAATTAAGAGTAAAGAGTAGCGTTTGAGGAAAGGATAAATAGAAGAACGGGTATCAAGATCAAGACATCAGAATATGTCGATCGACATTACATTTAAATCTTTTGAAGATTATAGTTATCAGGGAAGCAAGTAAGAGAATAGAAATTGCACTGTCGGTAAGTGCGAGAGAAGAAGCTGCTGGAGTAGAAGAGGCGGTTACATTTAACTGTTTTGATAATGAAATAGTGTGACCGAGATGCCAAACTATCAGCACGCTTAATTCATGCAGTCGGGGTAGCAGTGAAAATAACCCGTCAGAACAGTGGAAATACTTGTAGAAAAGACAGAGAGAAGCCTCTGTGAGAAAGTGACTGGAGTCGTGATGGCAGGTCAAGACCTATTACATTGCATATCCGTCTTTGGATTTTGTTGAGAGGTCAGGACCTATCACATTGCATATCCGTACTTTCAAAATTTGGTATATACTCCTCTTCTTACAATTGCATAGTACACAAAATGAAACCTGTTTAACAAAATCTCATTTAGCTAAATTAAAAACGTAAATAATATTACTGTTATTAATTCTGTGTGCTTAAAAGTAGCAAATATGGCGCCAGTAATAATGGATTAATAAAAAGGACTGCTTAGTAAAAAATGATATAAGGTCTGGAGCAGATAAATTTCGTTAATGATTTGACTTTCGAAATTCAGAATAAATTCCCTCCGTTAAAATTCTACAGTACTTCAAAAAATGGCGACAGAAATGGTAACGACTGTCAGGCTTTCATGAGACTGACGCTTTGCTTTACGTTATATCAAAATGAATGTCAACACTTTACACTCTTTTATTAGCAGGAAATTATTACTAAAATGTTACGCAAGATGTCTCTGTTGCGAGTAAACAAAAAGCATTAAATAATGGATTTAAATCCTTATAATCATTAGTACTGGATAACGCGCCACGGGGAATTCACTCTGTTTTATCCAACATTATTGAATCGCTTGGAACGGTCCCGATGAGACATGTAACCGGATGTCCTTGGAAGAATCGAAATCATCCAGTCAGCAGCATTAACAAAACCGCTGTAACAGTGAGGAAATCTAGTCGATTTTGATCTCCATTGAAAAAGAGATTTGAATGAAGAGAACAAATTTACTAGCGGATGTAATAGAAAATAAAATACAAAATTGAAGCTGAAGTGACATTGGCGTGTACAGTGGATATTATGTCGGCGAATTCTGGTTGACTATATTTGATCCCACACGCGGGGTGATATCGACAAAAATACTCACAATGATTGAAATTCTTAAAAGAAGGATCGACCAAATGAGGCAACCTCTGGATCAACGCCATGTGAACAAGAGGGCACATTGGCAGCCTCGGACTAATATGAACAGGGGATCACGATTGCAGTCTCGGACGAATATAAGTAACGCGAACAAGAGGAAAATAGCATTTCAAAAATAGGACTCTGAAAAATGTTGCCTCCAGGGTTATATCTCTTTCCGAAGAAATTCAGATGGAAAGAAAGTATACTCTGTCGGTCCAAGTGCGATAGCTGGTCCCATATAATTGAATACGGAGTAGATCTAAATATTTGGGACGAAATAAGACCCGTGAGCTCGCAATCTGCCACAGGCGGTACCTGCATAACGTGGTGATATTTGCCTCGACCAGTTATATACTGCTGATAACATTTATATAAACAACTCTTAGAACAATGGCCGGATGTTATATTTACGGGTCAGCTAGAATTATTTTACGAAATGCTAACGCATGTTGAAATCCTTACAGTATCTAGTATTGTTGAAGTTATCGCTAACATTTTTTGTCAAGATTTACAAACTCTACGTTTCGTTCAATTTCGCATACCAATCGATGAAATTTGAATAAACGGATTTGTTTGGAAAAAATACTTTTTATAAAAACCCTACTTCGCGGTTTTTACGCTTCCCTAGTAAAAATCTACTGTAATTTGTACCTGTTTGCCTTTTTCCCCAAAAGTTGGTTTCGATCAATCAATGTATGGCTATTTTAGAGGGTGTGACAGATGGAACAACAGACTAACGAAAATAACAGAATTTTATATATAGATAAATTGTGAGACTTTGGAGATGAAGGTTTATTGTCTTTTAGACAAATAAAAATGCTTTCTGGAATATGCTGCTACTGTTGAAACCTAGACTTGTTGGTGGTTGTCCGAGCAGTTACACTTCAGAACACGGATTTATTGAGTTCATTATTCCCACATTCCAATAAATCATCAAGGCTTTTTATAGCTGAGTCACAAATCTAGTAAAACGCGTAGGTCACATAAAACACGCAGGAAGCGAATAAATCTCAGATTACTAATTTTTACTTTTTGCACGCACTCGAAGTTTTCGGTGAAGCTGCTGCCAAACGTGGCAGCGCCACACGCCATTACTCCAAACCCTCTATGTTCCACGGTTTCCTGCAGACATTCAGTGTTCCAAGTCTCATTCTGATTTCTCCAAACATAAATCTGTTTCGAATTCAAATATTGGCAGAATTTACTTTCATCTGTCCAAATTACAGACTGCCAAAATTCATAAACTTTCCTCTCGAATTCTCTCGCCCAGTCCATACGCCTGTTCCCGTTAACCTCTGAAATCAAGGGCTTCTTTCTTGCAACTCTTCTTTGATAGCCTAGCTCGTTCAGAGTCTTCCTCATCGCATTTGCCGATATTTCCATGCTGCTAGCGACATCCTTGACGCTCTGTCGACGGTTTCTGAGGATTTTACTCATCAGCGCCATTTTCATTTGCTCAGACACGATGCTTGGTCTTCCTGAACGTTGTTCCACACGACAATGGTCTGTTTCATTAAATTTCTTGAAAATATTATTAGCCGTTTGATAATTAACCTAGCAAAATCTAGCAATTTCTCTATTTGACTTGCCACACTGATGCCATCCTATTATTTGCCCTCGTTGAAATTCACCAATTTCCTTACTTCCGCGAAATTTCATTGCAAAATAAGTCGACTATCGTTCATAGATTAGAGTAGCTTGATACCAACACGGTATTGTCTGAAAAAAAAAGATACGTAATTAAACAAGCCAAACGTTTTGTAATTAAGTGTGGCTAAAAACTTATAATAGCCCTCTGTATGTAGCAAATTTGTTATAATTGAAGTGTTTAGATTTACTTAAGCAAACATTTTGAATCTTATGATGAATTCAGCGAGTGTGCTATCACTACTTTCAATTCAAGTCTACATCAAAATTTCTATTTAGGAAAGGTTCATCTTGACTCTTATTTCTTGGAATATTTGGCAAAAAATACCGATTCTTTTGTTTATCATCATTGGATCCCAGTTATGTATGTCTATGTCATCAGCATAGCATTTAGTATACGAGGTTTGATCTATAGGGAAGTATAGTGAATGTTGCTATGGCAACGGAGCTAAAGTGAAGTGAAGCCGCACGGCACAGATTGACTTCATCTGCCGCGCATGCACACTGAGTTATAACGTTGTCGTTGACTCTGATTGTATATATCAGTGATGGGAAAGAAAGTGTGTAGACCACAGAGATTTCATCAGTGACCATGGCTTGTGCAGCAGTTTTTGGCCAAGATCAACATTCCCCAGTTTCGACAACACCATATTCTCCAGATGTCGTCTCTTGCGACATTTTCCCTTCCAAAGCATAATCCCAGTTGAAAGGAAGATTTCATGACAATATGAGAGAATGCGACAAGGCAGCTGACCGCTATCGCAAAAAAAGGAGTTCCATGAATGTTTCCATGAAAGAAAACGACGCTGGACAAGGTGTATCGCTTCAGAAAGGAATTACCAAATTTCTATGTGTTGTAGTTTTCGTTTTTATAGAAACCAGTTCCGATACTTTTTGATCAGACGTTACAGATGGTTTCGGGAGGGTGGCGCGCGCCGCAGTTGTAGAAGGAATATCGTCATGCAACACTTTACGAAAATCCCCATAGCAGTCCACTAGAAGAGTATCTTTACAAAACTAAAACGGAATAAATAAAAGAAAACAGCATATACCGTTTTTGTTTGTGTAGTGCATATCAACCCTTTATAGGTAATTTAATAACGAATTTTAATATTATTGGGATCATTAGTAATTTCTTTTACAAAAAATGTATTTTTGGTAATTTTTTCTTTTTTGTTACAACGTATTGCTGGTAATATATGTTTTTCCTTGGAGAAACATATTGTGTGTAATTTTTGTTACTATGAAAATGTATTGCTGGTATATTTACTAATTTTAGCATACTCTCATAGTGTTTTAAGTCCATTTTGCGTATTACCTATTTACCCATAGCTGAGACCTATAACAGGTGCAACCACCTCGGGTCAGGTTGAACCTAGGAACAACAGCAATTAAGAAGTAGTTCCAAACTTTCCGATCAAGGGCCTTGCTTCTGGATGTTGTTTATGCCGTCTTTGTGAAAAGAGAGGTAGAGAAAGAAGCCATATCAGACAGACACGGAAAGGCTGCTTAAAATAGTAGGTCATTGTAAGTAATAATAAGTAATTCGCACTTTTCGGAACCAATTATAACGACAAATATATGAATGAATTTGAGAAAACTAACGTACGTAAGGTTTTGCACAGCAGTGGCAGCGTAGCAATAGCGTTGAAGGAAAAATCTTATTTTCCCCCATGACAACGCAAGACCTCATAGTGCAAGAGACAGGGGTAAAAAATTGGAAATCTATCCACATATTCACCGAAACTGTTTTTTACATTTTTCGATCACTGCAAAGGTGTTTCAGGGAGAAATCTCCTTTTATCCCTCCCCCCCTCTCTCTCTCTCTCTCTCTCTCTATATATATATATATATATATATATATATATATATGTGTGTGTGTGTGTGTGTATGTGTGTGTGTATATATATATATATATATATATATATATATATATATATGGGATGTAACGAAAATACTTTTACAAACATTGAGGCGAGGGAGCTTCCTTACACCAAAGCAAGGCTAAAAGTCCATTTAAACATAAGTTCGCAAATCGTTCGTTTTTGAGTTATTACGTTTAAAGAAAGTTTACGGTAGATGGCACTGTGTTGCGATGTAGACTAGGTTACATTTGTCATTCGTGCACATTTGTGGCTAGTCCGTCTTCAACGTTTAACGTGTGTAGTATTGAGTTTATTGAGAAATGTTCCGTTTAACAATGACGGAATATTCATATCGTGAGCAGGCAGATATGATTTTTACATACGGCCGCGCGAATGGTAGTTGACGTGAGGCTGTACGGCTGTATAAGATTGTTTCAAGACCGAAGCCAGCCGAGTCATCCAACCTTTTCTGTTGTTTATCGTCGAACAGATTCGAAGTTTTTTCACATTGAACTTTACTCAAAATGTATCAAATTTCTGTTCTCAAAATGTATCAAAGATCTGCCTGATAAGCGCCGATGCATTATTCCGTCTCTCTTGCATCAGTTAGCATACTATAACAAAGGTTTTATCTGAACTAAAGATCTCAGTACGTGGGCGATCCTGACTCTACAAAATGTCTTGTCCACAGTCGCTCTTAATAAGTTTGTATTTTTCATATTTATGCTACTCTCTGTACTTCCAACCAGTTGCAGAAACCCATTAGATAGGCTAATCAATTCTTTCCTCAGAAGTTGATGTATAAATGTGAATTATTCAACAGCGAAGAGAAGCTTATTCTTAAAGTTTAATCTTCAAGAGGTTTATTTTAATACTAAGCATATGTTTAGTTTAATATTGAATATAAGCAAGAAAATACTTAAGAAATATTGTTGATATTTTATAATTACACAGACGTCTACAAATGTAACACGAAAAAACTTCGGGCACTTTGGAATAGCGAAATATGACTTCCAAATACAATAGGGACATTTTCGCGAGAAACAAAGAAAAGAGCGCTGAACTGCTATGTTATATCAATCCTTCTGTATAATAGTAAATCCTGCAAAGTTTCCTCACGTGTAAAGAAGGAACTTGAGGCGATAGTGATGTGGTACTACAGAAAGATATTGAGAATACCATAGACGGAACGCGGAAGTTTTAAGGAAAATAAGGAACAAAGCGAAGATCTATTGTACATTGAGAGATAACTGAAATTTATAGCAAACATAATGAGGAAAGAGGGTTTGGAGAATTTGAGACTTACATGTCATATTGAAGATAAGAGAAAGAAAAAAGGGAATCGTCGTGTGTAAATGGATGGTATACAAGGGCCTGGAAGTGATTATAAAAAGATAAAGATTACTACAAACTTCGAAAGGTAGGAAATTCTGCAGAGCCATAATGGCTCATATATTGAAGAGACACAGCACATGAAGAAGAAGAAAAAAACTTGACGAACTCATTTACATCCCCAAAAAGAAGATGACGGACTTATTTTCATCCTAAAATAACGGTCATCTATCTTCTAGAATACAGAAGAAAATTATAAGTGCTTTCCAATTTTTAGGTTTTAAAATCGAAACCTAATATAGCCTTCAACCACTCTAGCCTCACCTATAAACCATTTCACAAAAAAATCAAACCCCTATTTACATTAATGTAAAGTCAAATCCCCAAACGTAATAATTAAACAAACCCCTCTCACTATAAGGACTACAATAACTAAATTATCGTCCATCAAAAAATATTTAATGAGATCAAAATAACTCATGAAAAAGCCTCAGAAAGTGTAATTTCAAACAAAAATTAGTTTACAGTCACCGACATACTTTATCCCATGCTTCCTTGAGACACCAAACCGCTCGATCCAAGGATTATTGAAAGATTAAAGATAGTAGTTTCACCCCACTAATCAAATGGAAAATCATCTGTCGGTCTCAAATCTCCAACAACTTCCAGGACAGATATGATCTGTGTATACAAGAAAAAAATATGCGATAATTAAAAACACAAATTCTAACCAGTTGTTAAATCAGTGGAACGAACTGATTTTCAAGTGTAGACATAAGAACAAATTTAAAACCCCCCTACAAACTATTTTTTGGGGGGATGCACACTTGAAGTGTTGATTCGTTTATATGGGTAATAGCACCTATGGGTGTACATGCATTCATGTTTATGTATATATGTATGTGTATATGTATATGTATATGTGCGGATGTGGGTTGATATTTATTATCACACGGTTTTGTGTTTTTTGCGCGTTTCTTCATATGTAGTTGTATCTATGACACTTGACAATGTATATAACATTTATAATTCTACATTAATATCTTTTGTATCATTATCCATACATTATATTACTAAGTTTTTATTTTTTCTAATTTTACTTTTAATATTTATCTGTATTTAAAATCCTTTCACTTATGTTTGATATTATTACCATTATTGTAATTTTTGTTTATTATTTGTATTAAGGAGCCTTCTACTACATTCACTAATATGGAATTGGATTGATTTGTCCTGCCTAAAATAACGGGCCATATCGGTCAATTTGCTGTATAACCCGATGTAAAAAGTTCCCCACGTTAAGGGAAAACTTCTTGGACTGGTCAGTCTTTATAAGGCTTACTTCTACCCATTCATTGCTTCCTTCTTCCCTTTCTCTTTCCGTACGCTTCCTCTATCTCCCTTTTTATAAGAACCAGACCATCCGTCACTTTTCTTCTTCCTCTCCTTCTCTCTTCTCTTCTCACTTGTTTTCCATCCCCCCCTGTCAATCTAATATGCCAGTCCGGGGTATTGTTTCTGTTTACTAAAAGTTTTCAGTCTGAAGAGGTGAATATATAGAATATATAGATATTCACGAAATAAATTATAATCGAAATGAATATTTAATGTTTTATTCTTGTTCATAAATATATATATATATATATATGTGTGTGTGTGTGTGTGTGTGTGTGTGTGTGTGTGTGTGTGTGTGTGTAATACAAATTTAGTTTTAAGGTATGCTATATTTTCTGGTTTAATGCTCAATATCAGGGATAGAACGTATGTAAATATAGAGGAGAACTGTGAGTTCCACATCCAGCAGCGACAGTCTATTTCAAGCTTAAACGCATTCTTCAGATGGCTTCAGATCACTACGCTGTTCCGCTTCCTCCCATCCCCCACGCATATAAAGCTATATATTTTTTATTTGGGCGTTAAATACAGACACGTACGACGAGCATCTATGAAAAAATGCTTCATTACAGAGGAGATAGTTGTTTATTCGGCTTCAGTATTCCAACACAAACCGAAAGAATTGATTTGGAATATTGATAATATACACGGCTCATTTCCATTTGAAGAATTTACACTACACAATTTCCTCCCAACTGTAAGGATCAGTTTATTACATATAGGGAAAAATGTGATTGTTATCTTCCCAGCCTCTCTCTCTTTCTATCTCCGCGGTGTATGTGTATATATATATGTATATATATATATATATATATATATATATATATATATATATATGTGTGTGTGTGTACCGTATATATATATATATATATATATATATATATATATATATATATATATATACGGTACTTTGATTTGTAAAAACGTGAAACCCGCAGTTACAAACTACTATCCATACAAGTGAATTTAAAACTGACTAATACTAACTGAAAAACTACTGAAATTACAAATATATATATATATATATATATGCACATAGACATATATATGTGTGTGTATGTGTGCGGGTTTGTGTGTGTGTAAGTGTGTGTATTTGTATAGCCTCATTGATCCACACTGTATTTATCGTTATCTTTTATATTCTCTAAAAATCAACATCTGAATCAAATTGAAATATTATTTAGCAACTTCAGAAATATTCCCGCCAAACAAAGCAAAATCGCCAAATACAATAATGTCGTACTGTCATTATTATGCGTCGGAATAAAAAAAAATTGTTGCTTGTATAAACACGCATCCGGATGCGTACACACAAAGGATGTTATAAATATTGATTTTTGCACAGAGATCAAAATGTTCCTCATTTGCAGACTGTCTCGGCTTTGCCTTAACAGACAACCAACTAAACGTTTTGCTGTTTCCATTGCTTTTGAACAAGATGAAGTAAAAAAGGAAAAAAAAAAAAACAAAACAAAAACAGTCGACACAGGATGCGTTATTTTGTTCTTTCGCTTCTACGCTCATTTTGACGCAATAAAATCTTACCATCTAAAGAATAAAATCAATAACTATAAACGGATTTCATAGCTTTCTCTTGTCCAGCCAAAAAACTAAATAAGTCAATGAATAAATGAATAATTAAAAAAAACAACAAAAAATGATTTAAAAAAAAATAAATAAAGAGAAAAGGTTACGGAATTATGTCTACGTGTACTGAAAATAACTGGCTAGAACTTTAGTCGTATTTTGGAAAACAAATCGACACGTAATTCACGTTGGGGGTAGACGGTGCGTACTTACGTTTAGTTTCACACCATTGCGAAGAGATCAAGAAAGAAGTTAATGCAACTTGTCAGTTTACATTATATTCCATTGAATACTTTCCTTTGTGGTACGAAACATGAAAGTCTGCGGGAAAATAGAACAAATGTCTCGAGTTTTTAAAGATGAAGTAACACGAGAGAGCGAATTTTGCTAAGCAAACCGACAGTGAATTTGTCACTGCTATTGGTAGAGGCTATTCAAAAGTAGACAGGGAAAGTTTTGAGTCGGTGAAAAAGTTTCCAGCGCTAAATTTTTTATAGTGTTAGAGAAATCTTAGAAATGTAATTGGAGTATATATAGCTCTTCATTGTCTAGAAATTTAAAGCAAACTGACAATGAATTTGTCACTGCTATCGGTTGAGGGTATTCAAAAGTAGACGGGGAAAGTTTTGAGTTTGTGAAAAAGTTTCAAGCTCAAAATTTTGTATATTGTTAGAGAAATCATAGAAATGTCCTCGGAGTATATTCAGCTCTTCGTTGTCTGGACATTTAACACGGGATAGTGAATTTAGCTTTCATACATGGAGCTCTTGCTGTGTGATCAGTTGTATAGATGTATCCGTATCCCTGTGAATTCAATGACTTTTCCGTTGAATATTGTTGTATGTAACACACTTTTTCATCACCTTGAATGATATTTTGTTTTAATCATTTCACCTCAAGCAAGGCAATAAAGCCACTAAGACGCATGGGGTTACTGGCTGTTAGAGTATATGAGAAAAATGAATGCAATTACCTCCACTGGGATTTGAACTCTGTTCTCCGATTCCTCAATGAATTCCCGCCGCCTCCTTATCCTCATACTTCGTATCTCCTTCTCTTTGCCCTTACAACAACCTCATTCAGTAACATTAAGTGCCTTGTATTGGGCGAAATGTACTATAAAAATATTCCCAATGGTATTAGTACAAAAGTGATCGCAGTAGTGTCAGCCGATGTGGTAACTCAGACGATTTCGTTACGGTAGTTATATTTCAATTTCAATACACTATTCTGACTAATTCTGAATCTAATTCTATTGAGAATGGGAAGAATATCAAAACTATATTGTAAAACAGAATTTTTTTCATATATTTTCCCGATAGATCGTATAAGAAGGGCTTAGTTTCACCAAACCTCCCTGTTGTCATCCTGACTAATTGAATTATCTACATTTCCTTTGGTATCTATTAGCAAGGAGGAAGATACATTCGGATTGCTTCTTACACAGATCCGTTACTTTACAGGACTCATAAGTTGCTTCCCTTGTCACTGCAATCTTCTCTTCTATAAGTTAAGGGCGCAACGTTATCGACTTTCAAAGCCTCAAATAGTAATCTTTTAACCCGAGTAATTTCATTGGGTAAATAACATATTTAGTTGCGTAGATCATCATTCTAGTGCAAAGAGTTATGTATAAGGACGGGTTGGTTTCACAAAAACAGTCTTGGATAAACAAAAACTGAACGTAAAATTCGTTGGTTATAATTTAATGGCTTCCTTTTAGCAAGCTTAAAATAAGATCGCTTAAAATTGTAGTTTCACTTTTGTCATTATGACTATTTGAAACCTTTTCAAAATTGTAGTATTTTTGGATACTGATTCTAATTTTGAACTTTAAGATAATGAGCAATATTTTATGTATATTATGAGTATTATTTTAAGAAAATGAACAAACAAAGTAAAAGAAATGACATTTAATTCGATTTTGGTATTTTCTGGTGTGAATCACACGCTTCTTCCATGTGTCCTGTCCCTTCAGGAAGTGGGCAATCATGTTTGCCAACAACTCTCTGTCTTTGTAGCCATTAGTATCGTTTTTATTTTCATTATCTCTCCAGCTACCTGTTCTGGCATCTATTTCCACAAGCTTATTCGCTGTTTCCCTCTTATCTTCGGTATGTTATGTGAGTTTTAAATTCTCCAAGCCCTCTTTCTTCATTATGTGTTTTAAACATTTCAAGTTTCTCTTTTTGATTTTAATTATAAGCATCCATTTTGCTTCCATTATCCTTAAAACTTCCTCGTAACTAACCTGTACAGCCCCTAGAATTCTTAGCATCCTTCTACAAAAAACAAAACATATTCCTATAGCGTCTTTTTCCTCTGTGAGTTGATTGTCCAGTATTAATGCAGTAGGGTAAGCAAAATCCCCCCTTGACATCTCATGTTAAACGTCTTTACAGATGTATGTACGTAAAATCAATTGTGTTAGGAAACTGACGTTACTCAATAGAATAATGAACAGTGAATAATAAACTATTTTTGAAAAGGTTTTACTAATTATCACATATATCAGAATGTGGAAAATATCATGCGTCAATAATGTAAGTTCTTTTTGATGACGATATTTCAGTATTATAAGATTGGTATCTTCATAGTCGAACCAATGTAAACAGGGTTAAAAAAATCTTGTATATTTCTTTTATTTAATAAATATATAAACAATTCACCTGTTTCTTGCATTACAATTCGAATTGAATCCCTATAATATTTAAGACTTTGGATTAACACAAGAAATGGCCCAAAATTTCCTATAAAACAACGATCCTTCACCGCTCTCTAGATCATACCAATACGAACCGTAATATGATTTTTAACGGCCTTTAAGAGATAAATAAATTTGATTCTACTTTTTTCTCTACTCTTTCATAAATTTTGCATGCTCTATCATCAGCATCACCGCGTATTCATATCTGTATCGCCGATCTTACTGTGTTAATATGAATTTACGTTATAAGAAGCCTGAATGACAACCTATTCTTCTTTTAATACAGTATCCTTTCGGGACGTAGGCTCTCCACAAATTCCATTGGCTTTTAATAATTGTAAATTGTTATGACTTCTTGGGAGAGATATTTTAAGTATGTTTCTCGCACTCCACGGTTTTGTATACAGAACTATCTTACCGTTTGACTGGCTGTTACCCAAGTTCACTTTGCTATCTATCCCATAGAATGTAAAGATAACTGTAATAATAGCCGTTTCCCTACAAGAAACATTCTATCCTCGGTATGACAATAAACTACATCCAGTAGCAAGGCCTATGATCGGGAGATTGGAGGTTTTGGGGAATATGGAACCACCTCTTAATTGCTGTTGTTACCAAGTCCACCCTGACAGGGGTGGTAGCATCAGTTAGGGTCCCAGCTATGGATAAATACTGAACCCCCGAAACTTGGGTCAAAACACTATGAAAGTATGAAAATACATTTTATAGCAAATATACCAGCAATAGATTTTAATGGTAGAAAAATTTCAGCAATAAATTTTAATAGTAAAATAAAATTAACCAAAGCTCACAAAAAATTAATTTTCAGTATTTAATAACCCCATAAGTAATTGATATGTCATCAAATGAAAACCAAACCAAACCAAACCAAACCAAACAAGAAACTTTTCGTATTCGTTGACTACCTTATATCCCCTCAAACCATGTAGATTTGATTGTATACACGCAAAAGCACTGCCGAACTAACCGCTGTTCTCCTTAGACTACACGATGAGTGTCTTGTTTCTTGCTTGTTGGAAATCCTCTTCTGTCGTTCCTATCTTTAAGCACTCAGGTGAAACATCTGATCATTGAAAGTATCCGCCTATTCACCTTCCATTTACTTTTGACAAAGTTCTAGACGATATATTCAACTCGGGATTGGTTAAACATCTAAACGGGCACGGTCCTCTTTCATATAAACAATATGGCTGTCACTAATCTAGGTCAACTTCTGATATGTTAACGATTATGGCTGAAAGAGTCCCTCAAAGATTAGATAAGAATGGCAAAGCTAAGGATGTTGCTTTTGATATCTCGAAGTTATTCCACAGGATTTGTCATATTGGTCTTCTTCATAAGTTGAAAGGTTATCGTATATCTAGACGAGTTTTTGAACTCATTATATTTTTCTGGTCGAATCGCGAAATGAGAGTGGACCTGAACGGATACATTTTTAGATCTTTTTGCATTAAACGTAAAATTTAGAGCCCAGTTTCATTCTCAAGTGATGTTTTAAGCTCTACTTCTGTATCGAGTACTGTGTTTTAAAAATATAATCATAAATACTAAAGAACTTTGGATCATTAATCTGTTCTTTCCTATTACATCAATATACGCAAATCAAACAAGAAATTTTGGTATTCATTGACCTCGCAGTCAGGACTGCTTTCAGGTGAAATGAAATCTTTCTTGTAATTTTTTTCAGAAAAAAAGATTTCTCAAGTCCACTAACTATTATCGCCCTTTACAGTATTGATTGTGATTTCCTTTACGCTACAAACTAGGCGAGAATTTTAACTCGGCTTGACGATTCCACTTTATGCACCGATAACATTTACGCTACCTTCGTGTAGCTATTCCTACCATGGCGCCAGATACGACTACTGGAATTACACTGCTTTTTAAACATAGAGCTTTGTAAAAAAAATAAATAGATTTATTTTTTAGTTCGGCGACTCATTTCTCATGCCCGTCTTTTAAAAAAAAAGTGATAGGTTGATCGGGGGAGAGTGGGACAATGACAATCTTCAGCACGTTAATTAATCACCGAATGACTTCTGCTTCAAATAGATATGCTTTAGAGATTGAAGTCGACTGAGGCAGCGCGACATTTGACAAAAGTGCGGTGATAGCGTCTTTAAGCGAGCAGTAATGCACTTTTGGTGAATAACCGTCACCGAGAGAATTGGAATGAAATTAATGCCTCTTTCTACCACAGTAGATGAGAATAAAATCTGCACCTGGAAGACATATAAGAGAAAGTCGCGTGAAGCGTATATTGCTAAGATTCGCACATAATTTCCGCGCTGATAATGATAAAAGGAAAAAAATAAAAGTTAACTTTTAAAGCAAATTAAACAAAAAAAATCAATTTCAGAAAGCAACCTGCAGTTGGAATATAAGTGTGAAAATCACATATCTGTATGTTATTAGAAGACTATCAGCTGAAAATGGAATTGAAGATTCGTTATACCTATTGCATTTTTGTCTGATTTTAATAAACGATTTCCTAGCGTCAAATATCGCTTTCTTTTAAAAAAAAAGATTTACACTTTTCTTCATCGTCGCTGAATTAAATCACTAAAAGACTTTACATATATATATATATATATATATATATATATATATATATATATATATATGTATATATATATGTATGTATGTATGTATGTATGTATGTATGTATATATATATATATATATATATATATATATATATATATATAAATTACTTTCAGATAGAGTTATCTGTAAAGGAACAAAATGAATAAAAAAAATTGTATCTGTAAAGAAACAAAACGAATAAAAAGAAAAAAATCATTCTTAGCTGATGCGTTATGTCCTCTGAAGAATGTTATCAAGGCAAAATAGGATTTCTTTTGTTGCACGTCTTTATATACAAAAACAAGAATATCATTGGTTTGTGAAGGAGTTTAAATTTGAGAACGTTCAGAAATATTCATCAGGTGGTTTGAAAAATCAGTCAAAAAATGTGGAGGACATAAAATATCATAATTCAATGTCTGGTAAAAAATAAGTCAGTAATATCCAAGAAGTTTTTTCAAATGAATATTTTTTAAATTGTGATTAGATTGTTATGTTATATGATGGACGTATATGCTATAAATTGAACATATTTTTGGTCGTGTATGTTTGTTTGAGGAAAATAGTAATTCTTTTAGGAAACGTGGAATTAGAAATAAACCCGGACGTAGATTTATATTTTCATAAGTTTCGATAGCGGGGTTCTCGAGAATTTCCTTCTGAGTAAATTACGTTATCTTTTTTTTTATCCCATAAATATGGCACACTTTAAGACTATATTTCTTCATATATATATATATATATATATATATATATATATATATATATATATATATATATATATATATATATATATATGTAAAACGGTAGTTATTCGTCTTCCATCAGCATGGCTGATGCTAAACTCCAGCAGAATGACTCGCTGCGCATTCTCGGGCTAAAGTTTTCCGCTAACATCAAGAGGAAAAATTATATTGGATCAATTGCTAAGAAATTGCTCGTTTGCTATAAGGAAAGTGACGTGCTAGGCAATCTTCGCCAGCTTCTATCTTACGCATCTGTATTCCATGCATTGCATATTGCTACCACATCTGGCCTGGGTCAGTCACTTTCCCACCTCCGTAACGTATCTTCCCTCTGTCTTTTTTATAAAGAGTTTCATGGTATTTACTTTGATTAATTTTCCTTTCCTTAGCCCGGTAATAGATTGGCGGCAATGTCTCATCATTTTATATTTGAATTATTTTTTAAGCATTTCACCCCAAGCAAGGCGGGAGTTCCACTAGCACGCAAGGGGTTACAGAGAATGAGAGCAAGATTAAAGAGGAGTGTTTGAGGAAAGTATAAAGAGATGGACGGCATCAAGATATAGGCACCAGATTGACGTTACATTTGAATATTTGAAGATTGTAGCTACCAGGGATGCAAGTAAGAGGAAGGCAGTTCCACTGTCGGGAAATGCGAGAGAAGAAGCTGTTGGAGTAGAAGAGACGGCTACATTTAACTGTTTCAACAATGAAAGGGTGGGACCGAAATTCCAACCTAGTAGCACGCTTAAATTCATGCTTTTTGGGTACTTGTGAAAGTAGCTCATTAGAGGGTTGCGATGAAATGGCTCGATGTAACCGTAAGGTCGGCACTAAGAGTTTTTTCTATTGTAATTCTCGTTTGAAGGACACTCTTTCGGCTTATTTCCCAGTCAATATTGTTGTCCTTCTTTAATAATGTTTTCCTTTTTTTCATAGTCTCTTACACTCAATAACCACCTTGCGTCTTAGTGGCTTCATTACCTTGCTTGGGATGAAATGATAAAAAAAATATATTTATGGATGTATTTTATTTATTATTTTCTATAAAAAGAATAAAAGCTTATAACAAAATCCTGGCTACCACATCGACAACCTCCAGTTCTTGATAATGACGGAGACAATTGATAATATTTGATCAAAACTGAGCAAATATTAACTATGAACGGTTTATCCAGAATTTTGATCCCGGTGTACATCTTATTGGAAAACTGGAAAAGTAAAATAAAGTACGGAGACGTTGTCAGTTGAAATTAAATAGAAAGGTTTTAATGAGAAAATGACAAAAAAGATAATTATAATTAACATCAGAAAGATACAGTTGTAAATTTCTAGACAACGTAATGAGGAAAGAGGGCTTGGAAAATTTGGCACGCTCAGGACACATTGAAAGCACAAAGCACGGAGGAAAGGAGCGCATAATCTATCAAGCAAGCTTGTGTATATGGTTGGCCGAATAGGGATTAAGGGAGAGAGCAAAAATATAAATTTTGCTAAAAGCTACAAAAGGCAGGGTATTGTTGAGAACCATGCTCGCTAACGTACCAACGGGTCACGGTACATAGAAGAACAATTTGAAGAAATGTTTCATTAAAAATCATTAACTATTTCCATTAGTATTTGCTCGTTGCTTAAATGTTCCGTCCAACTGTAGAACCACATCTCTAGCCGATTCTAGCCAAATGGTCTTCTGTAAATGGAATTGTCGCGGAATCACTGCCATACAGAAATAACAATTAAACATTCTTTGTTTCTGCCAAGGTTTCCTGTATCTTAATATTTTTTCTGATGTTTTTCTCTGTTGTGTTTGGAAGTGTTCTCCGATGTATTCTTTTCATCTTTAGAATATGATGTGTTTTTTCTTTTTTAAATATTATGCATTACGTCGAAGAGTATGTTATCTGTGATGTTCTTTCTATCTTTTCACAATTTTCGTTGACTTATTCACTTCGTGCATCCTTGTATATATTTTTTCTAAATTGCACCATGCTTTGCGTTTGAGCTGCTGTTTTATTTTTCTTAAAACAAAAATGTCGTCAAAAATGTCTCTCATTTTCTGCCATCTTAGCCTGCTTCTTCTTATTCATATTTTTAAGGAATCTTATTATTTTATTTTGATAATTATTCACAAGCGTCACTGATCTATTTCCTGACGAGTCTCGACGTAGCTTAACGTTGGGGATCGTACGGGAACTGGTGTTTCAACGTGAAGTTGCCGTAATCCCATTATTTTAAAGTGCGGGTTGATATTACTCAGTTATGTGACATGCGTGATACACGATTAGGCGAACATGTATCTTTCGATACATGAATGACGAGGCATCTTTCTGTGGTAGACAAGTGGCCATCCAAGGCTATAGAACCCGGTCTGTCCTGCAATTTACCCATATTTTTCCAAAGTGAATGTAATTGATTCGACTGGAATTCGAACTCGGGTCTCCCATTCCTCAATCCGAGCCTCTAGCCATTACTCTACCTTGCTTGCTTGCTTGCTTGCTTGCTTGCTTGCTTGCTTGCTTGCTTCTTTCTTTCTTTCTTTCTTTCTTTCTTTCTTTCTTTCTTTCCATATATATTTATAAATCAATCTAGGTCTGTTTGTCCATCTATTTATGTTCGTTATCTATCTATTCACCGCCTCTCTCTCTCTCTCTCTCTCTATATATATATATATATATATATATATATATATATATACATATACACACACATTATATATATATATATAGATTTGTTATCTATATATTTATTTTATTAATCTATTTATTCTCCGTCCCTGTTTCTGTATCTCTCTCTATTTCTCTCTCTGTATCTCCCTCTGTCTGTCTGTCTCTTTATATATATATATATATATATATATATATATACCAGTCTGTTTATCTATCTATCTATCTATCTATCTATCTATCTATCTATCTATCTGTGTGCATGTGTGTGTGTGTGTGAGTCTGTTAGAATTCTCTCTATCTCACTATGATCATTATCTATCTATCGCAGTGTGTCCACCTGTCTTTATTAACTTTATATCTGTTTTTCTTTCTCTCTGTATATATCTATCGTGTTCTCTCTCTCTCTCTCCCTGTGTATGTATGTATGTATGTATATATATCTGTCTATCTATCTTGTTAAAAAGATCTGACGTAAATAATGAACCCATAATTTTATGTCAGTTCCCCTTTTTCCCCTTCAATTGCAAATCAGAGCCCACAGCAAATTACAAGGCTTATGAACAGTAGCGAGTTCCACTCTGTCATTACCCAAAGCATACATGTGATAAGCGTTTATATGACGTAAAAGCATGGATCTTCAATTTCTCATGTCATTAGGTCGCATTACACATTGGAAATTGCCATTCTATTCACCGTCCGCATCTGAATCCCGAAAAAACAATACAAGATTATTCAACTTTTCGTGTAGTTGACGCAATGGCGGTCCAGTGTCTGGAGATGGATTTTATAGGCGGATGCGTTGACATTCTTATAATACGCTCGCACTGTTTAATTCCGGAGGAACGCGTGCAAATTTAGTTACTGATTCGAGAATCATCAAGATGCCTGGAAGATACGAGAATTTGGCTCTCTGTTATAAGAAATTCTTCAGATAAAATCTCTGTTCTAGTCTGTGTTTTCCGCTTTCAAATAAATTGGGTTTTAGTCCAGAGTGATAAATTATCTTACAGTAAAACCCATGGCTAAAAGTAAAGGAAATTAGAAATCGAAATCTTATAGCGGAAATCTTTACCTCTGGTGAATAGTGACGTCTTATCCACAAACGATAATTATTCGTTGAAAGCCCTGGGGCTTCTTCAGTCAAGTGGAAAAATTGAAACGGAAGCCGCAAACTTTTCGTTATGTGAAGTAGAAGTTATTTTCTTTAAACCTGATCAAAATAATTGTATAATTTATAATTAAAACTGACAAAAATAAATTATGACAACAAATATAGAAAAAAAAAATGAAATATAAAACTTTTCAAAGAAGCAGCATAATGTGTTATACACTTATCATCCAATCAGTATGTCCACCAAAGATATGAACACATCAATTATTAGGAAAGAAAACACATTAAATTTAAAGCATTCATGCATGTTAATGCTGTAAACTATTTCCGTTCCCCTCGTTAGGCTTTGTTGGGGCGCACCCACCTTCACAACCATAATAGACTGATCCTATTATTATAAATAGAACAGTAGTTCTAGAGCAGTGTAGTGCAGTGCAGAGTGAGAGTTTTGTAGTGATCAGTTACACTTCCGTTTCTCGACCGGAAGATAGCGTTGGACTTTATTACTATTACTTATTGTTACTACTAACCTACGTTCGTTCTACTACTAATCTCTCTGATGTAAATACCTCTCTGAATATACCAGTATTTTCCCCTACAACTGTGTTTGTTCGTTATTACCATATACTCACGTGGAAACACTCAACATCTAAACAGGCTTCCTTTACGCTATTTGTTCAGTCAATACAAAGCCCAAGAGACACTTAAAGTAGAGGGTTACAGAATGCAGTCGTACTATGGACGTAAGAATTGTAGATTATGAAAATACTAAGCAAAGACAACGGTCGCCCCTGGACTTGAAGAGGTTAGGTTGTACTGGTCGGAGACGCATCATCTCGGGAGTCTGTTTCACAGAGCAACGACTCTTGAGAAGAAGCTCCCCAATTGGAATTTTCTTCTCACCAAGTGGATACGAATGGAATAAGAATGGTTTTACATTGTGTATCTTCCTCTCTGTCGAAGATATTCTAGCATACATATGCATGGCCTTGGTGTTTATATCCATGAAAATCTTCCAGTTGCAAGTGAATTGTCTATTGATTTTCAAGATGATTCTGTTAGCGATCTTTTTTCTTCTTTATCGCTCTCCTTCTCCTCAGGACTGTAATAAATTCGACCACATTTCTGACAATATAGACATGTATCCCTCTCTCAATTTACATTCATCTGCGAACATTTTTGTGTTTGTTCATTTTAATACCATGTCAAGCGGTTTAAGCATTCTAATGTTACTGATGTTGACGGTATTCAGACTTTCAATTTTTCCGGTAGCCAATCTCTTAATCACATAGTGGATTTTGACACTCATTTCCATAATAGATCTGATCAAAATGATTCTTTATTTGATTTGAATTCTTTACTCCCTCTCCTAGATTTAGTCGAACGTCACAACTCTGTCCTTTTGGCAATTAGGATCACGCAGTAATATCTGTCGTTATTTCTTCTGAGTCATCTATTAGAAAGAAACCTCCTATTCACGTAACTCTTTATATGACCAGCGCACCGATTGGGTTTCATTTCGTGACATTCTTAGAAGTGCCCTCTGGATTGATATTCTTAACTTTCCTATTGAGAATTGTCCCACAAAGGTTTTGTTCTTGGGTTAAACCCGGTATCGATTCTTTGTATCTTCTCGGATATACAAGGTGAAATCAAAATCTTTTTCTTTGGTTCACACCGGCCTGTGAAGCCGCTATGGCTCACAGGAATCACCTTTTCCAGGTGTATCAGAGGAATAATTCCGAGGTTAACACCTTCGTGATGGCACCAGTTCTCAGCCCGGTATCTAAGCTGATGGCATAAATATTTAATCGTTTGTTTTGTGAGTTTTTAAAGTTACACGCCAGTGGCTGATGGGGTGAATTCCGGACCTAGTATGATTTTACAAAGTAGGATAGGTAGCTCAACGCCGAACTAGTTTGGTGTAATAACTTACTTTCTCCTAAACTGGCTGACAAACAGAATTAGAAAACCCAGTTTGCGCTGTTAATAAACCCTAGCTTGATGTGTAGAAAATATGAATTTATACCGTTCCCAAGTGTATCTTTCCGAACGCAGTGAAATCTCCAGTAATTGAAACTCGCCAGTTCCACTTTTTGCATCAATAATAGATAGGCTATGAGTATTTTTAATGCCCCTTATCTCAGTTGAGTGTTAATTTCTCAGCCTTTTATCCTCCTTATGTTTCTTAGAAATTTTAGTCGTCTCTTTCTTTCCAACTGGCTGTTACTTTCTGTGTCGTTTATGTCCTTTTAGTGTTAAATTCTCCTAGAACTTTTTCCTAATCATGTAGTAAAAACAGAACCAGTGAATAAACTTATACCAAAGCTTTATTTCACTTTAATCTGACTACTCGTCTACTGACTGATTTTAAAGGGTGATTTTTATGCCTCTTAGATCTTAAGGGGAGTTAACTGATGATTTATCAGTACACATGTGTCAGAAATGTTCTGATTCGAAGGATTTGTCAAGTGAACTCGTTACTTTCTACTATTTATCTCATAAGTGGTGTAAGTCGAATCCGTGCGAAATAAACCCGAGTCTCTTAGAATTAAAACTCGGCATACCGAACTCCACTTTCAACGTCCAATAACCATTACAATACGGATTAATATAAATTAGTAACTGCATGTCTGTTACTAATTATTAATTATACAATTCAGATTTCCTCCTAAATAATCCTCAGGCTAAGGTTGACAGTAATAGGACACGTAACGAATGATGGAAAATGCGATAATGAGATCTGAACGCGTGTTGGAATAGGGCACAGTACACTCCAAAAGCTAAGCAAAGTACTAAGAAACATACTTCTTCCGGACAAAAAAGGGAGCTGAATTTTTATATAATATCAGTCCTCTTGTATAGCAGATGACGAGAAAACTAGAGACAACTAAAATCTCGTTCTACAGAAGAATGCTGAGAATACCATAGACTGGTGTGTGTAAGCAACGAAAAAGTCTTAAAGAAAATGAAAACGAAATGGACGCTTATACTAAGAATTAGAAAGAGACAGCTGAAATTCCTTAATTAGAAAAAGATGTCTTGGAGAAATTACCACTCACATGACCTATTAAATGAAAAAAGAAAAGAGAAAGGTAAAGGGTTACATATCTGACGAGCTTGTGTGAATTGATGTCGGAACGTCGGGTGGGAGGCTTGGTAAAGAGACAAACTTTGGTAAAAGCTATAAGGAACTTGTAGGGAGAGATGATCACCCACTTCACGTAGGGATACCGCGCATAAAAGCAAGAAAGATTAAGGTTCGAACTCACAACGCTATGAATTGTCTGCTCGACTATTTTTGTTTTGTTCATAGTGCTAACGTAGATAACCTTAAATAAATACGTCAAATGTCTTGGGTGAGAGTCAAGTGCATTACGAAAAATAGGTCCCGACACGAGTCCTTTAAGTCATCAGGGTCGGAGGAATATCTATTAAGACTTCGAAGATATTTAAATCTATTCCCCTTTGTTAAAATAGCTTAAATTAGTAACGAATAGATAGCAGCAGTTGTGCCTCTAGAGTTTGGAATTCAGTGGTTTTCTTCTTCTAGACTGGTTGCCATCACAAGAAAAGAGTGCTCAGTGCGCTCTGCTATTTATTTCATAGTTTTTTTTTTCCTATGTGCAAAATGAATAACTTTGACAGAATTCGAACTCGGCATGCCGATTTCTCTATTCGAGTCGCTAACCGTTTCATTAGCTGCACATCTAAGCAGATAGGTGGGTAATTTGAAGTGGCGTAATGGTTAGGACGCTTGTCTCTCTAGAGCGATTACGGCTGTATATTGTATACATTATACATCTCATTTACGTAAAGAAATCACAGATATGTTGGTCCAAGTAATCATATAAAAGTATTAATGCTGGTAGCAAATAGAGAGTAATTTTTTTCCTCGAGAGTTCCAAAATCATTACATTCAATGCATGTAGAGAATTCAAATTTTATTTTAAGGTGAAGTAAAAGCCAATTTTTGCTAACTGTCAGTATTGTGCTTGATAATATCGTGAAATACTTGGTATTAAGGCGTTCTCACACATTCTATTTTCTCCAAAGGCTATTGTTGTTTTTCCCTTGGAACCCGAAAGTGGTAAACAAGCGGACAGAAAAAGAGTTGGTTCAATAAGGAACAAATTATCAGTTTTACTCGGAACAGATTAACTCAAGGCGACTGTAAGGATCAGAGATGATAGAGATCACTATTCGGAAAAGAGAATGACGTATAGAATCAAAGAGAAAAAAATGTAGAAGCACAGAGATAGAGAGAGCGAGAAGGGGAAGAGAGAAGTGGGTGTGAACAAACAAAAAAACTAAAGGAAGAAAAACGTGAGAATGAAAATGCGAGTGAGGGAAATAAATAGAAAAGCCGAATAACTGTAAAGCGAAAAGCAAAAAAAAAAGAAGAGATTCTGAGATGAAAAAATCGATCCACAACGAGAAAAAAAAAACAGGGAAAGAAAGATTAATGAAAGAAATAAGGGAACAGAAATAAAGAAGAAGACGAAAGAATTATTTGTTATTGTGCGAAATTCTGGCGCGGTTTTGGGAGAGATCGAAGTGAAAGGTCGCAGACTGGCCCCCGTAAACATTTGCCAGAAGACAAAATGAATTACTTGAAATTTCCTGCCGTTCACGCACATTTTGACCATTCACTAACTCCCACCACACCACGCCCCTATTCGACCCACGATCTCTTGCTTTGTAATTAGGCAAAGTGCCAATTTTCAGAGCCACAACAAACACATTAAAAACACGCACACGCTCGAAATCATTGATGATTTTTACGTGCTTCTTCCTCTAGAGTTTTCTTTTAGGCATTAGCGTATAAACAATTTCAGAACTATTCCCCAAATGCCTTAATACAAAATATTTTAAATGCTTTCAAGAATTCGAGTTTTGGTATTTTTGGTACATAAGATTCTTGAATAATTTCATGGTAGCTGTTCCGGTGAACTTTTTTCCCTGGTACTCCGATTACATGAATTTAAGCTTTTGCTATTAGCCTGGAGACTAGCTACACCGTTTTACTATTGGTATAGCTATATGTAACCGCTACTTCTACTCTAACAGTTTCTTTTCTAGCACTTCTTGCTTGTGAAACTCCCTTCCGATGTCTTGCTTCCCTGATAACTACAATCTTTAAAAATTGAAATGCAACGTCAATCGCCATCTGTTTTCTTCCTTTTTTGTCCTTTCCTCAGTTCTCCCCGCTAAAGTCTTCTCATTCTGTTTCCCACCCTGAACATTGTCGCCTTGTTTGTGGTAAAACGATTAAAATAATAAACATGTTATTAAATATTATTTAATGCTGGTGTTCATTGAATTACTGCCTTTAACTGTATTCGATCTAGTTTTCAAATACTAACGAAACTTTCAAAAAGTAACAATAGGATCTATTTCTTTTTCAACCAGAAATTCTGATGATGACTCCTGTTATTCGAAAACCTGGACTCCACGATATAAATTTTGGTCATTTTTTTTTCTCGTCCAACAACCACATTTGCAAAATGATATGCGTATACTTCAAGACAAATGTAACAGATATAAAAGCTCCTTTAACAAAACATATTAAAATTACTTGTTTACGGCCACATCAAGTGTATTCGCGCCGAAGGGAACATAAGGAACTAAACTGGAATTTGAATTCGGCACGCCAATTTCTCTTTTCTAGCCGTAAATAATTACATTACCTACAGATCCACACATAAGGCCTTTTATATGTGTATACACGGGCTAAAAGTTTCCGGTCTGTCTGTCTGTCTGTCTGTCTGTCTGTCTGTCTATCTATCTATCTATCTATCTATCTATCTATCTATCTATCTATCTCAGACTGTTCATATCTATCTATCTATCTATCTATCTATCTATCTATCTATCTATCTATCGCAGACTGTTCATATCTATCTATCTATCTCTCTCAGACTGTTCATATCTATCTATCTATCTATCTATCTATCTATCTATCTATCTATCTATCTATCTATCTATCTATCTGAGACTGTTCATATCTATCTATCTATCTATCTATCTATCTATCTATCTATCTATCTATCTATCTCAGACTGTTCATATCTATCTATCTATCTATCTATCTATCTATCTATCTATCTATCTATCTATCTATCTATCTATCTCAGACTGTTCATATCTATCTATCTATCTATCTATCTATCTATCTATCTATCTATCTATCTATCTATCTCAGACTCTTCATATCTATCTATCTATCTATCTATCTATCTATCTATCTATCTATCTATCTATGTTATACATACTATACTCTTTAAATATATCTGATAAATTCGGGCGTCGTTTTGTTTGTTTTATAGCAAAGATTATGCTGTCTACCTTTTCCGGACTTTCTATAGTGCATTGGAAACCTTACACTGAGTAGCCATGCCATTTCTCACATAGCTGCCATTTCTCTGGAAATACGTTGAGCATTTTGGTCTCATTATTGTCAAGCATAATGATGTAATGCGTTACAAGACATTTTGCTATTTACATTATTTACATACATACTGATTTCTTCAGCTTCGTTATTATCACAACGTTTCGGCCGTTGTATATCTGACCTTGTTCAGGGTTTTGAGCGTCCAGGTAGCCTTCAGGTAGTTTTGAACTGAACCTCTTATTTCATCACCGGTGGTAGATTTTTCATTGTTGTACTTGTAAATAATAATTACCCTCCACCCAAGAAATTCAGAGAGTAATAATTAAATCGGCACGAATACATTTTAATAGTCAAATGGAGATGATTGGAACCTCTGCATCAAAAATTGGTAAGGATATCAAACCACGCGACATTTCTACACTGATGTAGAGAATTTCCTTTTTAATCATTTCACCTCAAGCAAGGTGATAAAAGTCACTAAAATGCAAGGGGTTGCTAAGATTGAAAGAAACAGTGAGGTCAGTAAGAGAACAGGACGCAAAGAGACAAATGATGATTATTTGTAAAGTCGTAGTTGACAGGAAAACAGTGATGCAGAAGACAGTTTCCCAAGAGTGAAGTGCGGAAGAAGAAACTATTAGTTAAATGTACGGTTAAAACTAGCAATTTGCGACAGTGAAATTATGAAACCTCCTGCCAACCTAGCAATACGTTTTAAGTTGAGGTACGAAAGAGTAAAACTCATCCTAACAATTACCGTGAAATATATTTATAGGGAAGATATGTTATGGTGGAAAATGACTAAAGCCGAGACACCATGTCAGGAACGATAACATTGCAGATTCTTCATTGGTTTTCTCTAAAGTATCTCTTGATATATAGCAGAAGAAACAGACCAAAAATGCTGGATTAAGATATGATATGTATATGGAAAGAAAAAATGAAAAAGTTATTTCCCCCATGCTTATTGTTGTGGGTATGTCCCCTTTTACACAAGATGGACTCGTCTAAAGTATACTTACACTGACAGAGTTGGAGACAGGAGGAGATACGTTGAGACACGGTTTAGATACGTAGAGTCCAGAGAGGGAGATAATTACGGCTTCACTTACAGAGACTTGTACATATACTTTCTACTAACCCGCATTCCTGGACTACTAATCTTCATTTCAAGTTTGTATTCTTACGTTCAATACTCTTATTTTCCTATTTTATTTACTGGCGTTGTTTATTTATTTGTGCAGGATTTCCTCTCCGGAATCCACAAAATTTATCAATCAAGGTATCAGTAATTTCCAGGAGAACGGGAATGGTACATGGACAGCAGAATGAAAACGACGATCTTCCACTGTAGAAGATTACCCGAATCGACAAGCAACTGATGAAGACCAAAGGGACAAACAGTTGAAACATTGTTATAACAACAAAGAAAAGGATATTATCCCGAAGGTTAATATTGTAAATGATCACTCCTGATTTCAGAAATTCAGACGGAAAAGACAAATACCAAGGTTGATTTTGTTTGCCTTCATTGTTCATGTTCAGTCTTGAATTTCTACGATGAGATGATGTCACACTATCTAATTCAAAAGAAAGAGTTACCTTGTTTTTGTCGTTTTGAGTCACGAGGTTTCAACCGATACCAAATATAACTTTCTTTTCAATTTCTATTATTCTTTAAATTTCTTCGTTACTCCCATATTCCTTTTATTCTATTTTCAGTATCCATCTGTGGAATGGCAATCTTAACGGCACAGCACTACGCTCGATTTGACGAACTGTCGTCATTCGGCAGTGTTTTTGATTTTCACGACAAATTGGGAGGCAACCAGATTCTAGATTTCACCTAGTGGTCGACGTCATTCCTTTGAGATTTCAGGTATGGTAAATTCTGTGTCTCCGAATAAAATTCACAGCACAAACCTACAATCTCTTTTGATAACTAACAACGGATTTAACGAAAATAAAGTACACAACGACTAAAGAACTATTCATTTTCCATTAGCCTGGTTGAGAATATTTCGACAGGTAAATTATTCTAGCCACAAATCGTAATAATTTGAGAGACCTCAGTATTGCAAAGATATTCGGACTTATAAACTGATTCGTTGGTGTCAGAAGCATTAGCAGCAAAAGTGTAAGCGGTTTATAGCAGACATCGCTCATTTTATCATCTTCTCTCCGTCTCGTCCTCTTCTCTGTTTCGTATCATTACTTCAGTCAATTATGGGCCATGTGTGATACACGCTTAGGCGATCATGTATCTTTCGATATATGACTGACGAGGCAGATTTTTACCGCAGTAGGTTGCCATTTATTTCTTGCGGTAGATCAGTTGCTATTTACCAATAGCTGGTGGGGTTGTGAGAAAAAGAGGATTTATAACTTTCCCAAGGGCATTAGCACGTAAGTGAATGTAATAGATTCGACTGGAATTCGAACTCGACTCTCCGATTTCTCAAATCGTGCCGCTATCCATTACTCCGCTGTAATGCCTCGTAATAGCTAGCTCTCTTCGGAAAGATGCTGGTACGAACATTTGATAACAATATGAACGTTTGTGGAATCTAACAGTACTTTAAATAGACATGGCTAGAATTTCTTTTTGGAACATGGAAAATTATAGAAGACAATAAATCTTGTCATACGGCCCTTGTTGCAACAGGGTAGGTTGGTGAAGATATAGCCTTACTAAATCTTAATTATATTTGATTTTTTTTTCTTTCAGATTCCCATCTTCTTAGAGCTTTCTCCAAACCCATTTATGGCTCCCGACTATTATTTTTGATCTATTCTTTCTTTCCTTATTATTCTGAACACTTTAGCTTCCCTAAGTTTTTCCACTTTCCATCGTAATTATTTTCTGCTTCAAATCAGCATTGGGTATTCTCACGAGGTGAAATGCTGGGCAAAGGTTACCACTTTGTTATAAGCAATTATCCAGCAGAACGTTGATCCAGAATTACTTCCTTGTTATAAAACCAAAACCAGTTGTTTCAAGTTTCATTTCACCTGTAGTATCATTTTTGTGTTATAATGATATAGCTTTCAAGTTGAAATGTTAAAGTATAAAGTGATGCCGAGAGCCGCTCGAAACGAAGAAACGCCCATCTTATTTTGATCTCTCAATTTCGTGCCTGCCACATGATTTGGTCTTACGACTCAGATATTTACAGAAGAAATGTAAGAGACGTGAAAAGCAAAGGTGAACATGTATATATCAAAAGGAGAATTGATTATTACCGCCCGCAGTATATAAATGCGCTGTGCTTACGCAAGGCGTAAGGCAATAACAATCTTTTCTTCAAGACATCATTCATTTTGGGCCACCTCATGCAATCAATTATTATTTTTAACAGAAAAGAAATAGCAGCAACTTTCAAACTGACAAAGAAAACAATACACAAATTTATACCGCGTGGAAAAATAGAAAATAAAATAAACGTAAATCCAATACGGTGAAGGAAAATGATTATACAAGATCATATATATATATATATATATATATATATATATATATATATATATATATATATATATATAAATATATGTTATAGTAAAAAAGAAAGAACAGTAATATATATAATCCGGTGTCCTAATTGATATTTTTATTTAAAAAAAAACAGTGCTCAATGTAAATTTACAGAGTATAAATATTATAAATTAACTGATATAATAATATGGATTTATCGCTACACAGGAATTAGCATGTTTCTAAAACAGAAACAGAAATTTCGGGCAATTTATATATATATATATATATATATATATATATATATATATATATATATATATATGTATATATATATCGGAGAATATGTTCTATGAGAGTATGAGTTGGTAATTACATAACAAAATAATTATATTAATATTATTAAATATCGTGGGAATTATAGGGTCATACAATATATAACCTCTCCTAACAAAATTACTGAAATTACAATGTGTAATATTTAAAAACAATAACGAGAAGAATACAAAGTCAGCTTGGTTAGGCATTTAGATACATCAGTCACCAAATTTTAAATTGAATCGTAATACTTCGAAAAGACGCCTCGTCTCTCCTTGAATTCAGAACGCCACAAATTATACTAACGTCTGTTGAACAAGTCGAATGTATGTGAAACATGAATAGCTAATGAAAACTTAATCAATACAAAATAAAATACCCAAATTCTCTTATTTTTCTCCATATCTCATTCTCTGATCTTAATGAGAGTGAAACATGTTGGATTGATAAACGTTTCCTATTTGTTCTTTATCTTATCATTCTGTCTGATTCCGATCCATATTTGATTCCAACTTGTATGTAAATATATAATACAATGCTCGATCAAGATATTCGAGAACTGTTAGAATTAGGAGGAATTGTGTGTAAGAAATCAATGAACCGTAGCGTAGATTTGAGTTCAAAGGTACGTCCCAAGAAAGTACTTATTTCAAGTGTCATTAGAATTTTGTCTTTGGCAAATAAAAAACATTCCCTCTAATGAACATGCATGGTGACTAGCAGTTGCATGCGAAATCCATCAAAAACACTTGAAAAATCAAGTAAACTGCCCAAAATATTCAACAGAAACTCTTTAGATCTCAATTTTAGTTGCACTGAAAATATGCTCCAAAACATAAAACACAACAAAACCAACAAGTGTTTCCCATGACAAACCATAACCTGCAACAATAAATGTTGAATAACGAATACCCACCAAACGTTAACTGACTTGAAACCAACGTAATATACCAAGCTCGTGTAAGATCCAAAGAAGCTCAGAGAAATATAATTCAGCATAAGAGAAAGTATTTGGCAACAGAAAAGTTTCTCACAGAAAATATCAATTGAGAATAACATTTTTTGCAAACATGATATCATTCTCAAAACACATATGGAGTCTCAGAAAAATAAATGGAAGACACACCAAAATAAGATGGAAGATACGAAATAACTCATGAACGTAGAACAAGGCCTCAAATCAATTCATATTTGCTTAGAAAAAAATAGTAATATTAATGTTTTGAGAACAATATAAACCCCGAAATAAATAACCAGTGCTTTTACGCAATTTACAAACAAAACATGACAAGCGAAGCCCGAACAACAACAAAAAACAGTACCTTAAAACTAATGAAATTCATTTCAAAGCAAGTTTCAATTTTTAGTACATAATATATATATATATATATATATATATATATATATATATATATATATATATATATATATATCTGTGTGTGTGTGTGTGTATGTGTGTGTGTGTGTGTGTGTGTGTGTGTGTATACCAGACTTTACAAGTTTGAATCCACCACCAGAATATGCATGGGATAAACTTGACGGAAGAGTGAAAAACCATGAAAAAAGAGTTCTTAGACTCATTGAAAAAGAATGGAATCAATTATCAAACTTATACTTCAGAAACTTTTGCAACGAATGCCAAAAATTTGTGCTGCAGTAATCAAGGCTAAGGGAAGCTATTTTGACGAGAGTAAAATTTAATCAAAAAATGTTATTTTTCAGTTTGTCATTAGAAAATTTAAAATAAAAAAAAATATTGCCTCACATTTTTTTAAACATGCATAACAATTTTCTCTTATTTAAAGTAGAAAATAACTACATTTGGAGGCAATTTTAAAAAAAGTTACCATGGGTGACCTTTGAATTTTCCCCTCCATTTGTTATCATTAATATTAATTAAATTTACACGTCTATTTTTTATATCCCAGAAATAAAATTAATAAGTCTGGGACGAAACCGGTTGTTCTTTTTAAACGTTTTAAAATGTCATATAAATTTTGCTTATTCCTAGCTATTGTTAAATTTGGTACCATAAAAACTTATATATATATATATATATATATATATATATATATATATATATATATATATAAATATATATATATTAATCGGTATCATCCTGTGCAATTTAAGCTACTAAGGAACAGTGGGGGGTACAGAGTGTGGAAAGATTAGAAACAGAAACATTAATAATTAGCAGGAAGATAAAAAGATAATCAGAAGTACAGTAGACAGCGATTAACATTGCATTTAAATTTTTGCAGATTAAAGTTGGCTGGAAGGCATGGAGCCGGGAGGAAGTTCCACAAGGGAAAAGTGCGAGAAAAGAAACTGTTACCGAAGAATTTACTGCTACATCTAACGAACTCAACTGAAAATTGATGAGATCTCGTCTCCAGTCTAGTACTGCGCTTAAATTCAAAGCGTCTAGGTACCATCAGGAAGATCCCATCTGAACAATTACCATGAAAGTATTTATAGAAAAACAACCTTAAATTGGTATGAAAAGTTTAAAATTTTGTAAATGAAGAAAAATAAATAAAATATAATATAATAAATTAAACTGAAAAAAAAACTGGCGTCGAGATCTCATCAATTTTCAGTTTATATTATAAACTTTCCATTTTTTAATTTTATTCCGTTTACTTATCTCCTCTCGTAGCATTAAATTCTTCGGTAACAGTTTCTTTTCTCGCACTTTTCCCTTGTGGAACTCCCTCCCGGCTCCATGCTTTGCTTCTTTAATCTGCAAAAATTTAGATGAAATGTCAATCACTGTCTACTGTCCTGATTACTCTTTCCCCTTTCCGCTCGTTATTAATGTTTCTGTTCCTACTTCTTCCACACCCTGTAACCCCTTGTGTTTTAGTGGCTTTACTACTTCGCACGGGCTGATACAGATAGAAAAAGAAAGCATAACAAATTGATTTTATTGCCGTCTGATCAGCATGTCGAAGCTTTGATGCCATTAATTCCTTCCACCTTCCTCAAGAGAAATGAACTGATTGTCACATGTAGGCCTAAATTAAATACCTGTTGAAATAAGATGATCCAAAGTAATTTCTACTTGAGATTATAACCTTTCCATTTTTTAATTTTATGCCGTTTACTTATCTCCTCTCGTGCATATATATATATATATATATATATATATATATATATATATATATATATATATATATATATATATATATATATATATATATATATATATGAATGTCTTTCAATTAGCTATGATTAGTTTTTTCTACCTATTTGTATATATGTCTTATATATAGAAAATTAAAACAAAATATTCCCCGTTTATATTAAATATAAATCCCGTTTATTTTAAATACAAATATTAAAAAAAATAAACAAAAAAAACCAGTAATTCCCGAATAAAATATGAACTGCGCTCACATTGCGCTGAACAGATATTTTTATTAAAAGTTATGTAACGTTCAACCTCTACTCAGCACCTGAAGATTGCGCAGAGCATGAAACTCCGAGTCGCGCTACGGGTTAAGGAAAAAATGTATATTTCTTAATATATACTTAATACCTCAGTTATATTACATCAAGTATTATTTTATTAACACAAGTTCTCAATGTGATCTATCTGTCTGTCTGTCTATCTATCAGTTCATCCCATAAGTTCTGTCCGAATTTTGAATTTTGAAACAAGTGACCAAATGTTACATTTAATTACAGATTAAATCAACAATGTATTTTCCCTGATTATCTATGATTCCTTCCATCTATTAACAAGCTTACTGATTCCATTACTGTAAAATTATTTTGGCTTTGATTCGAAGAACTCACAAATGTCAGTTTTAACCTCTTCCTGTGTTACTAAAGCTGTTTCTTGCAAATGATTCTGTAAGCTACGAAACAAATTGGTAGTCTGAAGGAGCAAGGTCGGAAGAATAAAGTGGATGAGGAATTTTCTCCCAACCAAGTTCTTCGATCTTTTGTGACGTGTTTCTTGCTGTGTGTGGTCGCGCATTGTCCTGATGAAACATCACCCGTTTTCGATTCACTAGAGCAGGTCTTTTTTCCTCAAAGCTTGGTTCAAACGTTCTAATTACTGACAGTATATTTGAGCATTAATTATTGTATTAGGTGGTAAGAATTCAAAGTGAATTATTCCTTGGCAATCCCACCAGATTGAAAGAAAAACCTTTTGCCCATGAAGTTCCCTTCTCGGCCACTGTCTACGACGCTTAACATTTCGATAAAAGATCCATTTTTCGTCGCTAGTCACAAGTCTATCTAAAAAAGGTGAAACAAGTTGGCGAGAATGGAGAGAAGAGCAGATGTCAACACGGGATTTAAGGTTGTTTTCAGACAATTTATGAGGTACCCATTTTCCAAGTTTAGGAACTTTTCCAAGTTGTTGAAGATGACGATGAACAGTTGTATGGTTTGAACTGAGAATTCATACCAATTCCTCAATTGAGAAAGCAGGATTTTCTTCAAGTCTGCTTCAAGAAGCTTTTCATCAAACTCAACTGGACGTCTGGTTCGATCTTCATTTTCAAGGGTAAAATCTCCACCTCTGAATTTTGCAAACCATCTTCTGCAAGTTCTTTCATTCACGCATTCCTCTCCATAAACTGAGTGAATGTTTCTAGCCGCTTCGGCTGCTGAGTTTCATTTCTTGAACTCATAAAGCATTATGTGCCTCAAATGATTCTTGGGTACTTCCATGTTAGCAGGGTTTTAATCAAACAAAATTTAATTTTATTGTTCTCTGAAATAAAATTTGATCAGTTGAAATGCATCTAAACATAAAAATAATGTTCAGCTCCATTAGACATTATAAAATACTCTTTAAAATTCGTTCATTTTAACAAAAAGTTAAAATTCGGACAGAAATTATGGGATCACATAATATATATATATATATATATATATATATATATATATATATATATATATATATATATATGTGAAGACGTAATGTTTATTGAATTTATTAATCCGACATTTTTTATCACTCGAAGCGTTATTTTTAGTGGCTGCCCATATATTAGAATAGACGCTCCGTTTATTTTAAACTGTATGCGTATTTATTTTCGTCTAGCAGCCTGAATATTCGAGAATTGTTATGAAAGAAAAGTATATCAACTTCAACAGGATTCGAATCTGCGTCCTACTTCATAGGTTCGAATCCTGTGGGATGGCGTATGTTTTCCTTTAGACGAATATAAATATACTGTTTGAAATAAGCATAGCGTCTTCTCGAATATGCGTATCCACTAAAATTAATGTTTATATATATATATATATATATATATATATATATATATATATATATATATATATATATATATAAACTGATACAACGAAAATTAAAAATTAAAAATTGAACCCTCTACCACCCCTTGCCTAGATGAATGGATTTATCGGTAACCTTGGAAACCCTCAAACTGTGAATCTTTCCTGTGCCGTTAACAACCGTAAATTTTAAAAAGTAAGTTACTCCAAAATTCGCTTGATGAGGAAATGGAACTAATGTCTTTGGTTTAATAACAAAATTAAATTCAGGGGCTTTAGCTTCCATTTCTGAAACATGGTTATCACTGTGTAGCGGTAAAACCATATTTTAAATCTATTAATTTATAATATTAATGCTCTTTAAATTTAAATTTACATAGAGCACTATTGTGTAAAAATAAAAATATCTATAAGAACACCGGATTTTATATCTTACTGTTCTTTCCTTTTTATTTATATATACATATATATATATATATATATATATATATATATATATATATATATATATATATACGAGGATCATTCAATACATAAGTTGAATTTTTCGGTATAAGGACTTCTAATACAGATAGAAGCTTACTCTTTTTTATTTTTTTTGTTTTACGTTTTTTTCACATGGATTTAATTTCTTTTGCAGATAAAAAAAAAACTTTGAGAGTTTTGGCGATTAACAAAGATGGCCGACCAAGAAGCATGCTCCAGGATTGAACAGCGGTCAGTTATCAAGTTTTTGGTTGCTGAAGGGTGCAAACCAGTTGAAATTCATAGGAGAATGTCAACTGTGTATGATGCCACATATTTCAGCCAAAACATGTGTGCAAGTGGGCTAAATTGTTTAAAGAAGGACGGAGCAGTGTTGAGGATGAAGACAGGCCTGGGAGGCCTACAGAATTGAGGTCTCCTGAGGTGATCGAATCAGTCAATGATCTCATTCGGGCTGACAGAAGGGTGACAGTGGATGACATTGCAAGGACTTTGAGCTTATCTGTTGGGACAAACGCAGGGGTCATCAGTCAGAAGGAGTCATCTGGCATCATGACAACGCAAGGCCTCACACAGCAGCCCAAACAGTGCAGACCATCAACGAGCTGGGTTGGGAACTGCTCCCTCATCCCCCTTACAGCCCAGACCGTGCCCCTTCAGACTTTCACCTGTTTGGTCCCTTGAAGACGTTCACGAGAGGCACGAAGTTTAAAAGTGACGATGAAGTCAAAAGTGCTGTAAGCGACTGGCTGAGACATCAGTCCAAGGTTTTTTACGTTGAGGGAATATTGAAGCTTGTGCACAGATGGGAAAAGTGTGTGACAGTGCTTGGAGACTATGTTGAAAAAAAAGAGTATGCTTCTATCTGTATTAGAAGTCCTTATACCGAAAAATTCACCTTATTTATTGAATGACCCTCGTATATATATATATATATATATATATATATATATATATATATATATATATATATATATATAGTGTAACCCGGATATAAGAGAGTTGTCGGGATCGGAGAAGAAGTATCTTATATCCGGGTTTGCTCTTATATCCGGGTTTGGTTTATTTTGTTTTATTAACACAGGCTCTAATTTGGGACCAGAGAAAATATCTCTTATATCCGGGTTTATCTTATATCCGGGTTACACTGTATATATATATATATATACATATATATATATATATATGGGGGTGTTACTGCGTGTGTATATATGTGTGGTTATATCTGTGCGTAAAAATTCAGATATAACTAACATATATCTGTAAAAAGACAATATGACAAAAGAGAAAAGGAAAATTTTTCTTAATCTTAGTAGCATTATCGCCTTCATTGGGGTGAAATAATTTTTAAAAGGTCCCTTTTTCTATCCCTCTCACTCCCTGTTGTAGGAGAGTAAATTAAGAGATAGTAAAAAGATATACTGTAATAAGAGCTAATAAGAATAGAAAGTTGTGGAGAGCCATGATCGACCAAGTCCTGAAGAAGAAGATGGTGGGTTATTTGATGTTCCTCGATATCCTTCTTTGCTTCTTGATATGGCATGTGATTATCAACTTCTAAAGGGTAATTCCAGGTACTATTTTTAGTTTTATTCTCGCCTTCTTAGATTTTATGTTTCCTTCTTAATAACTCCATATTATTAAGAATGTTATCATGATCAGAATGTGTAACTGATTCCAATTCAGAAGGAGCAGGAATTAAACGCGGGGTTTATAGTCATTTCCTAAAAATATGGAACAGTTGCACACAGGAACAAGTAGCGTAATATAGTGCATACAGCCGTAATCGTTACGCACAGGAGGTAGAGGGTTAGAGTTTATGCGGATATGTGGAGAAGATAGCGGATAACCTTAGACTTGAAGGGGTTAAGATTTTAGTGATCGGGAAAACCTCCTCTTGACAGGCAGTTCCACTGAGCAGTGGTTCGCGAGAAGAAGCTGCTCGCGTAGAAATTCCTTTTCACCAATGTTTTTTGATGTTGGAACGCTTACTCGTTAGGTCAACGAATCACTTCCGAAATGCTCGTTGTAGTCGAGACTTTTATGCAGGTACTGGTAGTAATAACGCTTTCAAATAATACTCGCACTAGTAATAGTTGTTCAAATAGTAATGGCCGAATATTATAATGATCAGTATAGAGGAATAGCATAGTGGATAGAATAGAGAATATAGATCCGTATAGTAGTAGAGGATAGTGAAGAAATCGTGAACCGTATAGTAATAGAGGATAGGGTAGAAATAGTGATTGGTCCTAGTGTAGTTAGTCGTGAACACATAGACGTTACGCTATTTCTCATTTATACATTTCTTTATGATCATGTGATCTTCTTAAATAATGGTATCGACCGTGTTTGCTCCATGGCGGTCTGTGTTCAAACTACAGTGTCGATTTACTCCTATACAACACAATGGAATACGGAGGGAATGAAGGTCGTTACCTACAATCAGTGTAGCATGGCAGGTCTTAACTAGGATGGTTAGAACTAGTGGAACTGGGGAATGTAGTTCGTCTGAGTACTTTCCATGTAGCAATAGAGTAGTGAGAGTCTTGGGACGTTTCATCTGTGAGAGAGGGTTTGCAGGGTGGAAAATAATTAGTCATCCACAAGAACTCCTTTGGACTGGAAAGTAAGGACTGGCCAGCTTCCCCGCCCAAATATGACAGCAGTAATCCATTTTAGGTCTGATTTGTGTCTTGTAAGGATAGAGGATAGCACGACTAGTCAGGTACTTACTCGAGCGAATCAGGGAACGGACCAATCTTCTTGTATCATTACTGATGAATCGTGTATACGAGTACCACTTGAGGTGTGGGTTGAGTTTAAGGCCAAATAGTTGCTCTGGGCACGGGGCCTACCCGGGTGAATCATTCATTGTGACCGGTGACAGTTCAGGGTTCGGTGATGGAATGTGACTTTACATATTCGATTGCATTTTGGGTTAAGAAGATGAAATGCATAATTATAATACAGCTTATCGTATTGATAATCGTGTTCGTTATAAACGAGCGAAGATTTTTGTTTTCAGTCATAATTTTCTAAATTCGATGCCAGCGCGTCTGATAACGTGATTTTGCTACTTTTATATTTACTGAAATGGAAGTTAAATAAGATTGGCTTCAGGCTCAATATAGTTACTCCTGTGAACGTAGCAGGAATTAAATATATATAAAAAAGTAAAACCTAAAATAGATACTCATATTTAAGTTATAATTTTTTAAACGTATATAATGAAGAAATTTATACATTCCAAAATCCAATTATATATATATATATATATATATATATATATATATATATATATATATATATGTAAAATTGACCAAGTAACAAATTTTGGGGAATAACGTGATTTTGCTACTTTTATATTTACTGAAGTGGAAGTTAAATAAGATTGGCTTCAGGCTCAATATAGTTACTCCTGTGAACGTAGCAAGAATTACATATATAAAAAAAAGTAAAACCTAAAATAGATACTCATATTTAAGTTATAATTTTTTAAACGTATTTAATGAACAAATTTATACATTCAAAAATCCAATTTTATATATATATATATATATATATGTGTGTGTGTGTGTGTGTAAAATTGACCAAGTAACAAATTTTGGGGAATTTGTGGGTATCACTTAGAACGAGGAGAATGCATATATTTAAAAACTGATTTTCATTTCGTGATAATCTTGTAATAAGCGTTCACCAATCCTAAATTCAAAAATAAAGTCCGATATCTTAGAGTCTTCAGTTGAGTTATGGACATTAACTTATTTCTTAGATCGATTTCGTTCCTCATTTTTTAAGTATATTGTATCGATGTCCATTATGTAAGAAACTATCGCTTGGAACAGCTCTGACCACATGATGCATTCTTTCTGACAGGAACCAAATATTAGCAAGTCAAAACGGACCTCCCTCCTATATTTCGCCATAAATCTACAAAGCATAAATTGACCAATCAGCAGGAGTGGGAAGCGATGCAGCCATAGATTTGAAAACGAAAGAGAGAAAAAAACAGATAAAATGTATGATAAATTAGATGAGATCTAGATCTATACGTTCAAATCTGAGCCAAAACAAAGATGAAAAAGAAAGCGAAAAATACGTAGAGAAAGCGTGGAGGGAGAGAGTAGAGAAAGAGTAGAGTGAGAGAAAGAGTGGAGAGAGAGAATGTGTGGTAGTGCAGAGATATGTAAGAATAGAGAAATTGAAAAAAGATGGAAATAGAGAGAGAGAAAAAAATTCTTTTCCGACCGGATCCAGAAATATATTCGTACAAATAAACGGAAAAGCCAGCAGTAAACACTGGCATAACATCAAATTCACCAGCTTGCTCCAACAATTATATCTTTTTTTTTTTTTGGCAGCGTGGATTTTACAAGTAGGCAACAATATGGATTTCTTTTCCCAGTGTAAGATTTTCTTTAGAAGGCAACCAAGTCAAAAGTGTGAACTGGAAACGTTTAACTAAATTGATTAGAATATACTTACTTATTTAGGATATTGAAAAACATATTTCATCATATCAAAACGTCTGAATTAAAAATAATGCTTTAATTTCTTTCCATTCTGACCGCCATCTTATATTTCACCCCTCTTCATTATTACTATTTCATTAATACTTTCCGATTATTACCACCGCTTGAACTGAAAATATGTTTACAAATCTCATGTAGGAATATTTTTTAGAATCATGGTACGCCATTTCTTTACATAAAGATATTTACCTTTATATTTTTCAATCAAGTAAATGACTTTTACTGGGTTTCATACTCATAACGCAAATATTAGGATTTCCACGACAGGATTTGTGCGACATTAGGACAAGGACTCCCATTTAGAAAGTGACGGTAAATAATTTTCTCTCAGTCTTAACTGTTACGTCTTTTTTTTTGGACTCACGATAGAGTCAATGAAATGTGAGTTTTTAAAAGGAGCCACCAACTTGACCAAAAGAGAATAAACTAATGGATAGATGAAAAAGTTTGGGAAAAAGTAACAACAAACCGGACGCTTAAGACTTTCAGTTTCAAGTTTATATTAACAGTCATCGTTGATTTTGAAGTATTACCGGGTCAATCTGAGCATGCCGTCCGTCAATATCGTTCCGATACCGCCAGTTAGAGTTGCCAGCCGTCCATCGTGATGGAGAGGCGGACAGAGAGTTGCTCAGAGAAAGTCATGCTGATTGAGAGGGTAAGATTATCTATTGGTCAGAAATGACAGAAGTAGTTCCCTAATGCAAAACTACCTACCTACCTACCTACCTACCTACCCAGACTGTGCAATGGAATTCCTGAAATATAAACCTAAATATATTGGAAACAGGGTTTAAGTCGTCATGCATTGTCGTGGAGTTTACTTTCACCTTTCGTTTCCTCGTGGGCATGCGGCAGGTCTTTCACAATTTTTGTGCCCACGTCCAGTCGGTGGAAACGTGAGTTTCGCCACGATGGATGCATATATCTGAAGACAATTTAATATTAATAAAAGAAAAGGAAACGTCTAAATCCGCACTGTCGGAATTCTGTATAACAATGATGGGCTTAATTCTTGTATATTGAGGTTATTGATTTTTTATATGCCGTGTTTTCCAGGATGTGGGTGATGATAATTCTCCAGTTTCCTGCTATTTGTTTCTACCGTTAACATCTCTGTTTGTCACTGTTGGGCTATCCATTCACACAAACTCGTTAGCAGGTTACTCTCACATACCCGGATTTTCTTACATTCAGTATGTCCTGTTAGTATTATATTCCCCAGGCCCTATTTCCTCTTATGTGCTCTAGAAATTTCATCTGTCACTTTCTGTGACGTATAATTTCAACTGTCTCTTTCTGTAAGTGTAATTTTCTTGTTATTCCAATATTAATAAAACTTCACTGTTTCCCAATGATATTGTTAGCATTCATCAGTAGAACCACTTTCTTATCGCTTCAAGTCTCTTGTTAATCTAACACAATGGGTTGCACTGGGCTGCTTACTAGGGAGCTTGTGTGGCAATGACATAGCGACACTGTTCTGAGGGCTTCCCAGATAGAAGTCTCAAGACAGAGCGAAGGATGTACCCCGATAGAATCAAGGTCACGTGTTCGTGACCATAGCGAGACTTCAAGTTAGAGAACCTCGTTTCTGTTTTGAGCTGGAGAATGATGGGTGCCGGCAGGTATACTTGCCCATGACACGCTACACAGGAATGGATACCTCTCCAGCTTTCAACCCAGATATGGAGAGGGGACTGGTCAGGTGTTCAGTTGAGTACCGATCCTCCGATCACATCCGATCGTGGGACGGATGATGTTCAGTGTGATTGAGATCTGTGGAATTTAGTGACATGATTTGTAGGTTATGGATACCATTACCATATAGCTTGCACAATTTAGAAGCTTTACTGAAAATCCCTATGCCATCTTAGAAGAATGTTGCTATGAAGAGATATGCTGCTTTAAGTAGATGACGCAAGTAAAAGTACCTTTCACATGAATAATAGAACCTATCGTTTACCATGTTAATCGCTTCTCGGCCTTTTGGCTAAGATCACGGTGTAGTATTTGTTCTCAGATTACTCTCTGGACGATCGCCTATGGACTGAGATTCGATCTCTGATACAGGCCGGTCGCAGGGATTCGTCCCTGTGCTGGTAGTATCGCAGCTAAGACTAGCTATGACCAGCTAAAGACCAGCTTGGACAAGCTAAGACCAGCTAAAGCCAAAGTACTGCGGTCCGGGTGAAAACTCGGGTCCACTCCCCCTCCCTTCCCACATTAAAAACCGACCTTCTGTCACAACCTGGCCCTGTGGGAGGTCAAGTAGATACCTAGTATCTGTTCTCAGATTACTCGCTGAACGATCGCATTTAGGCTGGAATCGATCGCTGATACAGGCCGGTCGCAGGGATTCGTCCCTGCGCTGGTAGTGTCGCGGCTGGGTCTTTAGCTATGACCAGCTCGGACAAGCTGTGACCAGTTATGACCAGCAATGACCAGCTATGACTAGCTCTGACCAGCTTGGACAAGCTAAGACCAGCTAATGACCAGTGGCCTGGGTGGAAACGCTCGGGCCTATCCCCACTCCCCTTTTCCCACATTAAACCCCGACCTTGAGTCACATCTTGACCTTGTGGGAGGTCAGTAAATATCATCGTTTACCATGTTAGAGAATGCATAGTTTATCGTAAGATAGCAAAATCTATCGTATTGTCAGAAGCATGACGATCCGAACTGAGTGTGTGTGGGTATGTGCGGGGTCAGTTTGAAACCTCTGGGTGGGGAATTCGGACAGTGATGGATTGTCTTTGTTTAAATTTTAATGGAAGACTGACAAACGCAAGTCAAACGATTGTCAGTTCGATTGCAATTATCGAAAAGTGAAGACGCTTCGCCGCATCCACTCTCTTTAGTGAGTCTGCTACCAAGCCCTGATGGCAGATCGCTAGCCAACTTGTTAAGATACGTTTTTTTTTTTTCCCCTCTCTCTCTTTCCTTTTTAATTCCTCCAAGAAACGATGCCTTTACTTCTCGACACCATGAAATAAAGCGATTTGAAAGGAAATCTAAAGAATATTGACCTTCGTTCATTCAGTTTGTCAAAAACCTTTAAATGTTACAAAACCCAAATCTTAGAATTGGAATCATGTCTTTCAATGTCATCGTCAGATATAGGCTCTCCTGTGGATGTCATAGATGACATTCAACTCGTTCAAGATTCCCCAATCTATCATCTGGATACAACCGTTTTCTTAGATCAGCTTGTAGTGAATGCATCTTCTAGATCTTAAATAAGACAATGCTTCATTAGATCGTACAGACTGGCGCTACTGAATCACAAGCAAATAGCTTTATCAAATAAAACACAAACGTATCACTTGAAGAGTTCCAGTAGTAGCAACGACTAAAATGGATGAAATATGCAAATAGAAGGGAAAATAAGGTTATAATCAAGATGTTGACTTATCCCGCTACTCTAAACAAAGGTTTAGCAAGAGAAAACCCATCAACACTAGAAATACTTTTTTCCTCAAAAGCATGAAGAGAAAGAGTTTATAAATACCAACCGATAGAAACACCAACTCTTCGGTCAGTAAATTTTGAATGTTTCCTCTATGTAAACGGCCAATCATAAGATTGCAATAACCAATAACAGGTTCTGCGGCTAGGCAGACATGGACATCGGATGGGTCAAGATACAGTGTGTTGTCATAGCCTTTATTTCACGTCGATTAAAGCAATCTGTAAGTAGGCTTGTGTTGGCTTGTACTCAGCAGGAAGATTTCTGTTCAATTCTGTCATCGATAACACTTAGTCGCCTAATGTCTTATCCGTGTTTGGTGATATATTTCCAAACCATATAATAGGCAATCTTCACCGCTGAATTTGAGTACCACAAAAGCTGTGTAATCTTTAAAATTCTCTGACATTGTTTTCTCACCATGTTGATCTTTAATAAAAATGCTATTTTTTTGTCTTGCCTCTAAATTCGGCTTACAACGACGAAGTTTTATAGAAAATGCAAACAAAAAGTACATTTATCTAAATAAATAAGCAACAAATTCTGTCTGTCCGTCTGTGTGTCTGAAACCCCTCCAACTCGGGCCACACTTGCTCTGCATAGACATATTATAACTTTTTGGAATCAGGATGATCTCGGGAGTGAAAAATATCCCTTCATCTGGTGCTTGAATATGCAGCATTGAGATGTGTGTCCGGATGGGGGGAGGGTAACAGTTAAAAATTAAAATTTTAAAATAACTGAAAAAAAATTAATTATTTTAAAAGTTTTAATCTCTATTAAGTTTGAACTAACACAGAATCTTTGAAAATATATCCAAAACTTTGTGAATTGAGTAAATCAGTTTCATTTCTTCAAAATGTCAACCAAAGAATCAGAATTAAAGTGAAAGCTTTCGTGATGTGAGATTTTAAGTTCCGCAAAATTTGCGAGTTGAAAAACTCAACTGAAGTTACATGGAATTTGTAATTTGAAGTACTTAATTTTCGGCCTCAGTAGAAATTTCGGCCCAAACCGAAACTTCCGCCCAAAGGGCGGAATGTGGCCTTTTTAAGCTAGCAGAACTTAAATGTGTCTACAGTGTGCGGCTTTTAAGTTGGTACTTAATATCATGAAGAGAGAGCTGAAAATTCTAGGGAAAATAATGATTTTCACAGGACAGATTGATGGCAAGAGGGACAGTGAAAAACAATGCATAACATACCTAGCGATCTTCTGTACATGATATGGCTGAACAATGTTTTGAAGAGAAAACTAAATGACTGAATTTAGTAAGAGCTACAAAGGATAGGAAATAGTGGAAAGCCATGATCGTCAACGCGTGAAGGAACAGGTCACATAGAAGAAGTAGTAGAAGAATATTCAATTCGTTAGAATGATGTTTTAGATACCATTTAACTTGCTTATTATACTTTGTCTTGTCCAGTGTAGTTGTTATGAGACAGTAACTGGTATTCTTGACATGTCGCTTGTTATATTCTTATTGCTCTTTATTTATTTAGCAACTATTGCTCGCATGTATTACAACTTTGAGTTTCTTTGAATAATAACGTTTTTGTAAACAGATGAAAACATTCAACTCGAAGCGAAAATAAATGGCTTCATACAGACACTTGTCATTTTTGCGTATTCGTGTCATTTTTATATATTCTTGTGAAATTCGCTTTTTACTATCACGTTGTCACGCCTTTTCCCCCATTATTCGCCATTTATTTTTTCTGGTAAGTTTTGTCATCATAGCTCTGTTTATTTTCCATGGCAAAAATACGAATTCTGGACGCTTTTTTAAATTCATGCTTTCTCAGGAAAATATGTCAAAACGGACAGGAACAGTATTGAAACTTACTGACAAAAAACTGATTGTAATCCACTATTCGTTAAGAGGGGTATTCATGTGAAAACATTTTAAATGTTTTTAAAATGGGCTAAAAAATGCCTATCAATTATTTTAAGTTCAAATCGTATTTAATAAAACAAGACATACATGTATAATACGTGCGTTGTTAAAATGTACTGATCTACTGCTAAAAATCAGTCCAAATGAAGAAAGTCCAAATCTACGAGATCTGATCAAAAAGTATCGGGACTGTTGCTGTGGTCACGGAGATAAAGTAGGCAGAGTGAAGCAACGTGACACAGATTGACCTTAAACATTTTCGAGCATATAGTCTCTAATAGCGTTCTCGCTCAATTATGTTGTTCACGACTGGAAGAAAAGTAAGACAAAATAGTTCATCTGGTGAAAGATAATGACTACATTGTCCGTGGTTAGGAATTTGAAAGAACATTTCGGAAGCATCCAGCGAAAAAAAAATCTCCTTCAAAGAGAGACGTATAGGCACAAATTTATACGAAGTTTGATCAAAAAGTATCAGAATGGTTGGTAACGGAGCTAAAGTATGTAGTGCGAAGCCACTTCACACAAATTGACATTGGATTCTGCCGAGCGTACCCATTAAGATATAACGTTGTCGCTCACTTCCCTTGTTTATAGCATCTCCGGCGACCATCATATTACTCAGATCACGCCTCGTGCAACCTTTTTTCCTCCTTCCAAAAATCAAATCCCACTTAAGAGGAACAAGATTTCAAAATGTCGACGAAATCCAAGAAAATGCGATGAGGCAGCCGCTTGCTGTACCAAAAATGAATGGAAACGACGATGGATAAATTGTGTGTCTTTAGAACGGACTACTTCGAAGGGGATTAAATGACCAATTGATATATGTGTTTTAGCTTTCTTTTTATAGCATCAGACCCGATACTTTTTAATCAGCCCTCGTATATTATGAAGAATCGAACATTGGATGCCTCAGCAGAATTTCGAAGATATAAATGACTCGTAAAATAACTTATTGTACGATGTACATTGAAGACTCGTTTATAATGCTGCACAAATCGATGAAATCCACAACATGATTATTAAAAAAATAACTATTATCTCTCGGTGACGATTCTTACAGTAGAAAATCTGATCATGGTTTAGTACCAAAAACTACACCAAACGAAACTGTTTAGTAAGCATTTATAATTAATTAGTTAATTTGGTATAATTAATAATCTAGACTAGTTAGTCATTTACGCTATTATGAACATAAACCCGTGCTCCTCCGATCGACTGGTCAGCTTCTGTGGCACGCCCTGGTTTGATTACCGTCTGCGACGCAGTGAACAAAAAAAAAAAAAAGAAAAAAAAGCACGTGAGAAAAAGGCTTAGTATACGTTCTATTATGGAAAGGAATGTAAAATATCGCTACGCCGAGAAAAGAAAACAAGAATCCTGGATTCGATATACTGGGTTATTCATTTATGGATTCACTTAGCACGGTCTGGTGGGTAGGTTAGTGACACATGCTAAATCTTTGCTGCTATTTCTATCTTCTCTCACGATTAATTAACTAACCAGATCTTCCCTTCGGATAGCGAGAACTCCGTTTCTACACACCTTCTTACTATTATTATGGCAGTCCCACATATCAACATTTAATAAAGTTATTTATTTATTTTAAAACAGAAGTACTAGGATTAATATAAGCGCAATGTCCTTTCCTATATATATATAGAATATGCCAGGCGGATTATCACATCTGATGGAGTGAAATAGAGGCGAGATAACTTATATCTCTAAACCCTGATAGCTGGTACCCTTGGCGGTGGAGAGATATCCTTGCGTGTCGCTTCAGAGGAGGTCTGAAATCTACTCTATTTTCTTGTCCGTGGTTAGCTTTTTCCAAACAACCACGTGGTTTAATTAACCAATGATAGAACGCCTTATGCTATATGACCTATATCTATACGCACTTTACAGACCCAGCATTATAATCATAACTGTAACTTCTTCTGCAACTCTCTACGGCTACAACACTTCCGAACTGTGACAGCAGCTTTCCGTCATTTTGGACTCTGTAGTGATTGCACTGATGGACGGCTTGTGACTAGGCTATATTTGTGTTTTTACAATAACGTTCATCCTGTAAAACGTCCAAAAGCAATATGAGGTAGAAGTTACATAGTAAGAAGCACAATTTATAGGTATATGTGGAGAAGATAACGGTTAACCGTCAGAATGAACAGGTTAAGATTGTAGTGATGTGGGACGAATCGTCTTTGGTGGTGGTTCGACAAAGCGGCGGTTCGTGGGAAGAAGCTGCTCGAGTAGGAATTACATCACGTCTATGGATTGTGATTCGCTACAGTGTGCGAGGCATGAGGGTTCATAGCCGTAAAAGTTAGAAGTGGTAGTACTAAGCAATGTAACCTTTTCATGGAAATAGTTTTAGAGCTGCGAGAGGCTTGCGAGATTTCGTCTATTGGGAAGGAATTATAGGTTAGAAAATAATTCATCAGCGCTTTTGGACTATGTATCCTGGAAAGTTAAGATTGTGGAGTTCTTGTCCATATATGGAGACAATACTCCATTGTTAGTGCGGATCTTGATCTTGTAGAAGATAGCAGAAGCCAGGTACCTTTTGGCGTGATACGGGGATCCGACCATATTTCCAGTATAGGAATTACTCAAATTCGTGCGGCTAATCTGTACATAGGTAAGTAGACAAAAAAATCAATTTTCAATTACTATGGTTGAACTGAACAATGTTGTTCCGAACTAATCGAGTATTTATGCACTAATCGAATTTTGGTATATAAAAACTTTTATCGCACTTAATCGAAAACGCATTAGTCGAGGGATGCCTGTATTTTTTAGCGATCGATCGTATGTACGAGTTTCACTTGAGGTCGAGGTTGAGCTTAAGTCCAAATCGGCACTAATGCACACGGTTGCCTTAAGAGGACATCCGTTTATCTCGATAGGCGAAAATTTGGAGTCTGCTCGGTGATGATGGAATTTAACGAATATGATTTTCAGGGTATTTAATGTAACCACCCTCCCCACATCACTGAGATGATAGCGCTAGGTCAGAGGAGAGATCAGGTGCCAATCTTTGGTCATCTAGAGTTTTGGTGGTGCCCCCATATACCGTTGAACCATCAGCCAAAAGAGCATAGTATACTCTTAGGCAGATATTTTATGTAAAGTAGAGAGTTTGACCTAGAAGCGAGACTTGAGGGACTCCTGCGTTGATCACTTTATCCTCAGGATAATTTCCGTCAACAACCACCGAGTCCCTTTTGTAACGAAGAAACGTCACTAGTTTGTTTGTCGAAGAATTGAATCTGACCAGCCAGTTTCTCCCCATCCCGACTAAGCTTTTACAGATTAGTGAGAGATATGAGAAAAATTTTTTTACCTTTCAGGCGAGTGTCAATTGATTCTGAATTTATTTATTTATTTGCATATTTTATTTACCAACTTGCGGACAGAAATGGTTCCTTTGAAGCTCTAAAATCTCGATTTTACTTTTGTTTGCTAGAAATCCGAGATCGCATCAAGCGCAGATAAAATCATTTACCGTTCAAGTGGCAATTTAGGTTGTCTGAACCAGTCAAGAGGAGAATCATTGTCTCACACGGTAAAAAGCATGATTCAGAATGAATACTAAAGTACAGGATCTTATGCAAGCTTAATCTAAATGATACTTTGAATGATTACTTGCTTATCAAACTAATTTTTGCAAGAATTAACCTTTACTTGAAAAACAACTTGCATCCGTATGAAGAAGGAGTTTAGGGAATATGCAAAAAATCTAAAAAGTAGTAAAGCAAGGATACGTTTTCAAGTTGAATATACCAGGAAACCTATCGGGATTTATTATTGCCAGGCGTAATCTGAGTAAACTATTCGTATGTGACACAGAAGTAAACGAAAGAATTACAATATGTCGAAAACAGAAACAAGAGGAAAGGACAAAAGAAGACAGACCGTTGTCAGATAAAGAGATAGCCCAAGGTGAGATCTCTATATAGTAAACGTCAAAATCGATCAGCTTCAGAAGTACAACTATCCAAGTAGTGTGGTAAATAACGACGAGGAATATCGCACAGAAATTCGAATCCGCATATGAATATCGAAAATGGTTTCCAGAAAGTACGTAAGGCATTAAGATATGCGAAATGTGTGCTGAGATATGTAATATCTAATTTCCTCTATGGGAATAAATGCCGGACAATCCTCACTGATGAAGAAGAGGCAGTGACAGAGATGTGGTTCTTCCGACAGATTCTGAGAATACCAATGACTGAATATATGAGCACTTTGGATGTCTCAATGGAAATAGAATCGACAGGTGAAATGATCCTTACAACGACAAAGGGACAATTTTCTTCTGGGATATATAATGATGAAAGACGGTATGGAGAATTTAACACTCACGAGACATACAGACGGTCACAGAACGAGCGAGAAACTGAGTGCAACCTAATTAGTTTGTGTTAATGGATGTCAGAAGCAAGGACAAAACGGGGTGGTAAAGAATCAAACATGGCTAAGAGAAAGACGTGAAAGGAAGCTCTGCAAATTCATAATCAGCCAAGTTCTGATGAGACATGACGAATAAAGGAAGAGGAATCTTGCAAACCAGTTCTGCTCACGCACGCTTGAACCTAACTGATTGTAGTTCAGTGGCAAATTAAATTAATTTTCACAAAACATGTACTTGAACACTCAGCGTTAGATCTGTGAACAACAATTGAGTCTTGTGATATTGCTGATACAAAGGGTTTAATCATTTTCCACTGTGTCCACTGCTATGGTCGATGTATCAGACTAAGCAGTTTAATTATTCGGGGAACGTCGCATAGAAGTATTGTTAGAACGCTCGTTTCATCAGTCATAATTGCTATATTGAGTCTGTGCCGTCGTAATTAAATATTAAATATTTATGTTGGTTACCTAATTACAGTTATGGTTAACAAGTTAATTTCAAATACAATGAATGTCATCTTCACCAGGATCCTTCATTCTGTGACATTTGTAGAAGGCTAGCAAATTTGAAGTAACCATTGATTTTGGGTACTTAGGACAAAAGTATTATTTAATGTCTTGTCGTAATTAAATATTAAATATTTATGTTGGTTACCTAATTACAGTTATGGTTAACAAGTTAATTTCAAATACAATCAATATCATCTTCACCAGGATCATTCATTCTGTGACATTTGTAGAAGGCTAGCAAATTTGAAGTAACCATTGATTTTGGGTACTTAGGATAAAAGTATTATTTAATGTCTTGTTTAACACGCCATCTTTGTTGTATTGCGTTTTGACATTCTCCAACTTATTAAATGTTTAATTTGGTCACCTAATTACAGCTGTGGTTAACAAGTTAATTTCACATATACAATGAATTTCATCTTCACTGGGGTCATCCATTCTTACAGGGCTTAGCAAATCTTAATAACAATTGAATTTGGACTCTAAGCATAGAAGTATTATAAAAATCTAGTTGAACCATCCTTGCTTTATTGAGATTTGACCATCGCCATCTTCTTAAATGTTTAATTCGTTCACCTAATTACAGTAATGATTAATAAGATCATCTCACAAATGACTTTATTCTTCACTGAGGTTCTCTATTTTCTGATATTTTTACAAGGATAAGCAAATTTTAGTAAACATTTATTTTGGTTACTTAGCATAGAAGTATTATTAAAAGTCTAGTTTAACCATTCATTCTTGGTATATTAAGTTCTGTTCTTCATAATGGACAATATTAGCTGTTAAATATTTACTTTGGTCACCTAAATTACATCTATCAGTAAGTTCATTTCACAATTATATTGATTTTGATCTTTACTGGAGACTTTCTCTAAATTTTTGTCGCAAGCTGAGCTTAGCATAAAGAAGACCTACAGAGTGGAATGTAAATTTTTATCTTATTTTTTAGAATATTTATTAACCTTGGAAGTGTACAGCGCAAGGCCATATCTTTGTATCGTAAGAATTAATTATCTGTGAAATGATCCACCTACCAAATTTATATTCTATTTCAAAGTGAATACAGATAGCGAATTTAATCAAACTGGTCGCGGCAACGAACTTGGAACCCTTTGAACCACTTCTCGTCTCTGGCGACCGAGGCACAAAAATCTGAATTATCAGATCAATGCTATGACGAAATCGTCCAATGTTTTGCAGATTCATCTCATCAGTGGGTTAAATCGACTGGCAGAGTCCGTAACTTGACCGCATCGTTGAGTTTTTATTCGATGGCAACGCTCCTCCTCAGCTCATCAAATTCATTTGACTCGCCAATATCTCTGTTCAGTGGAGAGGAAATTGTCTCAGATCTTTCAAACTTAATTTCCTTTATTTTCGCTGAATCGCCGTGTTGCTTTGTTTCAATGCAAACAATGTTCTCTCCTCTACACATCTGTGCATCTCCCAACTCTCCCCAACCTTGCTTCCTCCACCTACAGCAGTCTTTCGAAATTTAAACTTTCCAATACGACCCCCGCCAAAACCTAGGATGCAAATTGGAATGTGACAAGCGAAGCATGTGTAATGCGAAGAACATCGGCCCTTAGTTCTCCAATCTATCACTTCTTTCCCCATCCTCATTATTCTATCTCTTTCTTAATCAATGGCTTATTCTAGTGCTGCGTTTTGGCAATTGCAGCGAATTTGGCGTAGGATCAGTGTTGGGATAAATGGTTTTCCACTGGATATAGCGCCACTGATGAGATGCAGATGGCGTTTTAAGAGATCAGAGCTAATACCTCATTACAGATAATCCCCTCTTCAGAATAAGGACAGGATTGATTATCGATAATTCCGAAGAATTTTGTCGTTTAAGACCTATTGTATTAAAATGTTGGCAGTCAACTTGAAGCGTTTTCTTGACCGACGTTGACCTTTTCATAATATTCTTAAGACCATAATGGCCTCACTTCAGTAAGGACAGGCATTAATTTGCGCAAACGTAGACTTTGTTGACATTAAAACTAAGAGAATGTGTATGGATTTTATGCAGAATATAAATAGATAGGAGAGAGGAAGAATAGTTGAGATTAAATAAGAGTCAGACGTAAAGATAGCATTCATTAAGGATTGAATCATCATATTTGCAATGGTCTGTGTGATTTTCTTCTTATCAAAGGTATCTTTTTAGTAAGCGCCTAAAATAACTGTAGACTGATTTTTTTCTGATAACAGGATAAAATGTTTTAGAGGCTTGATCCTAATCTAATTTTTTATGGTTTCGCTAATTGCTCAGACATCTATTAGAAACGACACAGCGAATAATAAAACAAAAACGCTGTAAACGTCTGAACACATATCATACAATAATGTTAATTCCCTCGTCTATAAATGTAATGAATGCTAACCAACAGTTTTCAAACAATTCATAAACATATTTTTTCTTTGAGTTAACTTCGATTAAAACATTTCTTAAAAGATTTATGCTGAATTATAATTATAAACAAAACAAAAAAGAAAACGAAAACTAATTTTGAAATGAGTGCAAGCAAGCGTCGACTTTTTTTTTGCTTCTGCCCCATAATAATTGGTTAGCTTAGTTTGGTACAAGGCTAAAAATTATCGAGGTGAAATGATTATGGAAATTACTAATCAGTACTAAAACTACGGCGCCAATCTTTCACTTTCCGCTAGGTTTTAGTCGACAATACAAAAGTACATTACTTATGCAACGGCAAAAATAAATTTATGTGATTCGTGTTATATATATATATATATATAAATGATTAGAAGGATTTGATAATTATAGTTAAGTAATATCATCGAGTCCGAAACCTCAACAGAATGCAGAAAGCAGTGGACGGCCGTTTCGTCCTATATTTGGGACTCATCAGCAGTGCGCATCCGCTATCGAGAATTGAAACCCTGACAGTTAGGTTGTTAATCAAACACCATACCAACTGTTCAACGGGCTTCGGTGACGAAGCGGTAGGAAATCAGACTCAATATAGCGCCGCTCGCTCACAAATTCCGTGGTGGAACTCAACTGAGATTCTCTCTAACCATAGGACGGTGCCCCCGGAGCCACGGCTACTATCACCAAGCCGCTCAACCTTGAGCACTATATATATATATATATATATATATAGATAAATTCTATATATATTTTATATATGCGCGGTACTTATTGATAAGCGCTCAATATCAGTGAAAGAGCTAACATATTTAGTTGAATGGATATAAGTTTGTGAGCGTCGGTCTCACACATATGTGATCTTCAGACAAACCCTGTCTGAGTTTGTCTGAGGATCGCATAAGCGTGAAATCGACGGTCACAAAATCATATCCATTCAAGATCAACCTCTATGGGTTATTTAATGAGGAAAATTCAATATTTGAACGTAATCTTTATGCTTTCTGCTGAAGATATTTTGTACATAATTTCTGAGTAAATGTTGGCCTTAAGAATGCGTTTAAGACTGTCCCTGCTAAGTGTTGATCCCACTTATAACCCCCAACACACACACACACACACACACACACACACACACACACACACACACACACACACACACACACACCCACACACACACACACACACATATATATATATATATATATAGTTAGTTAGTTATTGATTTGTTTGGTAATCCATATGGCTAAATCCAGAGATCTCAATATAAAACAGAGCAAATATTAATTGTTAAGAAACAGACAACTATATAGTTTCATGATTATTATTTATTAAATTTAAATTCGATTCTAATTTCTCAGATCGACATTTTAATAGAAATAAATGGGTGACAAATATTACAGGCATAAGAAGGATTAAGTAATATCATTTTTAATTTATGCACGCATGTGTTTGAGGAGGCAGGTTTAAATTGGTGACAGGAGGGTTTAAGGAGGTATATATTATGAGGAAGGCTGAAAATCTTTTCTCAGCAACCATTCTAGAGATAGTGACTCTATAAGTTCACCCGTCTCTCAGGAAACTTCGTGGGAATCCATTCGTTCCTGAAAAACCTTTATCAGTCATGTGAGTTATGCAACCTGCCGCTTTTTTCACAGACTGTTATTCTTATTGTACTAATTTAAATAAAGGAACAGAAACAAATGGTACCATCCTGAGGATGGAGGTCTTTATTCTAGAGAATGTTCTAACTGAAATTCAGACCACCCCCTTCACAATATTTACTAAGCTTTGCTAACGGATGTTCAGCCCTAAAAATAACAAAAAAAAAAGAAGAAAAAAACGACATATTTCTGGCAGTACCCATCTGAGACGTGATCTTGTTCGATGCAGCTTAAATCCAATTCACCTTCAGCGTACTTCCAACTTCGGTAAAATTTCAAGCTATTTACTTACATATAAAATGTCCAGATTCGCTCTCTTCTTTTAGTTCCTCCAGCTCAGAAATCTGCAGCTAGAAAACGATATGCCACACCCACGGAATCGAATCACTCTCATTTCTTCCGTATTCCAAAAGTAAGAAGAAAATTCTGGCCTTGCACTTCGTGGAACAGGTTCCAGTGTAGGTATTTCCCCGAAAACAAAAATCTTAATCTCTTTGAAGTCAATAATCTATCGTTGTCTATCCTCCTTATCCCATAATCTTTACTTTCTACAATCTCCTCTCTCATTCCTTTCACGCAACTCATTCTGAAACCCCCTAGCTTCAATGACCTTGTACTGAGTGAATTTGCGTTAGAAAAATAAAATAAACAGGTGCTTTCAGCGTGACCTAAACGCAAAACTGTTTATTTAATAAGTTTAGCATGTTTTGGGTCTAATCTACAATTATGGTGCTCCCGGTGTGATTCGAAGCAAAATGGACTACAAGACAAAATAAATAAGTAAATTATGTTAAAGTAATCTTTCAAAAAGAGATGTGCGAAAATGATCTCTCTGAGCAGATTCATTCAACGAGACAATCCTGCAGCAGGATTTTGAGAATACCATAGGCGGAGCACATGAGTAATGGCGTCATTTTAAGGAAAATTGATAGACAAAGGAGCTTTGTAATCAAAAAGAAAAAGTTGAAATTTGTACGAAATATTATGAGGAAAGAAGGCTTGGAAAATCTGAACGCACGGGACATGGCAAGAGGAAATTGTAAATAACTAGGAAGTAAATAACTGAAAGAAAAGGAAAGGGAAGAGATAGCTCAAAGATAAACATTGCTAAAAGCAACAAAATATAGGAAGTTGTGGAGAGTCATGATCACCTAAGAAATGAAGCGACATAGGATAAAGAAGGAATTTTAAAATTATTTAGGAAGTCAGTTTCGTCTGCAACATGTGATTTATCAAGTGACGATGGAATCAGAGTAGTAATTATATCTAAATCCAAAATATCAACCACTATCCATCGCTAAAGTACCCTTAAAATGCTTCAGTCATTCTTCAAAGTATGTCTTTACCTGAATACATTATCATTTATGAAATCTTAATAACTAAGAGACAACGCCAATATCTATTTCAGGGAATCGATTAAATTCGAAACAAAACGCTAAAGCTGAACTTGGTGTCTGCATACAGTATTTAATACTGACTTCGAGGTCAGGCCTTAACCTTGTGTATGCGTTAGAGGTGAATGCTTTTAAAAAAGTTTGATCACTTACCGATAAATCCACGCTGATGAATGAACATATACCCTGCAGTTCGGGATCTATCGTAGCGTAACATTTGGATTTATCTGATTGCAGTGAATTATTGCTTTTTCGTCATGAATCCCTTTGATCTTTGTGGATACTTCTCAGTCGATTAAGTTCTGAAATTCCAATTAAGGAAGACGACGTTGATATTTTGTCATACAACACTAACCTCCCCTTTCTAGCCGCTTTCGACTTATTGATGGCCGATTTATTACTCATGCCTGTAGCAAATGTGTTTACTTGTTTTCCTCAATAGGGGTGGGTGTTAAAGCCCGTTGGTCACATTCGATGCCGCGAAAACCATATCAGTGACGTTCCATCATCACTGGGCGGACTTTGGATTTTCACCTATCGCGATGAAAAAGTGATCTCTCAGTGAGAACCAGGCTTTGAGCGTCTACTGGAACGTAAGATCATAAGAAACCGTACAGACGATCCAGCGTTAGGGATCCTAAGAAATGCTCGGTTCCCTGTACCGCACCAGTTACTTGGCAACTCTTGATATCTTCTACTGGAAATGGAGTACTGCTGCCATATATGGGCAGGAGCTGACCGGTCTTTATTTTCTAGTCTCCACATCCTTGTGCGTGATGAATTATTTCCCACCCTGTAACCACTTACCCACAGACAAAATGTTGTAAGGCTCTCGCTTTTCTTTTGCTATTTCTATTTCTATGGAAAGAATTCAAGACGAACTATATTCTTTAGTTCCACCAGTTCTAACCTTCAAGGCTAAGACACTTCATGTCACGCACATTATAGCAAACCACCCCCATTCTCTTCGTATTTCGTGTGAAATGTAAATTCTAACCGTGAAGCTTCTTCCCATGAACCGCAGCTTTGTGGAACCATCTCCTAAAAGGATGCTTCCCGATCACCACAATCTTAGCATGTCCAAGTTTAGGGTTATCAGTTATATTCATATGCATATCAACATAAACTGTGTGTCTTACTCTGTAACACTCTATCATGAGTGGCTCTTGGAACTGGTACATGATGACCAAATTTGTAAACAAAAAACAATTCTAGTGAGTAAGATATCACAGAGAAATTCGAAATCGTCTGAAAAATATCTCGAGAGAAACGACTGGTCAAAAAGAAGCAGTGTCACTACTCTGTTTATCTATTTCATTTCATAAATATACAAGTTTCATTCGTATATTTTCCTTTTTTATCTCCTGATCTTATCTATAATTCTATCGGGTAATATTGGCTTGCTTTGAGGCCTTCCTGTTTCTGTCGGAGTGATGACTTACTTGACACAATATCACGTCCCTACTCAAGGCCTGTGAAGATTAGTAAATACATTTTGGACAATCTACGAGTATCGTTGATATCTGTTCTATAGTAAAAGACAATCGTCTATGTCCACTATATATATATATATATATATATATATATATATATATATATATATATATATATATATATATATATATATACAATGTATGTATTTTGTTATGAGTTTGCAACAACTAGAGTTATGAACCCCAGGTTAAAAAAAAAGAAAATGAAGAAGGCTTCGCGCATTTAGGAACACACGATACAGGTGTCGACGAACTACAAACACAGGATGAACGTTTGTAAATAATTTTATGTAACAAAAACAACGTAATATCGAAAGAGTATTGAATAATAGACGTAAAATCAATGAAATACATTTATCTTATACTGAATGCTAGTTCAAGCAGTCGTGTTTCATAAATTTCCAAGTTCAAAAGTTCATAATGGTAACAGACTGAATCTCTTAGATATATCCAAATAAAAGTCGGTGGTCCCTTCCGCAATAATATATAGAATTTCTTCTTCTTCTTCTTCTTCTTCTTCTTCTTCTTCTTCTTCTTCTTCTTCTTCTTCTTCTTCTTCGTGCTGTATACATTCAGGACGTTGGTGATCATGACCCTCCAAAAATTCCTGTTCTTTGTAAAGTTTTAGCAGTGTTTGCCTTTTGCTATCTATCCTAATCCCCGTTCAGATAACCGATGACTCAAGCTCGTTGGGTAGATTCTTTGGTGCTTTCACCCTCACTTCTTGCATTCCATATAATCTGTGAATGTCAAATTTTCTAAGCCCACTTTCTTCAATATGTGCCCTGGAAATTTTAGCTAACCGCAGAAAGTACGCTGATTTTTCTATTTGTCATATATAACACGACGTCATTCAATAATTGTTTTTGAATAAACATTAGGAAAGTTAATGAATAATGTATGAATGATTTGTATAATATATTATGGTTTGTGTTTTATGAAGAACGGTTTTTAAAAAGTATTATTAATAAAGTATTTCTTTCATATAAAAGCACAATTTTAAAACGCTATGCTTAACAAAGTCATAAAATTCTTATTTGCATAAATGAGTATTACGTCATTCAATTACGTTTTCCAAGTAAGAATAAAATTTTCCTGGTTTATTTTACTTATACACACGCACACATATACATAGCGATTTTCCAAGCGTAGCTTAGATGTGGAACAAGGCCGAAAGTATGGGGTACCCAGTGAAGATCGAAAAGACTGTTCAGTCGTAATTGTTATAGCGAGACAAGCTTGCTAACAATTACAACGCCTCGAGGTGTCCATACACACATTTACATATGCAGATGCGTAAGCACAAACGCGCGCATATGCACAGGAAAGTGCTGAATAGTTCTTGACTCGACTAAGAATGGCTTCTCCACAAAAGGTTAGTTTGTAGTTGGGGAAGTGGATCGAGTCGAGAAATATAGAGCCCTATCTTATATATGTATGTATATGGTTGTCAGGAAGAGTAACAGCCCAAGATGCAAGTTAAGAAAATGTAAATATCAGAGAAGTGTTTTAATAGAATTCAGAAAATGTGATAGCGAAATCCAAGGAAATAGTGAATGATGACAACTAAAAGCCAAGCAAAGTATTAAAAAGGCAGGAGAATGTCGTGAGAAACAAAGAAAAGTACGTTAGACTGTTATGACTGTAATATGATTCCTCCTATATGGCAGAGAATGTTGGACAATTTCCTCACAGATGAAGAAGAGGCAACACATCCTCCTGTAGAGCCACATTTATGAGGTTGCCAATATCATGGACGGGCGGAGTAAGGAGGAAATTTTAAAGTAAATGGAAGCAAAAAGGAGACTAACACCTAGAAAGAAGAAGAAGAAGAATATAGAATAGACAGTTACGTTAAATTTTTGTAATAGTTTTTCAATTACGTTTAATTTTTGTCATACGTTTCAACTACTGTTCATCATCTGGTTGCTGCTGTTAGATTATTTTGTGTACTTTTGTACTAGTGAACAAACTAAGATGAGCTGACTCATTTTATAGTACACCCATAGAAGGTTAACCAATCAGAAGACTAGAAATATTCGACCCGATGTGAAAACGGCGGCCATTTTGTTTTCTTTTTCGGAAGATCTACTGCTAACCTGTCAGATGAGGAGACCTGCAAAAGTACGTTTTCCTATTCTTTCCAAATATCCACTGCCAACCTCTGACATGGAAGACCTTAAGAATTCCTGAATAGGTGCTACGAGACATTGGTGCTGTTACATTGAACAAATTACTTCCTACGTCGGATTGCTACATTCAAACTACATTAAACATGTATTACAGCTGCGCAGCTGAGTAACTCATCATATATGGACTGAAATCAGGGGAGGGGATTCATTCACATATAGCGTGTCTTAAGCAATAAACCTGGTGGGTTTCATTCCTCTCCAGGTCAAAGAACAACCTATGTCCTTCACCATTAAAGCTCGACATGGCAAAAGACACGGAGTCGTTGATTCCATCCAGGTAAACCTTCGGCCCTGGGCGTCGACCAGAATCTAGGAAGCCCTCCGCCCAGTGATGCATATCAGCAGGATACTGACTATATACCTAGCTATGTGGACCAGTCTAACTCATTGTTCGCCCTCTATGCAGGTATTGCTTCTTAATCCTGCTGGGTATATAGACACCTACATTACCATATAATCCTTGTGAGGGTACCGGTTTAGTTGTTCATAAACTGACCATAGGGCAGATAGTACTGTATTTCATGGTATCAGCTTTAGTAGATTGACCTGAAATAATTGTTATACGACATACGAGAAGAAGGATTAAGAAAGATCATTGCGGAAGACTAAGCGATACAGTGGCGGAAATACCAAACTGGGGTAACTGCTTCGAATGAATCATTAACCAGTAAAACTTCTCGGAGAAATTCAGAGTAAAATGGAAAAGACGAAAAGTAAAGGTTGGAAACTAACTATACAGCTCGTCTTGAAACTATTATACAGTCTGCTATCATGGAAAGTTATCTATGAAAAGAAATTGACAAGCTTCATACGTCTCGTATTTTTTCTACTCGTTCATACATTTTGTGCATAACAAAGTTTCTTTTTCATAAAATACTGAATTATTTGAAGAAAAAGAAGAAAAAAAGAAACTCCAACTCAAAATGGTTTGTCACGTTTTGTATCATTTTAGACATGTCGTTTCTGTGAAATTGTGCAAAAAGCACTTCTGGTTAACTTTTTTTCTTTATTTTACATAAAAGTCTGGAAAAAATCGTAAGAAAGAAAAAAAGGTCAGAAATAATAGAATTGAAATCGTGTATTTCGTATCAAATTTGCATCAGAGAACCAGTGTCTTGGAAAGATCGATCCGAAGTGTAACATATCAAGACATCTTGTCAGAACGAGCATTTCGGCAATGTGATATGACTTAGTTGTCAGATTAGCTTCAATTTAAAAAGAAAGAATTGTGTAAAAAAATGATAATAATTCAAACTAAAATATAAAAGGAAGTAAATTACAGGCAATTTATATTTGCTATCAATTTATCTTGCACATCTATTTTGATTGTTTATCTGGGAAATAGAACCCTCCACTCCAGCTATTTTGCCTACAGATTTCTCCAGTTATTTTGCTGATTATAAGTCCTGAACTTGAGAACTTCGACGTCATAATGGTTAGCAAGATTGTCACACTATATCAATTACGACAGTGTAAGTAGTTCAATCTTTTCTAGGTGCTCCATACTTTCGACCTTGTGCCACATCTAAGTGTAGGTGTGTAAACCGCTATAATTCCTGAACGTGGAAAAATGAGGTGGGGCTCACGCGATCTAACACACTGTAGACATATTGATACTAAGTATTATTTAAGCTGGTACACTGCTAACATCTGATCAATTTCACACACACACACACACACACACACACACACACACATATATATATATACATATATATATATACATATATATATATATATATATATATATATATATATATATATATATATATATATATAGTTTAAAGTGTGCTATATTTATGGGATAGAGTTCTCAATATCAGAGATAGAGCGTATATAAATATGAATATAAAATATAATATAATATATATATATATATATATATATATATATATATATATATATATATATATATATATGTATAAATGGACGCTGAAGTCAACACCCAGAGGCGAAAGTCTGGTTTATGATAAAGATAATACTCAGGAAATAGACTATCGCCTCTAAGTGTTGACGTCAATGTCCACTTATATATATGTGTATATATATATGTATATATCTATATATATATCTATATATATATATATATATATATATATATATATATATATATATATATATATATATATATATATATGTTTTACAGATAGATTCACACTTTACAAGGCACGGGGGAAGCACTAGGTAGAGGGTTACGTTAGGATGACATTAGTGCGTATAGGAGTGAAAGTTAACGGTTAACCATAGCCTTGAAATGTTAAGGTTGTAGTGATCGGGGAAACATGTTGTTGGGAGTCGGTTCTACTGGGCAGAAGCTACCCGAGTGGAACTTACTTCTCACCAATGGATTACGGGGGGCATGTAGATGGTTTTCCACCGTGTTTTTGAACTCTATCAAGGCTGGTGACTAAGGTCTGCGAAACTCCCGTTCATATATGACAACAGTACTCCATTTTTGGCCTGATCTGGCTCTTGTAACGGTAGTGGTTAGCAGAAGTCAGCTACTTACTGGGGCGTCACAGAGAGCCGACCATTTTACCTGTATCCTTAGCAATGGATCGTATATACGAGTTCCACTTGAGGTCGGGTGTGAGTTTGAGGCCCAACCGTCTTTCAAAACGCGGTGCTTCACCGAGAGGACATTCTTTCATCCTGATTGGCGGTAGTTCGAGGTCAGATTGGCGAAGATGGAATGTAAACAGCTTGGTCTTCGAGACATTGAATGTAACCAGCCATTTATTACCCCATATGTGCAAGAACGGATCTGTCGCTAATCCCTGACCATCGAGAATTTTAGAAGTGCGCCCGTATATTGTCGTATCATCGGCATAAATGTTTACATATGATCTAAGTGTATTCGTAGGCAGATAATTTATGTAGTTCAAAGCGATCGTACGTTCTATCCCTGATATTGAGCAATTTAACCCTTAAATATAGCGTACCTTAAAACTATATCTTATAATAATGATAATAATAATAATTCATTCCGTATTCAAGAAGTAAAAAGTTCCACTCGAATAACGCCTTCCCACGGAACCCCTCCCAACTGGATTCTTTCCCGACCACTACGATCTTAAATAATTTAAATCAATGGGTAACCGTTATCCTTCCTACATTTCCTCCTAAACTGTGATTCTTACCGCTTACATTACCACTCACCCAACAACATGTGTGTGTGTGTGTTCTTGTGTGCGTGTGTGTGTGTCTGTGTATGTGTGTGTGTGTGCATATGTGTGGGTGTGTTTGCGCGTGCGTGTGTCTCTGTGTGTGTGTGTATGTAGGTTCAGGGACAAAAGTTTATATAAACATATATCCGCAATTCCTTCATTTTTGAGCTGTTCAATTTAAACTTTACGGTAGACGCTGTTAAATGTACAATCCAAGATACAATCCAAAAATACCATAGGTTATCGAATGTGTTCTTCCTGGTCATACATGCGAGAGGATCTCAATGTTCCTCGCTCCATAGCTTGGGGTGCCACAGACTCTGTTTCAGCAACGCGACGATAAACAGCAGCAACAGTTGGATGGCTCGGCTGCCTTTGGTCTGGAAACGCAACCTAATACAACCATCAAGCCTCGCGTTCATTACCATTCGCGCAGCCGTATGTAAAAATCATATCTGCTTCCTCACAATATGAATATTCCGCCATTGTTAAACGAAATACTTCTCAGTTAACTCATAGTAGGCACGTTAAAAATTGAAGACAGGTTAGCCAAAATATACACGAATGACAAATGTAACCTAATCTTCATGGCAACACAGCGCCATATACCGCAAACTTACTTTAAATTTAATAACAGAAACGAAGGATTTTCGGATATATGTTTATATGGACATTGTTCTTGGTATAGTGAGTTTAGTCCTTCAAAATTTTAACATGTAATTGGAGTAGGTAGGTTGTCTATCGTTCGGTTCAAACTACTCCTTTGTTTTTGAACAGAAGTAGAGGTTAATTCCTTGTTTCATGTTTATGATTGAGTTTCCATTTTCTTCTAAAGTCTTTTCATTCTCTGTCCCACATAATATCTGTTGCATCTTAGTGGCATTATCACCTTGCTTGGGGCAGATTGATAAAAAATGTAATTGCGGTTATATATTCTTGTTTCCGCACAGAATAATACAACCAAAACTGCTAACTCTTGAATTCCGACTTCCAGAATATTAGACGCTGAAATACAGTAATATGGAGTGTCCTTGCAATTTCACGTGATACACAGCATCATCTTCTTTGAATGGAAACAGACTTTTAATTTTCTCCAGGACGTTTTCCGCCCCACATTATTGTAAACAGACTATTTTTCGATCTTGTCGTTTTTGATGCATTAATTTAAATGCAATGTCGTTCGTTATCCTCTATCTTCTCAGTTCTTGTTCTTTTATTTTCCTTTTGCCTTAATAGTATATTTTTCTCATATTCTCTAACACTAAGTAACCGCCCCCCTTGAGCCTTAGTGGCTTGATTCCCTTGATTGGGATGGGTGTAAATGATTTAAACAAATTAGGCAGAAAAACCCGGATGAAAATATGCCCCATTAAATTTTTCCGTTAAATCTTGAGGAACTCAAACCTCCTAGCGATTCAAATATTCAAGTGATCATAAATGCTTTAGAATCCTGGGTATGATGATAACTACACCCGGGAGCAGGGCCTCTGTTTGGGAGATTGGAGGTTTTGAGGAGCGTGGAACCATCTCTTAACTGCTTTCGTTTCCAGGTCCACCCTGACCCATGTGGTAGCATCCCATCTATGGATAAATAATTGAATACCCAAACAAAAATCAACTGTACATTTTTATAATAAAATGACCAACAATACATTTTTATAGCAAGAAGTCAATCAGTGCAAAACTAAAATAAAACATAAAAGTACATTTTTATAGTAAAATCACCAACAATACATTTTATGATATAGAAACTATATATCTAAAAGCATACCTTTACTCTGAGTGTATAAAATTATATGTACAAGGTAGCTGTAGATGAAAAAAATGAAATTGCGAGCAGAATATTTAGATTTACATAGAAACGAAAGACGACTAAAAAAGGCCGATAATAAGCTATTTCATAAAGAATTCTTCCAGTGAAATTTAAATAGGTTTTTGAAATACAGCAAAGTATTTGTTTATTGGAAATATTAAATTTAATCAATTAGCTTGAAATTAAAAGTAACTGAAAAGCTTCAAGAAGGAAAGATTTTTCATTTTAAAAAATTAATTCTAAGTCGCGTTTTTTGTGGCGGTCACTAAGTTAATTAAATCATTCTGATTTTAATAGTAGAGTACAAAATTGATATTGTCAGTTTGATGCTTTTGTAAATACGAAACCTGAAAAAGCGTAAACCATTTGGAAGCGACCTATAAAGAAATCTGTTCACATTTTGATCCTACGGACAGCCACAAATCATCTGCTAGGAATTTTCAAATGCCTGAGGATCAGTCAACCCAGGACGGAAGACAGCATAATTGGATCTCTGGGTACAGTAGGATCAAAGAAATGTACAGACAATAGGATTAACAAGACCTCTGGTAGCCCAATTAACAAGAGATTCAGAAAAATGCACTGGGTGGAACAGCTTATCTACTTAGGAGAACATTATTAGCGCAAAAAAATATATCAAGAAATGTATATGTTAGTTAGTACTTAACATTACAATTTGTGCACTTAAAATACTTGTATTTGCTACTTTACCGCATCCAAGATCTCCAATAATGACTAAGAAGCGATTATGCTAAACAGAGACAACGACGACGACGGAAGAACATATCAAATAGCGTGCTAACAACACAGTAACATTATTTGATAAAAATATATTAGAATTTACGATAAAATGTGTTCACACTATTAAGAGCATGCTATTAGATAGGGACAATATAACTAGACAATCGTATTTTATTGATGAATGTGATAGCTATACAAAGGTCTGTAGGATAAATGTGATAGATATGCGTACGTATGTCTATATGACAAATGTGACAAAGATACTTAGTGTTGTAGGACAAATATAATAGCTGTACGTATATCTGCAGTTACTTTTAATCATCTAACCCTAAGCAAGACGGGAATGCCACCGATAAGCAGGGGGGTTATGGGCAGTGAAAACGAAAGAGAAGACTAAGAATAGGGATTATTGAGGAAAGGATGAAAGATGAACGGGATTCAAGAAGACAGGTGATGGCGATTGATGATCCATTTAATATTTTGAAGATTGTAGTTACCAGGGAAGCACCAAACGGAAGGGAGTTACACGGGTGGGAAGTGCAAGAAAAGGAACCTGTGGTGTAGAAGTGGCGGTTGGTAATTTAGCCGGGTGGCACTTAGATGGGACCTACACTTAAATCTATGTAGTCGAGGCACCAGGGGAAAAAAGCTCGTCAAAGCAGTTGCCATAGAAATATTAGTAGAAGAAACAGAGAGAAGCAGCGTCACGTCGGTGAGAAAGGGACTGAAGATGAGATGCCTGATTGTAGGTTTGTAGGACTGTACGTGGGTTTGTAGGACAAATCCGATAGATATATGTAAACCGATAGGCATACACAGGGTTTTAAGATAAATGTAATCAGTATACATAGTTCTGCAGGACAAATATAATTGATATAAGTAGAGTTGTAGGACAATTGTAATAGCTATACGTGTGTTTGTAGGGCAAATATGATAAATATTAGTATGTATGTAATATAAATATGATAGCTATACGTAGATCTGTAGATAAAATGTGATAATTATACTTATGTTATTAGGACAAATGTAATAGCTATACGGAGGTTCGTAGGACAAATGTGATAACTATCCGTATGTTATTAGGACAAATGTAATAGCTATACGGTGGTACGTAGGACAAATGTGGCAATTATACCTATGTTCTTAGGACAAATGTAATAACTATACGGAAGTTAGTAGGATAAATGTGATAATTATACGTAGGTTCTTAGGCAAATATAATAGTAATACGGAGGTTCGTAGGACAAATGGGAAAATTATGCGTAGGTTCTTAAGACAAATGTGATAGATATACGTAGGTTTGTAGGACATATATGATAGTCTTACTTAGGGTTGTAGAAGAAATGTGGTAGGTATATGCAGGTTTGTCGGACAAATGTTATAGATATACTTAGGTTTTTAGGACAAATATGATAGATACATGGTGGGTCTTAATATATATGACAGATATAAGTAGGTTTGTAGTACAAATATTATAGCTATACGTATGGATTTGTGATAGATGCGATAGCCATACGTCAGAGTGTAAGGAAAATTTGTGATAACTGTATCTAGTAAAGTCTATAGTCTAGCGATGATAAAAGTATTCATTTTCAGTACTTTGTTTTTAATATCTCCTGCTTTCTTGTCAAGTTACTTACTTTAGTAATGGATGTTGAGCCAACCGATTTAACAATGTTCATTATGGGAGTATTTCATAACCAACCCAGTTTAGAAATATCTCCTTGATATATTTATAGTGGGCTATCCGTCTCAAGAGATAATGATTGTTTCCTTTAAGAACGAACTCTGAGGAAATTGAATAAGTATCGACAAACAGCAATATTTCATTCGCGGCTAAGAAAAGAGTAATGAACTGTTATGCACTATCGACTCTCCTATATAGTCCTGAATGCTGGGCAATCTCTTCGCAGATGAAGAAGAAACTTATGGCAATAGGAATGTGGTTCTACAGAAACATGCTGAAAATCACATATATGAAATATGTGAATGACGATGGAGATTCAGGAAAATTTTAAGAAACAAACAATTGAAATTCCTATAGCAATGAGGAAAGAGGGAAAGGTGAACTTGACACTCATACTGACAGCAAGAGATATAGAGGAAATCAGCGAATACGCTAGCTAACAAGCTTGGGTAAATAGTTGACAGAACAGGGATTATCATAATCCTTATTAAGAGCTATAAAAGGCTTGAAGTTGTGGTCAGACATGATCATCGACATCCTGAAAGTCGATCGAAGAAGAAGGAATTGCAAATGTATAAATAATGGCATAGATGTCAATTCCTTTTTTTTTAAATTTTAAACTAACTGGCACTCAAAGAAAAAGACCTCGTTCTTCCCAGTTTTGTAACACGTCAGTGGAGGAAGAGAAGATTTTCCAAGGAGACTGGGTATAATTGTACGGTCTTGTACGTTCAGTTAGCTTGAACCCAGGACGTCGATTTCAATTTCAGCATCGATAATCATCACTCTACCAAGCATTGAGGATAGGCTTATATTTATATGATAAATGTATCGTATAGATTCCTGCTCATGGCCTCGGTTTTCATTAGATATATTTGATATTCTTGCTTATATAAAGATTTGCAAGGCTCGTAGGAATGATAAAAACATAGAACAGAAAAAAGGTATTATTTTTTTTTTATTTTGAGTGATTGTGGATAAAGCGTTGAGAACTAGAAAAACAACTGAACAATGATGACAGAACAATCGAAAACGTAATCGAAAACACGGGCAAGATAAAACAAGATGAAAAAAACATAAAAAACTTATCGTTTTTCATCGGGAACCTCGGAATAAACACTAGTATCCCATCGCTTCAGAAGTCTATGTTGCTTGTCACTGAAAGCATTCGATGAAAGGTGCTCTCTGTTTGAGCTCGAGCGGCTGATGAAAAGCACACATATTGCAAGAGCTCTGGTTAAAAACGAAAACGTAGCGCAAGATAATAATAATAATAATAATAATAATAATAATAATAATAATAATAATAATAAATAAATAAATAAATAAATATGTAACTTCTACGGAAAGAAAACTGAAAAAATTGGTATGAACACCACCCAAACCTGGTTACGGAGATAGGACCAGTTACAATTTTATGGGATTACATAATACACACAGACAGAACAATCAAAGAAAGATAACCGCCCAGACATTGTTATTAGTGTGCCTCCTTATTGATATGTCAGTCTCTGCGGACTGCAATGTATCTTTGAAGATCTTCAAAATCATGTATCTTTGAAGATATCAAAATACAAGGAACTAGAAATCGAAATCTCAAAAATGTGGCACATGGGAACATCAACTGTCCTCGTTGCAGTTGGAACCCTCTGACTGGCTGCAAAAGACTCCAGTAGACTAATTGAAGGGATTCCTGTAAGCACATGCCTTAAAGAAATACAAAAAATTGTTCCCACGAGTACAGCCCACACCTTACGAAGGGCTTTATCTATGTAAAATATTTTCTTTTTTTGTGTCAGTGGAAAATGTCATGATGCCATTTCTAACTTTAAGTCTCTGAGCGGGACCCGGAACGAAATGTGTACACAGCAGAAATCAAAGGAAATAATAATAATAATGATAATGATAATGATAATAATAATAATAATAATAATAATAATAATAATAATAATAATAATAAGAAGAAGAAGAAGAAGAAGAAGAAGAAGAAGAAGAAGAAGAAGAAGTGAGTGCCCAAGTTTATCTCGAATGAAAAGGTGGAGACAATGTCGAGTTATCAATATCTTTATCCGGAGAGCCGAGTTCGAATTCCAGTCATATCCATTAAATTCACTTATGTGCTAATATCCTTGAGAAATGTATGAATCCTCTTCTTCTCCCCCCAGCTATGGGTAAATAGCAGGACAGACTTTGGATGGCAACTGTTCTACCGCAGAAAGAAATGGCAACGTACTGCAGGAAAAGAATCTGCCTCATCTGTCAGGTATCGAAAGGTAAATGATCGCCTAACCGTGTATGACGCACGGCACATAACTGACTGACTTATTGAAAGTTGTTTAGGAAGTAAAAAAATAAATGGTACAAATATAAACTCGAGAAAGTCCTTGAGTTAGAAAAAGTTTTCTTTGGGGGATTTTTAAATCAAATAGAGATAGAAGACAGGACAAAAACAAATATGATATATTGATGGAAAAAACAATCGAAATGGCGGGGTTAACTATTGATCCACGATGTCCTTTTGATATAAGCACAGAACAAGCAAAATTCGCGAAAATAGTCAACTAGGTCCAATTGACGTTTTAATATACAAGACTTTGCAAGTTGAAAAGGTGACAGTCATACAAGTTGTCATTCCTACACTTGGTATAGTGCATGAGAAAGTAAAGACGTAGATAAATTAATCGCCAAATGTTGCATAAACAACGTATTTTAGGAACAGCAATAATAATCCGGTAAGTGATGAACACTTAGTGCCAGAGAAAAAATGCGTGATACCTAAGACTACAGGTGGTGACCCGCTATCACTGCATTAATTAATAGCTATTAAGATCTTAAGAAAAATACTGAAATAATAATAATAATAATAATAATAATAATAATAATAATAATAATAACAATAACAACAACAACAACAACAACAACAATAATAATAATAATAATAGATATTTTGAAAAAATAAACGAGTTAATTTCGTTCTTGATTTATAGTGGAAATAACCTTTTGTAATAGAATCCTAATTCTAAATGCTTCACGTTGTCTTCGTTCATTTTATTTTTAACCTATGACTACTGAGTTCAAATTAAAAGTTTTAATGAAAATCAGTCAAATTGAATATACAACGCCAAGTAAAAATAAATAGAAGAAGGATGTAAATGCGAAACCGAGTATTGGTTACTTTCAAAATAATAGTAAGTAGACGAAAACATATATTACAAGAGAAAGAACAAACCAAGAATAATTAAAAAAATTGCAAAGTAAGTAAAGAGGGAAGTCAACTGTTAAAATGAGGAAGAACAGAATGACAAGGAGAAAGAAGAGGAGAGAAAAATATAATTCGTTGTAAGAATGGAGGAAAGTAGGAAAGGCTAGATATTAAGAGAGAGAAAGAGAGAGAGAGAGAGAGAGAGAGAGAGAGAGAGAGAGAGATTTGGAAGGGGGTGAGAATGTGAGAAAGTTCAATAAAAACGAAGACAAGATAAAAGATGAGAATGAAGAACTGACAGAGCGTAAACGAACAAGAAAAAAAAATAAGGTAATTTATTGGAACCATCAACGTGAGATTGCTCTCAAATATGATTAAAAACGAAAAAAATAAATGAAAAAAAATAAAAAGAATAAAATCAAGAATAACGAACAGAAATCTCAAGTCTTTAAGGGGGAGAAATGGATGTTAAAACGAAAAAAGTAAGATATTATAAACCCAAAAATAAAAATAAAAAGTGCATTTAGAGAAAATGCGCTAAAACAGAGTTTGCACCGAAAATTGAAGAAAAAATAGAATGAGCAAAAAGACAGGCAAAGAAAGGAAGTAAATTAAATGATGACAGTTGGAGAAGGGTTCGAAGGAGAGTTCATAAAGGAGAGTAAGCAGAACTGTTGAAAATACAAAGATTGGCAAGAATAAAATTAAAAGTAAAGAAGACAAATAGGGTATGAAAGAAATAAACGTGCGACGAAGGAAACCCAGAGAAAAGGGGAGAAAGAGCGAAAGACAGGGCGAGATAGGGCGAAAGATACAAAGAAACCAAGATGGAGTAGTCGTATGGGAGTTGATGTCGCTTAAACGCTGTAATAGTGCTTTTTTCACTCTCGTTAATTTAAGCGCAATGAATCTGGAATAGCCGAGCAGGAAGTTCTTCCTCTGAATTCTTAACCTTGTTAAATTTCGTATTCACTACGACCGATTTAGCGAGGCTTCTTATCATCTTGTTAACGTCATCCTCTTCTCACTAATCGGCTAAACCAAGGATTCTCAACGAGGGTCCTAGCATCCACTTAGGGCGCTGTGAAATCTTAAAGGGGCACTAAATATTCCGACGAGTCATGGAATGTGCAATAATAATAAGAGTGCAGAAAAATGAATTAAACACTGATTGGAACAAGTTTATTTTATTTGTTTAAGTATTTGTTTATTGCTTTGCCTATATCTTCTTTTATGCGCTGTGTCTCTTCAGGACATAAGCGATCATGGCCCTCCACATTTTCCTGTCCATTGTAGCTCTTAATATGTTTCGTATTTTTGTTATTTCTTCCAAACCCTGTTCTAGCATCCATTTGCTCAATCTCGTAAAGTACGTTACACGCTGCTTTACCCCTCTTTCCCTTCGACTTGTGGTATCAGGTTATCCAAGCCGTCTTTCCTCCTTATGTGCATTAGAAAATTCAATTGCCTCTTCCTGATATTATTTCCTTTTAGTTCGATTTTCTCCAAAACCTCATTATTGTTCACATATTTGGTCCAAGTTATCCTCAGAAACTTTCTGTAGAACGACATTTCTATTGCTTCAAATCTCTTCTTCCTCTTTGAGGACATTGTTCAGCATTCGCTGCCATACAGGAGGACAGATCTCACGTAACAGTTTACTACACTTTGTTTCTATCGACAAATTTTTATCTCTTAATACTGTGTTTACCTTTTGGAATGTCTTTTTGTCCATCCCGATACGTCTTCAGAATTCTTCTCACACCTTTAGTCCTCTGTTAAAACACTTCCCAGATATTTAAATTTCTGTATTTGAATTCAAGTTTCACAGTTACACTTCGTCAGGGTCAGGTAAATCAATAGATTTATTAGAAGATAACAGTATACGCTACATAAAAAACGCGGCCATTGATATAAAAAAAATTTCAAACCATCTTCTTCTTCTTCTTCTTCTTCTTCTTCTTCTTCTTCTTCTTCTTCTTCTTCTTCTTCTATGTGTCGTGTCTCTTCAGGACGTAGGCGATCATACCTCTCCACAATCTCCTGTTCCTTGTAGCTCTTAATAACATTTGTCTTTTTCCATCTCTCCCAATTTCAAGTTATGTAGTTCGTGCGTTGCTTTCCACTGTCACGCTTACATTCAATCTATCCTGAGAGTATCATATTTTCTAAGCTCTCTTTCCTCATTATGTGTCCCAGAAATTTCACCTGTATCTTCCTGATTTTAAGTGTGCTTTTTGTTTCCATTGTCTCTAGAAATTCATCGTTGCTTACTTGTTCGAACCGTGGTATACTCAGCATCCTTCTGTAGAACTACATTTCTGTTGCTTCTTCATCTGTGAGTCTAGCATTCACTGCCATATAGGTAGACTAATATTACATAACAGTTCAGTATTATTTTTCTTTGTTTCTAACGAAAGTTTTTTTTCTCTATCTTTATACGTTGCTCAGCTTTTGGAAGGCATCTTTCGCTATCCCAATATGCTTCCAAATTTCCATGTCGCACATTCAGCCCTTTTTTAATACGCTTACTTGTTTGATTACGGTATATCCAATGTGTAATTTTCATATTGGGTTGTTTCCTTTTCTTAAAAACCATGCATTCAGTCTTCTTACAATTGATGTTTAATCCTTTCTTTTAACTTTCCTGCACTACCTTCTGCAGTAGTTCTTGTAATTTCTTTTCTTTCTGCTATCAGCACTGTATCATTTGTATATCTTATATTATTAAGATTGGGGCAACCAATAAGGAATTTATGAATGACCGCTAATTCTTTCAAAATGGCCTTACTGTAAAAGTTGAAAAGATTTGGTGAGAAGGCGCCTCCTTGTCTTACACCTCTTTTTATTTTTGCATATTTACTGAACTCATTTCCTATCCATATTCAGGCGGTTTGCTGTCTGTATAGGTTCTTCGCCTATTTGAATTCAACTTTCGCAGATACACTGCCCCTCGGGGTCTGCTGAATCAACTGAATTCTTTAACAAATAAGAGTGTACGCTACATACAAAAAGGCTGCCATTGTTAAATAAATTTCAGACATTTTTCATTTTTGTTCTACTATGTGCCGTGTCCCCGAAGGACGTTGGCGATCACAGACACTCATGGACATTTATGCTTAATATCAAAAGTTGAAATTTCTAGGACATATAATGCGGAAAGAGGGTTTAGAAAATATGACTCTCAAAGGACATAATGAAGAGAAAAGAGCAAAGAGTAAAGTAGTTCATACCCGAACAAACTATTTCATGTAAATGGTTCATAGAAAAGTGATTTGGAGAGATAGAAAAAGATAAACATTATTAAGACCTAGAAAGGCCAGAAAATTGTGATGAGACATAATCGCCCACGTCCAGAAGGAACACGGCATATATATGAAAAAGAAGAACGAACTTGTGTAAATGGTTGGAGCAACAGGGATTAGGAGAGACAGTAAAAAGACAAAGTTTACAAAGAACTACAAAGGCCAGGGTATTGTGAAGAACCATGATCGCTCATATCCGGAAGAGACAGAAGTCTTTGGAGAAGAAGAACGAAAGAACGGACGAATTTGTATAAATGGTTGGCAAAACTGGCATTAGGAGAGGTAGGTAAAAACAAAACTTTACTTAGCGCTACAAAGAATAGGAAATTGTGGACAACCATCATCGCCCACGTCCAGAAGGAACACGACACTTTGAAGATAAAAGACGAGCTTGTATAAATGGACGGAAGAATAGGGATTGGAAGAGACTGCAAAACGACACATTTTTACTAAGAGCTACAAAGCACAGGAAATCGTGGAGAACATTAATTGTCTACGTCCTGAAGAACAAGAAAGAGCCTGTGTAAATATTTGTCAGAACAGGGATTAGAGTTATCAAAAAAATCAATCTTTACTAAGAAAAGACAAGAGATCGGGGAGAGCCATGATCACTCGCGTCCTAAAAGTACCCGGCATAGAGACGAGGAGGAAACGTCTGATATGCGAGAAATGCTCTGCGTCAAGCGCTATCAGTTCTCACGCAATGATTTATTCTGAAAATGAATGTTTTGAAATCAATATCCCATTACTTTCTTTAATTGACTGACACGGCCACGAGCAACCCGGGGAAATATTTTCCAAACAATCAGATGGAATTGAGGCATTCATCACTAAACTGGGCTGTCTTGAAACAACACAACTGACTGACGCTAACCCCGAGATAAGCGCTCGTGCGCATTATCCATCCAGACCTAAAGGTGTTGCACTCCGTAAATTCGATGAGAGGAGAAGTTCGCGTATGACCAAGGGGATAAACAGAATTGATTAAGATCATTCTAGAAGATGAAGTCGGATGAATGCGATCGCTACGGAAGTATCCTTGGGTGGCGTGTTAATGCACACAGTTTGAAGTTATGTATCTTGTTCGCTTTTTTAAAGTTTATCTTATCTATAGCGAAATGATCAACGCCGAGAAAAAAATGATGGAAACTTAAACATGATTGTAAAACTCTTGAATAAGAAGCAGTTACGAAAGATAGGAGAACATGATCCAAATGCTGCTTTTCTTAACGAAAAAAATATCTGTAAATTCAGAAGTCTCCGGAATTTTATTTTTTTTTATTTCAGGCCAAAACCAAACTGAAACGATTATGAATTTGCAGCAACCATTATATGAAGAACAGCATACTGGACTGCTTTGATTATCTGTATACATTAGGGCGGGGGTGGGCAAACTACGGCCCGCGTGCCACATGCGGGCCGCCAAACGATTTCGTGCGGCTCGCCAAGCACAAACATATTTTTATTCAATACTAACATGCACACGTCGCCAAAAATAACAACTTAAATTTGTTAGTAAATGACAAAAAACCCAGTAAATTTATATTGAAGAATGAGATAAAATAAAATAAATACAAATAATAGGGTATCATTCCCATTAGTATTTTTATCCTTCTGATGGTCAATTGTGATATTATAAAATAAATAATTATGCTTCTTTGATAGTTTCTATTTCATAATAGTAATAAAGAATTTTTCTTATTTCTTCAAACAGTTACTTTATCTTTCAAATAAATACGTTTTTCTACTTACATGGTACTTTAAAATGTTATTTATTAAAACTATATTTTTCCTTTAAAAGCCCTTTATTATGCCAATTTTAAATATCAATTATTTTGGTTTATATATACTATGTGGCCCAGTAAAACTATAAATTTTTAGAATGCGACCCTTGTACTAAAAATTTGGCCCACCCCTGCATTAGGACAAGTGTTAAAAAGATATGTTCGGAAAATTCAAATTTTGGATAATTGATTACCTAAATGGTCAATAAATAAATGAAACGAAGAAAAAGGCATTTTCTGAAAAATTTTTTACATATATATAATCAAATAACGTTCCAGACCATTTTTTCAATATTTTGTCAATTCATTTTATGTGATAATAATGCAATGCGAAAAGCATTGGGGATGGTTCGTCCCAATGTTCGTGATATCGCGGGTCTTAGAACTGGTGAAGCAAAGGAATGTAGATCGTCAGTATATATTTCCATGGAGACAGCGATAGAGTAGCGAGAGGTTAGCAATGTTTTATATATCAGAAAGCAGTAGGAAAATAATTCATCACCCACAAGGCCGCGTATACGCTTTTCCAGCTGGAGTCACGTTTTTCGATCGTTTATTTCCGAAGCTGGATTAAAACAGTGATGATACAAATAAATGTTTCTTACTTTTTTTTTTTACTAATGTTCACCCAATATATAGTCTGAGAGTCACTCAATGTAGAGGACTGCTAAAAGCGACTGTAAGAATAAGCTTTAAGAGTAGCAGTTTATGAGGATATGTGGGAAGATAATGGTTAATCCTAAACGTGAAAAGCTTACGATTATAGTTTTTAGAAAAGCATCCTCTCGGCAGTCTGTAGTTATTCTTGGGAATAAACTGTTCCAGTGGAAATTCTTCCTTACTAATGGAATACGAAGGGAATGGGCATGGTTACGGAATATAATAGAACGTCGGCGAAGATAGAAGGTAGTGGAGATTATGAGAATAAGGCGCATAGATAGCGATTGATCCCCGCTTAGTGTATTTAAGATTGTGGAGTTCAAAGCAGCAATTACGCTGGAATTTGTTCTGCAGAGTTGCCGTTTCCGGGGAAAAAGCTATTTGAAGTGAACTTTCTTTTGTCCGTGGAATACGGGGGAGATATGAGTGATTAGATGTCAGTGAGTGAATAAATTCCTGGGCGTAGAATTATGAGGCCTAGAGATAAGTGTCTAAAATGGCGGAAATAAAGAGTGGATCTCGTCTAAGCAATTGCAATGGAAATAAAAGCAGAACAGAGATGGGCTTACAACTTTGCGACTATGGAGAAAGAGGCTGTAGATTGGAAAATAAGTTATCTTCTACAAGACCGCGTCAAACGATTTTGAAATCTATAACGACTGGAAGCTAGTGATGTGGCAGCACCAGACCTGACATAGCAGCAGGACTTCATTTTTAGTGTAATCTGACTCTTGTAAAAATAACGCATGGCGGAAAAAGTCAGACACATTTTAGACCGGTACAAAACCCCGGGACATTTTATCCGCTTTTTTTTTTTTTAGCGAGATATCGTTTATATGAGTTCCACTTGAGAGACGTTCTAAGTAACGATCCTCGTTTTGAATGAAAACGTTCACTGGGACAGGAGCAGTGTCCTTAGGAGTTCATGATTTGTTAGTTTGAATGACTCAGTTTTGCACCGAAATGTCGAGAAAAACTACCAACTATTACTTCTTCTTATAGACATAAGCCTTTGGGGGAAAATTTCAATCGTGGTCGTATGTGAATAAAACACTTATAAATGTGCATTTTAATATTTAGTATTCGAAAAGCGATTACGATTAGCTTTTCCTTCTATTTTAACCAAATTTTCTTTCATTAGTAGATTTCAGATTTTCGCAAGGGATTTTCGCAAGCTGTAAAAAACAAAGGTGTGATAATATATCCTGTTAAGCGATAGCTGAACATTTCATTAAATAACAGCACTCGGTCTTTTAGCCGGGACATATTCTCAGTGATGGGTAAGGTTAATACCAATAATCAATTTTTTGTATATTAAGTGTTTTTTGTATATTAAGTCCGATCAGCCATCTCTCTATAAGTAGGCGGCATGGTTGGTAGCATTTAATGTTATATATTTTTGCATATAACAGGCTTGGGTTGTCGATTTTTGGTCTGACGAAAGAGAACCGATAAACCAGTTTAACATTTTTTTAATCGTTGTTACATTTCGGTATTGCCATTTCACAGTAAATATATATTTTTTCTTATTCATCTTATTTGTGATGAATATTTTCTTTATATTTTTGGTTAGGAATTGCTTTTTGATATGCCTGCTTTTATTGCTCTTATAGTTTTCAGAATTTTTTTCAGGAATTACTGAGATAAACATTCCTTAATAGAAACTTTGTTTTCTGATAAGATCATTTGTCAATGTCACTAAGTTGATTTTATATTTATTCAAAAACTATCATTTGATTGAAATTGCCCACTTTATCACACATCGCGTAAAAAACTATAAGCCTCTCCATTCTAGTTGAAAAGATAGAAATTACCATTAGTATCTGAACATTTTAATTTGAAGCATAAATATATTGATTTCAAACGGAGCATATGTTTCTGCGAAAATATGTAGATCTTTTAGTTACCGTATATACTCGCGTATCATGCGACATTTAAACAGCTAGTTTTGAAGCTAATTTTAAGGGGGTCGCATCATACACGAGATATAAAATTAGCGTATATACTGCTGGCACTGGCTACGCCGCTGACCAAACTATATATCCATTTACTTTAGTCAAATTAACTTCAAAATGAGGTCGTCAAAAGTCGCACGATACGCGAGTATATATATTAAGTTATTTTAATTAAATAGCCAAACTATTCAGTTGATTTACATTTTATTTCATTATTATTGACATAATTTTAATGTTTGAAAGGGTAATGGATGGCGGCGTGGAAGGTGGAAATCACAGAGTCGAGTTCGAATTCCAATCGAGTTGGTTACATTCATTTACACGGAATTCTTTGGCAAACATATGTATCCATCTTCTCTCTCCAGATATGGATTAAATAGTAAAACTTGTATCTAACAAATTCATTATTTCCAGAAAATTCACTCGCAAAATACGAATTTGTCTTACAATCCACATATATATTTCGAATTTAAATAACCTACAAAGGATTGATAAGCCGAACAAATCAGTCACATCAGTTAATGTTTGAAATAATCCAGGTCACTGTTATAATAATACCAACAAAATTACTAAATAATGGGTGTTTCATTAAGACGGATTATACATAAGGGTGTTTTATTAAAACTGATCAAAGTCAGCAGTATATATATCAGTGTTATTGGTGAAAATTTATTTATTTCTCTATTGGATCTTTTTACTTAAGTCATGGCAATTATGTGTGAAAAATAATATCGCCCAAATGCCTGCCAGATCTGAAAGAAAAAGAAAAAATCATTAGACGCTTAAACTTAATTTACATTTAAAATTGGTCGAAGTCATTAGACCACCCCTTATATTGAATTATTAACTCATAATTGGAGTATAATTTACACGCAACATAAATATCATTGGCTTACTGCCATATCACATTGAAACGCCGGTTGCTGTTCGATCATCAAAGTTAAGCAACGTCGAATTTAGTCAGTAACTGAATTGGTGACTGTTTGTGAATACCAAGTGCTGTAAGCATTGGATGTGCGAATAGTATAGTGGATAATCGCTCGGAATTGTTAATCAGAGAGCTGAGTTCGAACTCTAGTCGTGTTTATTGCATTCACTAGCAAGAAAATACACTTGCGAAAATCACATCTTCTCACCCCATATATGGGGTAATTAGTAAAACTTGTATCACTAAATCATTATTATAACCCCCAAAAGTTTTTACAACCTACAAAAAACAAAAAAAAACAATTCTGTCTTTATATAACCAGCAAAATGTTGATAAGCTGTAAAAAACAAATTAATCGAAATCAATCAAAGCAAATAAATTGAGATATTAAATGATATTGTTTTAATCGAGTTCACCCCACTGCGACACAAAGGGCGTGGAAGAGTTAGAAACATAAACATTGCTATGGATCGAGAACCAAAGAAGAGTAATCAGGAGGACAGTAGATAGCGATTGATATTGCATTTAATATTTTGCGGATTATAGTTGGCTGGAATGCATGGAACCGGAAGAGAATTCCACAAGCGAGAAGTGCGAGAAAAGAAACTGTTAGCATAGAAATTACGGTTACATATAGCCGACTGAACTGTAAATTGGTGAGAACTCGTCGCCAGTCTCGTACTGCTCTTAAATTCAGTGTCTAGGTACCATAGCAATTCGCTCATCCAAACAATTACAATGAAAGTATTTATAGTAAAGCAAAGGCAGGTAAATTTACAGCGGTGAGAAAATGACTGATGCCTAGACACCAGATCAGGGCCAGTAATACTGATGGTTTTCTTTAGATTTTATCAAGGAGATCTAGATAAATAGCTTTGTGATTTTGGACAGCTTCACTTGTCACTTTTGGTATGTCAAGCGAAAACGCGTTATCACTTCCAAAAATGCTCGTTATATTCGAGACTTTGTAGACGGTGGTACTAGTAGTAACTCCTACCAATAATATTCACACTAGTAATATTAGTTCAAGTAGTAATCGAAAAATAGTATAATGATCAGAAGAGAATCGTAATCCGTATAGTAGTGGAATAGATAGAGTGGACGTATAACAATATTGGATAGACAAGAGTGAACAGTGAAAGTATAGTCGTCATGCTACTTCCTATTTATTCACTTCCTTTATGATCACGTGATCTACTTAATAATGGAATCGCCCGTGTTACTCACTGGCGATCTAGTTTCAAACCACAGTGTCGGCAACGACACTTACTCTTATACAACAAATATCTAAAGCACCAGACCATATGTGGCAGCAGGAATCTAAGCGACATATATATCATTGAACGAAACTATAGAATTATAACTGCAAGATCATTATCAGAGTTGTTTTAACTTGAAGTTACACTGCAAATCTGTTAGATTTCTCATCTTCAATAAGACTTCCTGGGCAATTTTTTAAAATTATTCAACACCCAAAGAGATAACCTGTTTTTATACTGCAGCTTAGTTGCTGTTCAATTATGTCCGCCACCAATGTTACATACGGTTTTGACTTTATATATTTCTTCTCCTATACTGGTTTCCAACTCCAGCTAAAAACAAAAACAGTTTGTCGTGCTAATTAAACAACTGGAGAGAATAGGTTGATGTATACCATTCCCATACTTACCTGGCATATGTCAGAGAGTATCCCCCAGACGAGGCTCTGCCGAAGGGCAGAGTCTCGTCTCGCTAAACTGACCCCGTTTTTACGTGGTCTATAGGGAATTTTTGCCAGAGCCTACGGAATACCCCACTTTAAACTTGGCCTTGTGTCACATCGTATTGTGTGGGGCAGCGGGTAGATAATTATACCATTCCCAAGGATTGTTGTGCGAAAATGAATGTGGCGAACCGATTTATTATACATGCCGCTAACTTTTACACCACCTGCACATCCCTCAATATAACCGACATTATAAAGTCAATATAGTAAGATGATATAAACATATAAACTGATATGCCAATATAAAACGCTTCCTAAGAAGAGAAATTATAGATTTATTTTACAATAATTTTTTCTGTCATACTTTTGACGAAACATTAGATAAGATATTCGGTTATCGCTAGTTAGCGTTTATACATCATGTGATGAGTCATAATGATACACTTTCTGGGATCAAAATCCAGGACTCGTGAAAAATGTCCTGATATAAAGTGGTGCTTGAATATCTATGATTAATCATTGCGTTGCTGAATCACCAAGGGATAGTACAAAGGACAAATGTACGCCGAATACAAGAAGGAAATTGTTAAACGATGCAGTAAAATCTACATAGTGATAAGTATCATTCGCATCCCCAAGTTCACAAGATGGTAACTTGAAGTAGCGTTATCGAAGCAATGCAAATCAAAAAAATTACGATTCTCTTTTCTTTCAAGTGTAAGAATCTTTGCTTAAAGCAAAGTGAATGTTTCTGGCATTTTCTCCCTGCAATAGGTAAATTTTGGTTTTCTTCTTTAAATATTTTAAGGGAAAAAAGGGTCCCTTATTTTTGAATGCTGGTGTACTACAGATGTATTTGGAATGTTATTACATCTTCTAAATGATATTGACAAAAGATTCAAATATTGAATTCAAGAGACACTTTGTTTTTCAGTTGAAACGCAACATAATTTCAAGTGAACCAGTTTATTTTTTTGTTACACTAAATTGGGTTTATTAAATACCGAAAAGGATGCTCATATTTTCCGTTAGTGAGAAACTCTATTTTCAAGTTTCGTCTATCAAATTTCATTCATAACTTGGATCAATCTGGTATTGTTTTTTCGCGATCTCCTTACCGATGCCGGACGCCAGGGCAGTTTCCTTGGATTGATAGCGTCAAGAATACACCTCACCGACAAATCGACCGTGGTCAGATTCGAAGCTTCAGCGGAACTCAAACGTTGTAACCATTCGGCCACGCGCCGAAATTCAAAGGCCATCCTGATCATAGGGTTTAACCATACTGACATTGTTCAAACTGTTTAACCAATTTTGCAAGGAGAACAATGCACGGATGTTTAATGATTATTGGTAACTGTGACTGGTCATTTTTCCAGGCCTATTGATTTTTGAAAGAACCTGTTTTGAAGCGTTTTCAAACATTTCAAACAAAATACAAACTACACAAATCGCTGGTAGTATCTATTCTTCTATATGCATATGACACGTGGATACTGTTGGCAGATACAGGGAGAAGAATCCACGCGTTTGAGAACAAATGCATGAGAAAAACTGCTTGGCATTTTCTATTGAGAACAAAAGACCAATGAGTTTGTGCGGAGAAAGGGTTGAAAGTTTTGTGGGACACCAGGGACCTCTTCTCGCCACTGTCAAATGGAGAAAAATGTTTAGTCACATTACAAATCACAAGAGCCACTGCAAGACCATCATGCAAGGCACCGTTGAAGGTGGACGTAGGAGAGAACGCCAACAAAAAAACTGGTGGGACAATGTCAAACAATGGGCAGGTATGACTGTACCAGAATTGCTGATGGCTTTTCTTGATAAACCGTTGTGGAAAATAAGTCTTTTGGCTTCTGCATTTGGCTTCTGCATTTGAATCCGTCCTACGATAGAAAAAGTCAAGGGGATGATGATGATGATGTTTTGAAGTGATTTTTATAAGTGCCTATTTGGGTATGTGATTTGTGAAAATGACTTCTGCGCAACATAAGAACTGTTACATTTACTCCCTTATTGTGTTAGATATCTTTCGTTTTTTTTTCCAGAAGTTGTGTTTTATTTCACACTAAGATTTTATTTAATTTTCAACTGAGCACATTCATTGTTCCTCATTTAGAATGAACTAAAAGAATCCTGACCAATTTTGTAACGTAAGGTATGGCATTCTGAAGCGGGAAAAATATTGATTAAGTAAAATAGATGTTATATTCGGATTCCGCACCACAAAAGTTTCCACTCCAGAGTCAGACGACTAAAAGAATCAGCGGATATGCCAGGTTAGGAAGACACCCTTAATAGGTCTAGCATAGAAATAAATACGATATAGGCGCCGTTAAGAAAGAATAAAAAAGACGTGACAGCAAAGGCTCAACAACTGCAGTAAAAAATAGGAACATCTGTGTGTGCAGTCAAGCATGAGAAATACCATCAGCGGCACGCGTCAGGGGCACATTTCAGCACGTTAATGCTCAAAGTCTTCCAATAAAGCATGACTGATGGGCCAAAAATCTAGTGGATTAAACGTTTGGTTCGTGAATTTTATGAAATTCTTTATTTATTTACTGCCCAGCCCAGGGATTGAACTCACAATTACTATGAAATTGGGATATGTGATGTGATCACAGCCACATAGTAATCGTCCGGTTCATGATTTTCCCCGATCTTTTGAATAAGAGATTTATCCTTTGTGTCCTGATTAGGATTGTGTTTCTCGTTCCTTCTTTTTTCAACGTATCTGCTTGAACTCTGACTTGTTATTCAATAATAAATCTTGGCCTAGACTTAAAGAGGCCAAGATTTATTATTGAATAATAATTCAGGGTTCAGGCAGGTACGTTGAAAAAATAGTGCTGAAGTATTTAGAAGGAACGAGAAACTCAATAATTATCTTTCCTGCATATCCTCAAGAACTTCACCGCTTGCCATTTCTTACGCTCATGCAACACGACACAGTAACCATCTATCTTTGGCCTTGTACTGAGTGAACATTAGTGTGAAAAGTTAAAAAAAAATGTTAGTTCAATCTCTGGTCGTATGTATTTGAACTAAGTTTAAACGGGGCAACTAATATCAGGGTAGAACTAAATAAGAACAGGACGGGGTATCTGTCGACATTGTCATATGAACGAGAATGATCTACTTCCTTAGATTGTTAACAGGATAGACAAGGACCTGACGAAGGACATAATGGTCGAAACGTTGTTTTAGTAATAACGAAGATGGCTACAATTGCCCGCGTGCAAATATGCAAACAACCCCGTGCGCCATTAAAAATATTTTTGTATGCCTATATCAGTCAGTTATGTGCCATGCTTGATACACGATTAGGCGATTATATATCTTTCGATACATGACTGACGAAGCAGATTTTTTCCCGCAGTAGGTTACCATTTCTTTCTGCGCTAGACCAGTTGCCATCCAAGGCTATAGAGCCCGGTCTGTCCTGCTATTTAACAATAGGGTGGGGGGAGAAGAGGATTCATACCTTTCCCAAGTGTATTAGCACGTAAGTGAATGTAATGGATTCGACTGGAATTCCGAGCCGCTATCCATTACTCCACCATGCCAGCTCTACCTGTATAATTCTTTTAAATAACTTTGGCAAGATTTGTAACTATTGGTCAGATGGCTGGATCTTTCCGTCTTTCGTCGAGATAGCCACTTCTGATCACAACAATCCATTTAAAATAACTTTTTCTGGTTAATGTTTCGGCCACACGTATGCATATTGGGTCAGTATCTGTTATCTGTATATAAATAACGGATGTACAAATGCCATAATTTGGGGGGGAAAGATAATGGATCAATTTTTCTGTAAGCTTCTATTACTGTCCACAAAATAACATCTTGGATGCTCTGACAGTTGGTGCCCAGGAAATAATTGACTCGGAAGCATCTTGTCACTGGGTAATTGCCCGAGGCAGTGCGTGGATATGTGATTTGAAAATCAGAAAGGCCAGCGTCCTTATGGTGCAGCAGAAACGTGAGCCTCGTTATGAACTTAGTTTGTGAAGCAGATGCATGATATTAGGGTATAGCGTGCCAAAGTTCATTATGATATGAGACTGTGATTATCGCAGGAACTGAGGAATGATGTTCTTGCTGCTCGTAAACATAAATGACAACTTCTGTTGTTCAACATGTAACGGGCACATCTCATACCTTATCGCGTAACAGTATCTGTCACGTGATATACTGAGTATCATGTGAGGAACTGCATACTTGATAACTCAGAATAGTCGTTCGTACAATCTGAAAACCATTTATGTATATATAGGTAAATAAGTAAGCCAGCCTCCAAATAAGGATTTCTTTTTATTTTACATAGTAAAGACTTATAGTTATATCACGTTGAATCATCGGTTCTCGAATGATTATCGAAGTTAATCGATGTCGAGGCTGGTCGGTACTTAAATGAGTGCTGTAATGTTGGATCTACGGGTGGCGTAAAGGATTATATATATATATATATATATATATATATATATATATATATATATATAGGACTAAAATATTTGCTTAAAACTCGAATCAAGTTCTTAAATAGCCTAGTCAGATCGAGGCTTTAATTTCGATGTCTTGCATAGCGCCAAACCCCTGAAAAATTATCTATACTGTTTACTGTATCTCAGATAGATTATTAAAATGACTTCGAGCGATTGAATCCTGTAGGTCTTATCGAAGACCATCGTTCTTCGAAACTTGTGGACTGGCGATACAGAATCACAAACAAAGTACTGTATCAAATAACAGAAACCAGATCACTAGAGAGCTTTCGACAGCAGCAACAACTGAAATGAATTTCACATCTAACGCAAAAAGAAAGTAATGGCATAATCAAGATGATTGCATTCCACACGATTTCAAACAAAAAGGTTGGGAAGGAAACCCGCATCAGTACTGGAAAGTACAATAAGAGTTATTGGACTTGAGAAACCTATTTTCCTGAAAAATTGTTTTAAGAGAAAGATTTTATAAATTTCAGGCGACAATGTCACTGGCTGCTCGGTCAATGAATACCAAATATTTCCTGTTATAGAAACAGATACTATTACCACTATCATTACTATGTACTAAATCGGTATTTATCAACCATTTTAAGCAACGGCACACCTAGGAGAAAATGAAGATATTACGTTGCACTTAGAAAAATTCTTAAAGTCATATATTTAAATGTTATGAAATTAAAAATAATACTGATTTAAAAAATACACACATATACAAACTTTATTTCAATCTTTCTATTCATCTATTTGTGCACCTTATGAGGTGTGAAACTTGTGCCTGAATGTGCGATAAGCAGAGCCTCGTTTCTTCTTCAGTTGAACGTAGTCATTCTCGCTTCTTACCTTTGGTGTTAATTAGGGTTGAGAAGTCAAATTCACATAAATAAGTAGAACATTGCAATAAAACTCATATGTGAGATAAAAAGTTTAATAGTTGTTCATTTATTCAAATACTAACGCTGTAATATTGCTACGTCCACACACGTATATATGTATGCCTTGACAGTATTTCGGGGCACACGTAGGAGGATCGTGAGGCACACAACTGTGCCGCGTCCCTGTGGTTGAGAATCACTGTACTAGATGATTTGATGCATATTTAGCGGGAAACAAACATGGATTCTGATATTTCATCCTTTGGTTACATTGGGGAATTTATTAAACTGCGAAATATTCAGCAAATCCTTATATATAAACTTACTTAAAATATATAGACAACACTTATCTATATTATTTAATGACACATGTATTAATATATATATATATATATATATATATATATATATATATATATATATATATATATATATATATGATGACTGTCGTTTTGGTTTCGAGTGTGACCACCTCTTGAGTCTTACGTTTTCTCTTCCCTCTCACCTATTTCAAGCTGTATGCATCCGTAGATGACTTTTCTAACCTGCCAAACTGAGGCAAGTCTTACCAGAGACTGTACATTGTCGATCGTTTTGGGTCACATAAATGCTATTTTGCAGAATTGCAGGTTGATCCTGTTTGCGCGGATGGCTTTTGAGATGCGCAAGTGAGATACTGAGTTTTCCGCATATGTCACAGTTGACATGGTGACCTTGTGGACCTGGTGCTGGAACTTGTTCACTCTTACGAACTGATCGTTTGAAAGCGGCATACTGAACACGGCTATATTCAAAGGATTCTATACCATCATGAATCAGTCTGCGCTACTGACTTCTGTCCAGTACCACCGCTTCCAATTGATCTTCCGATATGCTAGATCGCCTTAAATCTTTTCTTTGGTTTTAATGCATTTCTTTTGCTTTTCTCCATTTCACCGTAAAACTGCTGCTTTGGCAGACGACTGTCCTCCATTCAAACTACATGACCATCCCATCCCAACATCATGGATTCAATGCTTGGTAATCTAGCTTTCTCTAATACTTCTGTATCTGATATATTGGATTGCCATCCAATACAAAGGAACTGTCACAGGCATCGTTGATGGAAGCGCAGGCATCGTTGATATATATATATATATATATATATATATATATATATATATATATATATATATATATATATATATATATATATATATATGTATATATATATATATATATATATATATATATATATATATATATATATATATATATATATATAGTTAGGTAGGTAGTGATATATAGATATGTGTGTCTGTTTGTTGCAGAGATCGTTTCAAAATTTACTTTTTGACTCCATGCTGTTACGTCAGTTTAGAGTTATTTACGCGTGACTTTTCATTCTGAGGTTTTATTATTTCTGACATTTGCGCACGTCTTGTCAGTCTCTCAGCTCTGCATTATGGCATGGTTCAACGCTCACTCAAAAAGCATGTGACTTACGCAATATTTGCCTTAGAGCGCAAGCTGGTGCTTACTGCATGGTATTCTTTAAAGTACGAACAGAAATATAACGATTTAGAATTTAAAACTGCTGTCTATTAGACACAGGTTATTGAGTTGAATGACGCAGACATAAAAAAAACAAAAAAAAAACAAACCCCAAAAAAACAAAAACAAACAGTCAGCGTTTCTTGGAATGTCAGCATTCTGGAATTCGATTCCTCTGCAAAACTGACAGCAATATATTAAGTGATTAATAATAGAAATTGAAGAGAATATATAATGGATAGCGAGTCGGATTGAGGAATCGGAGAGCCGGGTTCGAATTCCAGTCGGTTCCATTACATTCACTTATGTGCTAATACCTTGTGGAAAAGGTATGAATCCTCTTCTTCATCTACACCCCCCCCAGGTATGGGAAAATAGCAGGGCAGACTGGGTTTTATAGCTTTGGATGGCAACCAGTCTTGGAGAAGAATCTCTGAATTCAAAAACAGCGGAGGGTTGTTTGGGGAACTTGTCGTACATTGTACACCAGTTCTCTGTATTTGACTCTTCCAAAATGTCTAGTTGGTTCTGCGCAATGCTTCACCACTATAATCAAATGATATATGCGGGTAGTCTGGATTCTACGGACTGAGTTGCTTGATCCTCATACGTCGAAAACGACGAGAGAGACCAGTAGTATATATATATATATATATATATATATATATATATATATATATATATATATATATATTACATGAATCATTCATACAAAAAGCATTTTTTTAAAAATTCAACCTCAGCGTTGCTCCAAAATTTCTCACAGTTAACAATAACACATTTCTAAAAAAACATATTTCGGAGTACATCTTAACTTTCGTTGTCCTGTTATTACCTGGATGGAAAAAAAATTCCATACCCGAGGATGATTGTATGCACAATCAAAAGCTTGTAGTAAAAACAGACTTTATACAACTGGAATTTATAAACAGGGATCATAACATTCATCTACAGGTTCGAGGTTAATGTATTTTATTAAAAATTGTTTGCGGGAGTCATTCTTGCCATTTATATCATTAACTTCACTATCTGCTTTTTGTATGAATGATTCATGTAATGTAAATTGAACTGGACCACATACTTGATATATATATATATATATATATATATATATATATATATATATATGTTTGTGTGTATATATATATATATACACAAACATACATACAAACAAACGTAAATATATACTTGCTATTGTATAAAATGTGCTACATGTATAAGGAAAGAGTACTCAATATCGAGGCTATGTATGTAGATATATAAATATACTATTACTTACACGAACGGGCCAAATGTTTTGGTTATAGTTCTCATTCCCGTGTAGGATCTTCTCGAGCCCGGCAGAGTGCTCCAAATCGAATTGTCTCTATAACAGCCTACCGCCCTCATGCTATATGCAGACGAAGAACTTTGTCTGTGGATAGACCTCTTCACTACACCCACTGATTGCTAGATGTCGAGCGAACCTGGTGTCCACATCTATTTGTTGGATGTTACCCAGAGTACTACTGTCAATTACTGCAGATAAAGCTGAGTGGTTCGCTCGGAAATTTTATTTCACTTCCACTCTCGACATCTTCAGGCGTATTTTTGCCTGATTTTCTTCATAGAACAGAGTCTCTACGAAGGCATATGCTCATAATTTCGTCCATGGTTTCCGTCATTATTTCTAAGCTAGATACCCTAAATCCTTGCGGATTCGACGTTATCCTAAGTAAATGTTGTTGCCTCATCTTTAATTTTTAATTCTTTAAATGCGATTGTGTTTAGTATTCATGGGGTCTGAAGTTTTCAGTCTTTAATATAAAATAAAATAATAAATAACATATAAAAATAAAAAAAACATAGCAAATAAATAAAGATAAATAGATAAGTAAGAATGAATAGATAAGTAAACGGCAATTTTTAATATTACGATGCTATAATTGTGTCAAATATTGTGGATTATATGAACGTTTGTTAATTTACTGAATTTATTTTTCTGTGATTTATTTACATTTTATGACGGTGATATTGGAAAAAAATATGGGCGCATGGCTGAGTAGGTAGAACTTTCACATTTCGACTATGAGATCTGGACATGGTCGATTTGGCAGGGAGATGAGTTCTTGATGTTATCGGCTTGGGAGGAGTGTCTGAAAACCGGATCCCGAGTTAATCCAAGTTTTTTTTATGTGTATCTTGGCACAAGAAGTTGTGAGTTGGTGGTTGTGCTAGACAATCACACAAGTTATTGACACAGAGGTTTTGGGTGTATTAGCGTTGTATAAAACTGTTGATCACACTAAATGATGCATTATCTCACAGGAATTAACATAGGCCCGCTCAGCATTGTTGCAGTATAAATCACAAGTGGGCTCAGTAGGTGCTGAACAAACACAAATATATCTGAGGCCTCTCTAACAGTGAGTGACTAACTAACCTATTAGACAGACAGATTCGAGTACAAGTGGCCAGACATTGTACCGATAAGTAATTCAACGATTTAAATTTTATGTTGTCATCTTAAAATGCTTCTGGACATTTAAATGTTGTCTGGTGATAACGCTTTTTAGCATAGAAAAAGTGTGATTTATTTTTCGTCTATGATTTAAAGTTGTTTATTGCAGCGTACGCAAATATGATATACGTTAAGGAATTCCAAGTTTTGTTTCACAACTGTTGTAGCCTGGTATTGAACACACAACTCTTTGGGTCTAGTCACGGGATCTAACCAACGCCTTTATTCACTCGGTCATGTGTTCTTGGAGAGTTGAGTTAAAGGGAAATAGCTGAGACATCCGGGAGAGGCATGGAACGTGGAACTAGAACAATTTATTCCGGTGGACAAATTAAAGTGTTTGGTTCGAAATTTCAATCATCTAAAGAAGGCCGAAGTGTACAACTGAGACGTTGTGAATATGGCAATGAAGATGAGCATAACAGTTGGAATAATGTAAATAATGTAAGTATATATCTATATCTATATATACAAGGTACATTCCAGAAGTTTTTACACTTTTTCAGAAGAGATATTTATTAATTTCAATGAAGTAAAAATGTCTAATCCCCTTGATAATAGGATACTTTGAATTTAATTTAGCGCTCCGGCCATTTCATAAAGGAGAACATACAAAGCGGATGTGTCCAGGGTCTTCTTTTACAACTCCCTCCCTATAATTAATGTCTTGAGAACGACTCATCATGAGTTTCTCCTGTAGCTTTTGGAAGGACAAATCATCACTGGGAGCAAGGTCTCTTAAAGGCGGGTAGGTGTAATGTTTTGATGTCCATCACTCATCTCCCTTTGTCTCCAACGCGTCTTTCCATCTGTTCGTCACTGAACTCCCTGGGAACAAACTTTGCACCATTTTTTAGCATGTTTAGATCTTTATGAATAGTCCTGTTTAAAGTTGCCATTCCAACGTCATACTGTTTGCCTATAGTCTTTATACACACACGACGGTCTTCATCCAGAAATCTAAGAATCTTTTCAATCTGCTGTGATATTCTGACATCCCTCTCTCTACCACATACTTCATCGTCTCTCACCTCCTCTCTATTGGCCTTGAAACTCTTGTGCTAACAATATCAGGAGCTCGGCTCATATAAGGTAATGCATAAGCAGTCTCGAGTATTTCAATAGTTTCTTAGTGTTTTTTCCAGTTTAACAAAACGCTTGATGGCATATCGAGCTTCCAAATTGGCAAAATGTCTGGACTACATAATGTTGTTCCATGAACTTGTTCTCTCTTTCAGTCAATTTTCCATACTCCAATAACCTTCTAATCTTTCTGGGCAAGGCCAGCTCTAAATATATTTTATTGTCTACTAGAAGACTGAAATATTCTTTTTCTTCTGAAGAGAATTCTTTACCGATTGGGGCAAATAGTAATCTGAACCTAGAATGTCTGGTAAATATTGCAGAATAATGAGACTTTTGTTATGTCAACGAACACTCGCTGCCACTTTTGTGATGTCAACTAATATTCGTTGTCACTTTCGTAATGCTCGTTGCCGTAGAGACTTTGTAATCGCCGATACTACTATACTGTTAAACAATACTGGTGTCAGACGCCTTCGTATAATACTCGCACTGATATACTTGCTCGATAATACGCGCTCGAAAACGTAATCCGTATAGTGATCTGAATAGAGAAATAGTATAGTGAAGAGAACAGAGAATAGCGATCCGTAAAGTAATAGAGGATAGAGTAGAATAACGATCCGAATAGCAATAGAGGATAGAATAGAAATAGAGATCGTTAATCTTCAGCTACTTCTTACATATATCTGTTTCCTGTATGGTCACTTGGTCTACTTAATTCAATAATGGGATCGCCTGTGCTTGCTCACTGGCGATCTATGTTCAAACTCAAGTGTCGCCAGCGACACTTTATTCCTAAATATCAGAGCCATTTTCAGTCAAACTGTAACAATATCTATCCACCTTATCCTCATAATCTTTACTTCATGGTTCCTCCTACTCAGCTCATATGGAACATCATTCCTCAAAACTATTTATAGTGTAACCGTCTACCTTGGTCGGCTCTCGAGTTTTGTATTGGCTGAAATTTCGTATTCAAAGAAGGTTTTGTAATGTAATTCATCCTGTTCCGGCATCTTCAGTTACTTTCTCACTAACGTGACATGGCTTCTCTATGTCTTTTCTACAAATATTTTTATGGTAACTGTTGTGGTTGGCGTTTTTCCTTAGTACTCCGACTGTGCGACTTCAAATCTGCCGCCTTATTGACAAATAGGTTACACTGTTTTACTGCCGAACTAGCGAGATGTAACCGTCACGTTTATTTTAACTGTTTCTCTTCTTGCATTTCTTGCATGTGGAACACTTTTTCTATTTCCTGCTTATCCACAATCTGTAAAAAAAAAATGCCGCGTCAATCCCTATCTTCTGACTTCCTAAACACTGTTCTTTCATTTTCCTTTCCTCACTTATCCCCACTTAAAGACTTCTCATTCCCTTTCACTCCCTGTAACCTTCAGTATCCTACCGTCCTGGGTATGACGATAAACTACATCCGCGTCTTGGGTATGACGATAAACTCCATCCGTGTCCTGAGTATGACGGTAAACTACGTCTAACAGCAAGGCCTCTGATAATACGTTTTTGAAAAAATATTATTTCCAGTTATACTTTAAAAAAAAATAATATTACCAGCTATACTTTAAAAAAAATAATATTACCAGCTATACTTTAAAAAAAAAATAATATTACCAGCTATACTTAAAAAAAAAAAAAAATACCAGCTATACTTTTTTGAAAAAAATATTACCAGCTATACTTTTTGAAAAACGCTATTGTCAGCTATACTATTTTGAAAAACAATATTACCAGCTATACTTTTTTGAAAAAAACAAGATTACCAGATATACCTTTTTGAAAAACAATATTACCAGCTATACTTCTTTGAAATACAATATTACCAGCTATACTTTTTATGAAAAATAATATTACCAGCAATACTTTTTGAAAAAACAATATTACCAGCTATACGTTTTTGAAAAAAAAATTTCCAGCTATACATTTTTGAAAAAAAAATTAACAGCTACACGTTTTTGAAAAAAAAAAATTACCCGCTATACGTTTTTAAAAAAGTTTTTTTTACCAGCTATACGTTTTTGAAAAAAAAAAAGAATTACCAGCTATACGTTTTTGAAGAAAAAAAAATACCCGCTATACGTTTTTGAAAAACAAAATTTTACCAGCTATACGTTTTTGAAAAAAAAAAAAGACCAGCTATACGTATTTTTAAAAAAAATAAATTACCAGCTATACGTTTTGGAGAAAAAAACAAAACCCTGCTAAACGTTTTTGAAAAAAAAAAATTACCAGCTGTAAATAAGCTCTAGTTATATAGCTTATAGACGTTTACAAGTACTATATATATATATATATATATATATATATATATATATATATATATATATATATATATATATATATATGCAGAAATATAGTCTTAAAGTGTGCAATATTTATCGGGTAAAGTGCTCAATATCAGAGATAGAGCGTGTGTAAATACGGGTTTTATGGCATACCAACCACTGTAGGTCATTTAATGGCAAATTTATATATATATATATATATATATATATATATATATATATATATATATATATATATATATGTACATATATATATATATATGTGTATATATATATATATATATATGTACATATATATATATATATGTGTATATATATATGTATATATATATATGTACATATATATATATATATGTGTATATATATATGTATATATATATATGTACACATATATATATGTATATATATATATGTACACACATATATATATGTACATATATATATATACATATATATATATATACATATATATATACATATATATATACATACATATATATATATATATATATATATATATATATATATATATATATATATATATATATATATATATATATATATATATAATTTGCCATTAAATGACCTACAGTGGTTGGTATGCCATAAAACCCAACCAACCAGTATCCTAGTGTCATTATCGCCTTATTCGGATTGAAGTGATTTAAAAAATATCCAACCAAATACGCAGCATTACTTAGATGGAAAATCAACGTTTGGAATATTAAGCGAGGTTTCATTCTCCTTGGCACACGACCAAGTAGGTCCTGTGTTGTTGCAACATATCTATAAATACTAGAAAATCCTGTCAGTATTTTACGCACGCACACACACACACACACACACACACACACACATATATATATATATATATATATATATATATATGAATTGATATTATTTATTAGTAATGTTCATTTGATATTTATGTATGTATTTAATTATAAGCTTTATCGCACCAGAAATCATTTTTCTTTGACTGCATTTTAGTTTGAAGCAATAAAAGATTTCAAACCGTTTCACTCGAGGGTGTAATTAAAAATGAAAGAAAAGTAAATACATTAGAATCAAACAATGTAGATATGAATTACTTCACGCATAAAATCAACTCTATTTTCCTTCTGTACGCGGAGCATAATTGTAAAGATTGATACATTAAAACAGTCATACTTACGTGTCTTTTCGACGATATCCGTTTCTATTTAAACTGATCGTATTTCTGCCAGACTCATATATGGAAAGTGAAGATATTAAAATAAAGGTATATTGGTTGAATTTGTGGAGATTAACTTATGACAACGTCAGTTCTCACCGTATATCTGTTATGGTTTTGCGTATTGGTTTTGTGGAAGGATTAAAAAGAAATACACAATGTGTTGAGCTATGCAAAATAGAATTTTATATGGCAAAATACATATATACAGAAGGATAAAGAACAAAGTTGCAGGTTCAAGACTTTAAAGAATCAAGCAGACGCAGAAATTTTAAATATCTCGGAAGCGTTTTGACAAAAGACGGTAGGATCCATCCCTGCATCCCATTAGAATGTCTGAAGACCAACTTCCCGAGAGCTCCTCTCAGCGGCTGCTCGGTCTCACGCTGTCCTCTGATCTGAGATGGAACAAATACATCGAGTCAGTTGCATCATCTACCGCAAAGAAAAGTTGGCTCACTGTGCCGAGCCAGGAAATTTTTCTCCCCGGAATCGATCCTCCAAGTCTATAAATCGAACATTCGCCCTTGCATGGAGTATTGCTGCCATATATGGTCTGGGGTCCCTGCTGTTTGCCTCAGGGTTCTTGATAAGATCCAGAGACGGATATGCAATGTGATTGGGCCTGATCTGTCATCTCGTCTGCAGTCGTTCTCTCACAGACACGATGTTGCCTCGCTCTGCCTTTTTTACAAGTACTTTCACGGTAATTGCCCCGAGGAGCTGCTTTCGCTTGTCTCTAGGCCTCGTGAATTTAAACGTCCTACGAGGCTGGCATCCCGTTCCCACCCCTTCACCGTTGAAACTGTTAGATGTAGACGTCTTTTCTACTCCAATAGCTTCATGTCTCGCACATCTCGCCTATGGAACTCTCTTCCCTATTACTGTTTCCCTGACAAATACAATCTCCAACGGTTTAAGTGTAGCGTCAAACGACATCTCCAGTTGTCTTGATCTATCCACTTCCCTTCTCCGCATCCTTTCATCTTTCATTTCTATCTGCTCTCGCTCCAAATCTTCTGTAACACCCTTGCCTTGAACGACCCACTGTCTTTCTCTTTCTCCACATCCTCTCCTTTACCACTCCTATCTGCTCTTCCTCCAACCCTTCTATAACCCCTTGCGTGATAGTGGCCTCCAGCCTTGCTTGGGGTGATACGCTTAAAAAAAAATGCGACACTGAGATCCGTAGACGTATTGGGATGGCCAAGAACACATTCCAAATGCTGGGCAGAGTATTGCGAGACAGGAAGGTTTCTTTGGTAACAAAGAAATGAATACTGAGCTGTTACGTGACATATATCTTTCTTTAAGGCAGAGAATGTGGGACGATCTCCTCAAAGATGAAGAAGAGACTCAAGGCTACAGAGATGTGGTTCTACAGAAGGATGCTAAGGATATCATGGATCGAGCGTGTGAGCAATGGTGAGATCTTACAGAGGTTGCAAACAAGGAGGGGGCTTATACTTAATATTAGGAAGAGGCAGGTGAAGTTTCTTGGACACATAATGAAGAAGGTGTGTCTGGAGTATCTGATACTCACGTGTCGAATAGAGGGAAAGACATACAAGGGAAAACAACGCGTGACATACTTGGCAGGCTTAAGTATGTCGATGACAAAACGGGGTCTGGGGGAAGAAGCAGAGAGAAGGAACTTGTTGAGAGCTGCAGGGGAAAGAGGGAGGGGGAGAGCTATGATCGCCTACGTCCTGAAAAGACATAAAAAGGAAAAAAAATCTATACCAGTGAGAGAGAGAGAGAGAGAGAGAGAGGTGAGGGAGAAAGAGAGGGAGAGGGGAATGTAAATATATATGTATATGCATGTATGTGTTCAAATGTAGTCATCTGCTTAACAATGTAGGTGATGGAAGGTATGGCCGGCTTCAAATGCAACAGCCGCCGGCTTGAATGTTCTTAAAGAAAGAATGTATGTTTTAATTTCAACGCAGGACTGTGGGTCATGCATATGTCGCATTTCGCTTCTTGGTACTTTACGACGACAGCCACAGTGGAGAAATGACAAAATTAATTCAGCGATTCTGATCTAGGTTGATTTTCAACCCCTTTATCTGTATTTCTTCCTTTCTTTCTCTCTGCCATTAAATAGAGTCAATTATAAAGCGCATATCAGTATCATAATCTATCTATCTATCTATGTCTAAGTCACATCTATCTATCTATCTATCTATCTATCTATCTATCTATCTATCTATCTATCTATCTATCTATCTATGTCTAAGTCACATCTATCTATCTATCTATCTATCTATCTATCTATCTATCTATCTATCTATCTATGTCTAAGTCACATCTATCTATCTATCTATCTATGTCTAAGTCACATCTATCTATCTATCTATCTATCTATCTATCTATCTATGTCTAAGTCACATCTATCTATCTATCTATCTATCTATCTATCTATGTCTAAGTCACATCTATCTATCTATCTATCTATCTACTGAAAATAATTAAGTATTTAAGTCACCATTTTCTTTCTTCTTGATACTGATAATAGTTAATATTGGAGGGAATCTAAACAGCATCATTACTATCTATCTATCTATCTGTCTATCTATCTATCTATGTCTAAGTCACATCTATCTATCTATCTATCTATCTATCTATCTATCTATCTATCTATGTCTAAGTTACATCTATCTATCTATCTATCTATCTATCTATGTCTAAGTCACATCTATCTATCTATCTATCTATGTCTAAGTCACATCTATCTATCTATCTATCTATCTATCTATCTATCTATCTATCTATCTATGTCTAAGTCACATCTATCTATCTATCTATCTATCTACTGAAAATAATTAAGTATTTAAGTCACCATTTTCTTTCTTCTTGATACTGATAATAGTTAATATTGGAGGGAATCTAAACAGCATCATTACTATCTATCTATCTGTCTATCTATCTATCTATGTCTAAGTCACATCTATCTATCTATCTATCTATCTATCTATCTATCTATCTATGTCTAAGTCACATCTATCTATCTATCTATCTATCTATCTATCTATCTATCTATCTACTATTGAAAATATTGAATTATGTAGCACATCTAACTCCCCACTTCATCTTTCTTTCTTTCGCTTTGTCATTGAAAATAGTCTATCTATCTATCTATCTATCTATCTATCTATCTATCTATCTATCTATCTATCTATCTATCTATCTATCTATCTATCTGTTTGCGATAATTAATTACAAAGCCACCATTTTCTTTCTTTTTGTCATTAAAAATAGGTAATTATGGAGGGCATCCGAACACCATCATTAACTACTATCTTTATATCTCCTATTGAAAATATTCGATTATAAAGCGCATCTAGCCGCTATCTTTACCTTTATTTTATTTTTCTTTCTTTTTTTTGCCATTGAAAATAGTCAATTATAAAGCGCATATGAGTATCATAAATTAATGTCTGTCTGTTTGTCTGTCTATCTATGTATCTATCTATCTCCGGCTGACTTGCATTTTTTTCCCTATTTGTCTAACCGGCCTTTCTATCACTCTTTCGAGCTTCAGTGTGATGATATCAGAAAATCTCTCTCGATTCAATATCAACAAAAGAATTAATTTGGAAACACTTATGCAAAATAACGTTTTTGTTTGTTTTTTGTTTTTGCTTTTATTGATCCAACCCGATCTTACCTAGATGTATGAACTTAAAAAAGGTCTATTGTTGAAACTGCGATAACTTCTGCAAAATCACTTACTCCTATAAATGTAATTCTGGAGAAGTAACATATGATAAGGAAAAAATATAAGCAATCACAATAAAGCAAGTAATTTAGAGAAAAATAAATCCGTGCCGTATATGAAATAATAAGCAAAAAAAAGATAACATATAATAAATAAATTATATTAAATGGATAAATTATATTATATTTAATGGATAAAAATTCTTATTAATACAAAATAACAAGAGAAACCATTAAGCTAGATTTGTCGGGGTGTGTTAACACTCCAGACACCACCGTAGAAAATATGACCGGAACATCTCCACTTTAACGCTGTGGATTTCGGAGGGCAAATAGTTTTTACAGTTTGGGTATGCTTGCTCTACGTCTAACTGGCTTTCAATTCGGAGTTTCTGTCTATATTTCTGAGATGAGGTATTATGTAAACTATTTACATTATTCGGTCGATTGTCCTCATCTTTGTCGCCATATTTATTATAACGTTTCGGCCGTTGTACGCCCCGGCCTTCTTCTGGTGGTACAACGGCTGAAACGTTGTAATAAATATAGCGATAAAGATGAGGACAATAGTCCGAATGATCTAAGTAGTGTACAATTCGGAGTTGTTTAGCCTTAGACTAGTCGTCAGTCAAAGCTAGAGCTCCCAGTCTACCCTGCTATTACCTCCTATAAGAATTGAGAAGAGATGGATTCATATATTTCTTTGTATATCTATGTTACAGCAAAAGCAAAGCTGTCGTTTGGGAATTTGAACTCGACACGCCACTGGTAAGACATAGTGAGACATTTCCATATAAACTGTAACATTATCTACCCACTTTATTTTCATAATCTTCACTTCCTAGCACTTCTTTTGCCCATATCAAATATAATTCATCAAAACTATCTTAAGAGTAACAATCTACTTTGAGTGCCCCTCAAGTCTTTTATTGAGTGAATATTAGTATATTAAATTACACAGCATCACTTTGCTTAGATATAAAATCGACCTTTTGATTCACTTAATTTCATTAATACAAAGTTTCAAGAGAAACAACTAAGACAGTTTTCGATGCATGTTTCTAGCCACAACCTCTTCACGAAAATGTGTAGCAAGAAGGATTTTACGGGGTGGACTTACTAGCTTCGCGCTAAACTGGCTTTAAATTCAGATTGGTTTTCAATAATCTGACTGTCCACCAAATCTAGAGCATCCAGTCTACTCAGCTATTACCTCTATAGGCAAGGTGAAAGGTGGATTCATACCTTTCTAAGGATATTTGTGTGAAAGTGAACGCAACGGCCTTGGCTGGGATTTGAAATCGACACGTCAATACTAATTTTAGCTACGATAGCCAATAAACTACATGTACATCGCACTGTTAAATTCAGAAATAATAATAATTATTATTATATTAGAAATAGCTCGAAGCACATTAATAAAAATGAAAATAACAGTGTGATAAAAGTGACAGAAAATATAATAGAAGCATAATAATATCCAATTGTTATCAGATTAGTTGTAAAACTTAATATAATCTCTGTAAACTGACTATCATTATTAAAATTATAACGTTAGATAGAATAATGTAAAAACTTCAACGATGCGTGTGCTAATAACTACTTAAATAAATAAACAGAGATGTATTTTCTAACATAATTTCCGTAATAAAAATTAAGGAAGATATAAAAATACAATGAATAAATACAGCCTTCCATATTGGAAAGGTAGAAAACAAAATAAAAGTAAAAATGAAACTGAATCAACGCAAAATGGAATACGAGTTAAAACATGTTTATTAAGGAGAAAAGAAGTCATCACCTCGATATTTGAGCGGTAAATGTTAAACAACAACAAAACAAAACAAAAAAAAATAAAAAACAATCAACCAAAATACTTAACTGGAATATTCAGCGAGGCAATGTTTTTCGAAGACGTGTCTTCGTGATGTGATTACTTCCGATAAACAAAGCAGAAGAAATTTATATGACAAACGCGAATTTGAAAACGAACTCCACGGCTTTAAAATTGTGAGAGAGAAGAACAAGTGTGAACCCAAATGAGAGGGAAAGCTCGCAAGAGGAGAGCAAACGTAATGGCACGAATAGATATGGCGACAGGCTTAGTAAACGTTGAAAAGATGTGCACGGAAGGGAAGGGAAACAGAGTTTAGTAAAATGATAGACAAATTTTATTTATATTGTGCAGCTTTTGAATACATTCATTTCCAAGTAGAACGAAGTCTCTTTATCAAGTATAATTTAAGAATGGTACCTTGCTTTCTTAAACGAACTTTAGAAGCCTTGCTATTTAGACGAATATAAACCTGCTTAACATGGACATTTTAACGTCCGTGAAGTTGGCCTTTATAATAGCATATATTATGCTATAAGTTTTATGGAACAACGAATGGAAACAAACGGTGTTATCGTAAGATTCCTTATTCGATTTTGATCCTTATCAAGTCACGAAAGAAAGCCGTGTGACAAATATGGAGGAACTTAGAAATAGAGATGGGAAGAAAGAAAATATTAGAAGAAAACTGAGAAAGAAAGGAAATGGCTGATTTTGTTTAGCGGCATATCAACTACTATGGGTTTTTAACGTCGAAATCTAAATATTTATAATGCAACTGTATACATTCAACTACGTATAAAATGTATTGCTGGTCATTCTATTATTTAAATGGATTGCTGGTCATTTTAGGGTATTTTTATGTTTTCAACTGAATATATTTTGAAGGGAAAGTATGCCTTCAACTACAGGTAAAATACTAGTCATTTTGCCTTAAAATGTATTGGTAGTTTTATTATAAATCTGTATTGTTGGTAATTTTTTATATAAATATATTGCTAGTAATTTTACTATAAAAATGTATGTTTACACTTTCATAGTGTTTTATTTTTGTTTGGTGTTCATTATTTTCCCATGGTTGGAACCCTAACAGGTACTACCGTCCCAGGTCAGGGTGGACCTGGGTAAAACAGCAATTACGAGGTGGTCCCACGTTCCTGAAAACCTCCAATCTTCGGATCAGTGATATTGCTACCGAAATTATTTTTTCGTTATACACAGGACTAATAAAATAAAATAGTCGAATATATGGTACATTGGAATCAAGACGTAAAGTATATTGAAAAAGAAAGAAAGGAAAAAGATACAATTAATATTAGCCAAATATATATGACTTAGAATTTCAAATATAAGATTGATATTAATAAGTGAAACAGAAGAAACAAATGTTACAGAATGCGGAGGATGGGCAAAGATGGCGTTTGATTGGTCAGAATAACACGTGGACGTTGAATCCTGACAGTGTTGGATTGCCAAAAATATGAAACCAAAACGCTGTAAAGTCGACACACTTTCCGCAAGCAGATTTCATAGCGAGTCTAGGCCGCACGTGGTGGAATACTAAAACTTTCCCTCTCGTATAATAAAACGAATAAGAAAAAGAAACCGTCTTATGTTGATATAGTCTATGAGTTGACGTCGGGGATAGAATTGCTGAAGCCAGTAACAACATGGAACGCAGCACAAACAATTTGAAAGAAAATAATTAAAAATCAACATGAAATAAGTAATATAAAATAGATAATATGAAGTGTTGACACTGAAATCCCAAGAAGCATTGGGTCAGCAAAAGGTGTCTTCCCAAAACTAGGCAAAGTACTTGAAAAAGTACTGAACAGTTATGTAATATCAGTCCTCCCATATGATAGTGAATGTTAAACAATCTTCTCAGAGATGAAAAAAAGACTTGAAGCAATAGAAATATGGTTAAAAAATGGATGATGAGGATACAATAGACCGAAGAAGTGAGCAACGACGAAGTTTTAGAGAAAATTAAAACAAAAAGTACACTTATACTTATCATCAAGAGACAGTTGTAATTTCGAGGGCACATGATGAGAAATGAGGGTTTTGGAAAATTTGATACTCACATGACAAATTGAAAGCAAGATGGACAGAGGAAAACAACGCATAAGCAACCTAGCTGGCTTGAGTGTATGGATGGCGGCACAAGGTTTTGAGAGATAACAAAAACATAACAAAATTTTCATAAGAGCTGTTATTAAATAATAATGAATTGCTCAATATATATATTTGAAAGACGGAAAAGCTCCAGCTGACAATGAGAAAGTAAAAGCAGTTGTTCATGTGATATTGTTGGCTGAAAGCAAATAAAAGGAATCTGGACCGTGAAGATTAGTAGAAGAGCCGTTCTATTAAACCGGCATATGGTGAATAAGTTCTGAAGAGATCGATTCTGTTTGAAAGGCATAGGCGAGTCAATAAAGGCTGAAAATATGTACACGATGACGCAGTATGTGGTAGATTAGCACCTAGAACTACTTCAAACGTGAACAAAACGTGCGGACATTGGTGCGCTCAAATAGAAGATTTATTACACGAGTGACAGCATCAAAAAGCTCTTATGGATAGAATAGAAAATAACTACTAATATAATTAATAATAACATGAATGAATGAATAGAAAAACTCTACTGAAAAAAATCGAAAAAAATGTCCTACAATCTGTTGTTATCATTTGTTTTCTTAGTTCCAGTTCAATTATTGTTCTTGTTCGTTAATAATATGTTTATGTTTCTCATAATTCTTTCACATGCAGTAAACGCTTGCGTCTTGGTGACTTCTTTGCCTTGCTTGGGGTGTAATGATTAAAAGATTCTAGCCGAGGATTTGACCATGAGAAGATGGTGCCTCAAAACCTTGGTCGATAAGCAGAAACAACGTCGGATTTATTTTTCATCGGATCTATTTAATAAAACTGAGATGTTTGACTGGTTCATGACCGGTGATAAAACGTGGGTATTTCTTTACGGCTCGGAAGCAACACGCCAGACCACGCAGTGTGAACAAAAAAAAAACAACAAAAAAGCAATAAATTCACCTTAGCTGGAAAATACGCATGTCTCGTTTGCAGAGTGCTTACAGGGTTACGAGAATCTCTTCAGAGGGAAAAGCTCGAACACTACTCTAAGTAAAAACTCCAATACTGAAAATGTTCCCGCACATAACGTCTTAAATGTTAGTGAGACGCTAGCTTAGAAATCCAATACAAAAATTTACCAAGGATATATGACCCATGGATAAAAGTGTTACCGGAAGTAATCCAGAAATTTGACACAAAAAGATGTGAGTTCAATACCTGGCCACAACAGAAGTGTACAAAAAACTCGGAGAATTGAGTTATTAAAGGGAGATAATTGAAACTGAGCTATATAAATAAGACATGACACTTGGGACAAGAACTATCTAGCATGGTGGAAGAAATAAAGAGTTTGGTTCGAAATTACAATATATATCACATGGAGCAGGTCGGAGCGTACAGCTGCTGAAATATCGTATATATGACGAGGAGTATTGTCCGAACAATGTAAACAGAGTAAAAATTCACCAGATTTAGACAATGGAGAATGCTATGCTTAGATAAAAGCTGCTGAACAAGCCAGGATCATTGATGTAGCGCTGTGATGTGGTGAGACGACCACAATCTACACACATAACTTTCAATCACTGCTGTATACAACAGAAGTGACCAAGAACGTTATTACTTAGTGCGGATGTGCGATAGATTTCAATGTCAATTTGCGCGCACTGTATACTTGAGGTCATTTTCAATAGCTATTGGATACGTTTGATTTACGGCTGTGTACTTGAGGTCCGATACAATAGAAATTCGATACATTTTGATCAGACATCTGTGTATTTGAGGTCCTTAACAATAGCAATTCGAAACCTTTGATCAGACCACTGTGTACTTGAGGTCCTTTTCAATAGCTATTCTATACTTTTTGATCAGAACTCTGGAAAGTTGAGGTCCGTTACAATAGCAATTCGATACTTTTGATCAGACCTCTGTGTACTTGAGGTCTGTTACAACAGCACTTCGATACTTTTTGATCCGAAATCTGTGTACTCGAGGTCTGTTTCAATAGAAATGCGAAATATTTTGATCAGGCCGCTGTGAACTTGAGGTGCGTTACAAACTCAATTCAATTTTTGGGATCAGAACTCTGTGAACTTGAGATCCAGTAGAATGGCAATTCGATACTTATTGATCAGACATCTGTTAACGTGAGGTCCGTTAGAATAGAAATTCGATACTCTTTGATCAGACCTCTGTACTTGAGGTTCGCGACAATAGTAATTCGATACATTTGATCAAAACTCTGTGTACTTGAGGTCGTTTTCAATAGCTATTGGATACTTTTTGATCAGACGTCTGTATACTTGAGGTTCGTTAGAATAGCAATTTGAAACATTTGATCAGACTTCTGTGTACTTGAGGTCCGTATAAATAGAAATTCGATATACTTTGACCAGGCCCCTGTGAACTTGAGATCCGTTACAATAGCAATTCGATACTTTTTGATTAGACCTCTGTGAACTTTAGGTTTGTTACAACAGCAATTCCATACTTTTTGATCAGACCTCTGTAAACTTTAGTTCCGTTATAATAGCAATTCGATATTTTTTGACCAGACCTCTGAGTACATGAGGTCATTTTCGATAGCTATTCGATACTTTTTGATAAGATGACTGTATACCTGAGGTCCTTTACAATAGCAATTCGATACTTTTTGATCAGACCTATGTGTACTTGAGGTACGTTACAATAGCAATTCGATACTTTTGATCAGAGATCTGTGTACTTAAGGTCCGTTACAATAGCAATTTGAAACATTCTGATCAGACATCTGTGATCTTGAGATACGTTACAATAGCAATTCGATACTTTTTTTATCAGACCTCTGGGAACTTGAGGTCCGTTACAATAGAAAGTCGATACTTTTAGATCAGACCTCTGTGTACTTGAGGTCCGTTTCAATAGAAATTCGATACTTTTTGATCAGACGTCTGTGAACTTGAGGTTCGTTAAAAGAGCAATTCGATACTTTTAGATCAGACCTCTGTGTACTTGAGGTCCGTGACAATATCAATTCGATACTTTTTGATCAGACGTCTGTGAACCTGAGGTCCGTTACAATAACAGTTCGATAATTTTTATCAGATCTCTGTGTACTTGAGGTCCGTATAAATAGAAATTCGATATATTTTGACCAGGCCTCTGTGAACTTGTGGTCCGTTACAACAGCAATTCGATACTTTTTGATCAGACCTCTGTAAAATTGAGTTCCGTTATAATAGCACTTCGATATTTTTTGACCAAACCTCTGAGTACTTGAGGTTATGTTCAATAGCTATTCGATACTTTTTGATCAGATGACTCTATAGTTGAGGTCCGTTACAATAGCAATTATATACTTTTGATCAGACTTCTGTTTACTTGAGATACGTTACAATAGCAATTCGAAACATTCTGATCAGACCTCTGGGAACTTGAGGTCCGTTAGAATAGATGTTCGATCTTTTTGATCATACCTATGTGTACTTGAGGTCCGTTACAATAACAATTCGATACTATTTGATCAAGCCACTGTAATTGAGGGTCGTTACAATATAAATTCGATACTTTCTGATCAAACCTCTGTGTACTTGAGGTCCTTTTCAATAGCTATTGGATACGTTTGATTTACGCCTGTGTACTTGAGGTCCGATACAATAGCAATTCGATAAATTTAATCAAACCTCTGTGAACTTGAGGTCCGTTACAATAGCAATTCGATACTTTTAGATCAGACCTTTGTGTACTTGAGGTCCGTTTCAATAAAAATTCGATATATTTTGATCAGAACTCTGTGAACTTGAGGTCCAATACAATAGCAATTCGATACTTATTGATCATACATCTGTGAACTTGAGGTTCGTTATAATAGCAATTCGATACACTTTGATCAGACTTCTGTACTTGAGGTTCGCGACAATAGCAATTCGATACATTTGATCAGATCTCTGTGTACTTGAGGTCATTTTCAATAGCTATTGGATACTTTTTGACCAGGCCTCTGTGAGCTTGAGGTCCGTTACAATAGCAATTCGATACTTTTTGTTTAGACCTCTGTGAACATTAGGTCCGTTACAACAGCAATTCGATACTTTTTGATCAGACCTCTGTAAACTTGAGTTCCGTTACAATAGCAATTCGATATTTTTTGACCAGACCTCTGAGTACTTGAGGTCATTTTCAATAGCAATCCGATACTTTTTGATCAGATGATCGAAAGCCGGAACTTTGTTTTCTATGAATAGATTAATTTCTGACGTTATATGGAATACTTAAATGAATAGTGCCCCCTTTTTCCCATCAGCGCAGTGCATAGTCTAACAAGTGTTTAATAGTTTAGGTCGCCCATTTAATCCAAGTTCTAATTCTGATAAGTTTCGTAAACTTTCGGTTTCCGTGTATAATATATTTCCGCTATATATAATATATATATATATATATATATATATATATATATATATATATATATATATATATACATTCAAACCATTCAGTGGATGGAAGGTAGTTTTATTGGTTGGTCCCTTTCTTTTGTTTGAAGGATATCAACCTCTATGTGTTTAAATAGCCGAAATCTCAGTAATTTGTACGCAATTTTCTTATTTTCTTGAGATAGTAATGGTTTTATTCTTACTAATTAACCCATAGCTGGAAAATTTGAGGTGGATTCATAACTTTTCCAAGGGTATTTGAACGAAACTGTTTATGGCGAACCCAACAGGAAATGTAACTTGGGTCTACGATTAATATTTCCGTGTATTATCTATTAGACCTACCGCATTTGTAGCCTTGAAACACCTGATATTACTAAGCGGATATATTAATGGATGAGAAGTGAATGTATCGATGCTTTTTCTCGTATGCTGGAGTGATATACATATATATATATATATATATATATATATATATATATATATATATATATTAATGAACATACATACATACATATATATATATATATATATATATATATATATATATATATATATATTAGTCAGTTTCTATTCAGCAACGGAAAATTGCATTTACTAATATATGCTTAATACCTCTGTTATATTACATCGATTACTATTTTATTAAAACCAACACTCAATGTGTGATATATATATATATATATATATATATATATATATATATATATATATATATATATATATATATATATATATATATACACACACACACATATATATATATATATGGTAAAAATAAATATATGGTAAACCGTATGGAATTTTCAGATCCAAAGAGAGCTCTATGACAAAAGACAAACCAAAATTATTATTAATTAAGGAATATCAAACTCTTGAAATCCCATAGGTAATAATTTTTATTTTATGAAAGCTCTAAAAAGCAGCTCTCATGAAATAAAAAAAATTACCTAGGGGATTTTAAGTGTTTGTTATTCTTTAATTAATTATATATATATATATATATATATATATATATATATATATATATATATGTGCATGTGCGTGTGTGTGTATTTTGTGTGTACATGTGTGTGTGTTTAGAAATGGAGAATGAGTGAGAGAGAGAGAAGGATAGAAAGAGAGAGAGAGAGAGAGAGAGAGAGAGAGAGAATGATAGAGCGATTATCAAAATCGTTCAATTTCTTTACAAATTTCATTCTTAATCAACACCTTCAATTGGTAATCTCGAACATTCAAGGTTGAGTTTATTTCAACGTAAATATCCATGTATTCAAATTCAGAGATGTCGTTTTCTAAAGGACAAAAACCTTCGTAGTACACATATTATTATTGATTGATTATTGCCACTCCGGTTGCCATAGCCTATTTTTCCATCAGGTGAAATGTACCTTTTAACCCCATAATGTGAAAAGTGAAGAGTCGAGTTGAAATCATATGTCTCTTACTTGTAAACAAAGGAGATTCTGAAAGTTGACAACAAATCTGGCGCTCGTGAATGGTGTCATTAGCAGAAGAAATATTTCATGTGGTGAGAAGATACGGCGACAGATCATTACGGGAATGGTAATTGAGAAGGAGAATTTAGGGGGAATTTCTCAAAGAAAATGATAGAAGGAAAGAATGAAAAGTTCTAGTAGAATGAAAAGAGACTGCAAATGGAGAAGTGAACCAAGTCATTATCATGTATTTGAGTAACATGAATTTTTGATGTCGTGAAAGGAACTGGTCGTAAGCAACTGATGACAATCTTAAGGTTCTAAAAAATCACGCACTTTCATAATTACTTGAATATCTCAGCTCTTCATTCAATCATGTTTTTCGGATTTACGTACTTACTTTTTTCAAAAGTTCAGAAGTTTTCCTTTCTTTGGATTTTGTCTGGAATCTCAAGATTTAAAGCTGGAACAGAAGACCGGTTGTGACAGCAATATACAATGCACGAACGAATGGTACATTTATAAATGTACAACACGGATTTTGACGAAAAGAATTCCTTGGGACGACACAGTAAACCAACTCTCCTAGGAGCAGACCTCGCGATTGATTCAACATAATATTTCCAATTTAAAGTAGAAAACCTGAGACCAAGAAGACGCAATGAGGTGCTTTCCTTGAAGTTAGCATCAACCATGGAGCGTAAAATGGTTCTCTATGATGATTATAAGTTAGCAGTTACGTTTTTGAGGAGTTAAAATTTACAAGCCATTGCTTGCCCCAGTCAACAACTGACTGTAGGTCATTTTCGAGGTCATCTGCTAGTTTTACTTTGTCAGACAGAACGGACGTACTATTAAAACAGGTGTAACTATGTCATCAGCATAAATGCCTAATTAGGAACTGATAGTATCGGGAAGGTCATTCATGAAGATGAGAAACAACTTAGTTTCAAGGATACAAACCCGCGGAAAATTTCCTAAGAACCAATGAAAATTGTGTTTAAATATCATATAATATGAATCCTCCTATATGGCAGTGAATACTTGAAAATTTCTCCAAAGAGATGACGAAAAGATGTAATGTAAAAAAAAAAGATGTTCTGCAGAAGGATGATGTGAATTCCATGGACAGTTCATGTAAGCAACAGAAAAACTTTCAGAAAAAGTAAATATAAATCAGAGCTTATAGTTCAAATCAGAGATACAGTTAAACTTTCTGGGATACATAATGAGGAAATAAGTTTAGGAAAATTTAACACTGCAAAATCTTTTGAAGGCAAGAGCGACATCGGGAAACAGCGAGTAACCCAGCTAACGGGCTGATGTAAATGGTTGTCAGTGCAAGGAGCGGGATGGGTAAAATAATGCCAATGTGTCAAGAGCTACAAATGATAGGAAGTTATGGAGAGCCATGATCGCTCATATCCTGAAGGCATACAGGTAAAATAGAAGAAGAATAAGAAGGAGGAGGAGGAGCAGGAGGAAGAGGAGGAATCTTGCAATTGAAAGAGAATGAAAAATGAGATTAAAATCAACACTCACATTAAAGTCACACACACACACACACACACACACATACACACACACACACACACACACACACACACGAGACTGGGAGAGATACAGAAAGACAAAGATTATGATGTGCAGTTTAATGTTACGAATGAGACTTATTGGATGATGACGGAGTTTAGTTAATGAATAAATTATAAGTATTTTAAAATGGGGTGTTACGTTTCAACCACCATATATATATATATATATATATATATATATATATATATATATATATATATATGAAGAAATATAGTCTTAAAGTGTGCTATATTTATGGGATAAAGTGCTCAATATCAGAGATAGAGCGTGTGTAAATATAAAAGTGGACATGGAAGTCAGCACTTAGAGGCGACAGTCTGTTTCATGCTAGAGCAATCATCAGGCAACTATATATATATATATATATATATATATATATATATATATATATATATATATATATATATATATATATATATAGCTAGGTAGCTACATAGATAGATAGATTGACTGACAGAAAGAAATGCTACGGGAGTGTTAGTTGCAATTCATACTCGCATTCTGTTACTTTTTAGATACATACAGATATTAGCAAACACATATATACACCTACACACATACACACACACATACACACACATATATATATATAGAGAGAGAGATAGATAGATAGATATTAATGTAAAGTTAGAGTTAACATATAAATACATAGGAACAGGGAATGAGAAATAAATATGAGGAGATAGAGAATAAGAGAATTGAGGTAAAGAGAGAAAAACAACAAATTACAAATAGCAGGATGGCTGTAGAAAATAGATGAATGGATGGAGGAAACACAGATATTATAATAGGAAAAGTAACTTTAGATATTAATTTCTGAAAATATAGTCTTTAGTTATAATTGTGATTTCATTGCGAAATCTGCCGTAGGCTTAAACATAAAATTAATTCTCCACTTTCAAAGAAGGCAATAGGCTTTTGAAGACGAAAGAGAGCAGTCATTTTGAAAGAAATGTTATTAGCATTTAATTGAATTTTCTTAATTGAAGCGCATGCCCAACTATATCCTGCCGATCTATACCTCTTAACCAATGCACCTGGAAACGAATAGACAAAAATGAAAAAATAAAAATGTTTGAGTCTTGAAAATTTGTGTACTGATATTAACATTGAATAATATTAAAAAAAATAATATTTATACACGATCAGTTTGAAGCAGTGTTCATTAGGGTGCTACGGGAAAGTCGTAGATAATTCGTGGCAATAATGGCGCTATAGAATCGTTAACTTAGAATTTATCAAAGAGCTCAAAATATATCATCTGACTTCCAGCAACATAAGCGACTAAAATTGGTATGAAACTAAAATGGACTATAATGATATAATCAAGCGACTGATTTTACACACTACCCTAAGTAAATGGTTAGAAAGGATAACACATCAGTGCAAGAAAGTGTGACAATTGTTAGCGGACTTGAGGAAACTATTTTCCTGTAAAACTCTTTTAAGGGGGATGTTTAACAGTAATTCAGTTTCGGTCTTAGAATAGCGAAGATTTCCTAGTAAGGAAACGGCTATTCACACCATTACTATTAACATATACATATATATACATATATATATATATATATATATATATATATATATATATATATATATATATATATATATATATATATATAACATTATGAAATGGACAAGGTCCGACAATTATTTTATGACATATTTATGTTTAACATTCTTTTTATAGATACAAGTATTTAAGTAAATGCTCTGTTTATAATATACAGTATTAAATAACATTTACCGGCCTGAATGCCCGAGAAATATTCATAGAAAAGGATTCGAACAGGATTCGAACCTGTATCCTATACGGAACCGTCATATAGCCTGACGTGCCTTAACCGATTCGGCCACTGAGGATCGTTCGGTTGGCAAGGTCGAATTCATTGCTTATAAATCATTCATGAATCTCTCATGTACATTCATAACTGCTCATGGCGTATCAAATGTAAACAAATGACCTCACACATTTCATAATGTGTGACGTCATTTGTTTATAAATGTTAATACAACGTTAGTACACTATAAGATATATGTATTCGATTTGATAACAAAAGTACGGTAGATAATGTTCATTGCATATGAACAATGATTATCTGATATCAAAAGATATTTATTTGCAACAATATTTAAATGGATGAAATAGGAAACATGATGGAAGATAAATAGTATTATGTAAAGCGTCATTTGATTTGCGAGAGACTATTGATTGTCTATTCAAATAACGTTTGGGAAATAAGATGTGAAAGACAAATGAATGCCGAATTTAAATAAACGGTTGCAATGCATATATATATATATATACATATATATATATATATATATATATATATATATATATATATATATATATATATATATATCAAATAAGCTTCAAATATATATATATATATATCAAATAAGCTTCAAAGAAGAAATTGAAAAAGAATTTAGAAATGTAACTCTATATATTTTCCATCTTTGTCTTTTTTTCTCCGTTATTTGAATCTTCTGAAAGTTATTTGTTCTTTCTCGAAACGAAGCACATCAT
>OZ038482.1:48036343-48162453 GCA_964036315.1 Acanthosepion esculentum | reverse complement strand
AAATGAAATCGGTAAGAAAGAGGATTGTGTTACGTCAGTTAGTCCGTTATGCACCATACACGCTTAGGCGACAATGTATCTTTTGATACATGACTGACGAGGCTAGGTTTCTGAAGTAGACCAGTTGTCATCCAAGGCGAGAGAACCCGGTCTGTCCTGCTATTTAGAAGAAGAGGATTCATAGCTTTCCCAAGGGTATTAACACGTATAACTGGAATTCGAACTCGGTACTCCGATTAATCAATCCGAGCCGCTATCCATTACTCCACTGTACCTCTTGTTTTACGTAGCTTTTCGAAATAGATAAACTTTGTCTGTCATAAAAAGTAGCAGTTTGAGTATTGGCTTTTTTCCTTCGGCTTAATCATAAACAAATGATATCAATGTAATTTCGTCAAAATACAAGATTTACAGTTCGGATGTGAAAGTTTTACACGGTTAACTGATATATTTCAAAAGCATAATTCAGGTCAAAGAAAATAAATATTTTTTTGTGAAATTATAAAATATACATTGGTTATTCGTAGAATTATACTTAACTTTCGGTTTGGCGCTTGCCATCTTTGTTATTTTTCTCAAGCATCTATTTTGCCATCGAAGAGCGATTTCTTCATACAGGTCATTTCTGTACTTTCTTCATTTTATTTTATTCACGCTCGCATTTAGTCTGTATTTATTTCAATAACTGTAAAAGCTTAAGGCCGCATCACATTGAAACACAGGTTCCCGTACGCTCACCTCACTGAAAGTTAAGCAACGTTGAGCTTGGTCAGTATCTAAATGGGTGCCCGCTTTGGAATACCAGGAGCTGTAACATTGGATGTGGTGTGAGGTAGTGGATATGGACTAAGAATTGAATTGTTAATCAGTTGGATTCCTTATATTCGCAAATACCCTTGGGAAATGTACGAACACACCTTTTCTACTTCCGCTACGGGTTAGTAACACATCTACAAAAAACAAATTGTACAATCTAAACATATTACTGGCTTTAAATAACCTGGAAAGGGTTGATAAACCGTAGAAAACGAATCAACCAAACAAATTATTATTCAAATTTCGTTCTCTTTCTTTCTTATTTTCTTTCTTTAATACTTTCTTTCTTTCTTCATTTCTTTCTTTCTTTCTTTCGTCAAATAATTTAATTTTTTTTCATTAAATATTAGGTCATCCCATAAGTTCTGTCCGAATTTTAACTTTTTGTTAAAATGAACGAAATTTAAAGCGTATTTTATAATGCCTAATGGAGATGAACATTATTTCTATGTTTAGATGCATTTAAACAGATCAAATCTTATTTCAGAGAACAATAAAATTACATTTTGTTTGATTAAAACCCTGCTAACATGGAAATACCCAAGAATCATTGAGGCACATAATGCTTTATGAGTTCAAGAAAAGAAAACCCAGCAGCCGAAGCGGCTAGAAACATTCACTCAGTTTATGAAGACGAATGTGTGAATGAAAGAACTTGCAGAAGATGGTTTGCAAAATTCAGAGGTAGAGATTTCACCCTTGAAGATGAAGATCGAACCGGACGTCATATTGAGTTTGATGAAAAGCTTCTTGAAGCAGCCCTTGAAGAAAATCCTGCTTTATCAGTTGAGGAATTGGCAGTGGTTCTCAGTTCAAACCATAGAACTGTTCGTCGTCATCTTCAACAACTTGGAAAAGTTCCTAAACTTGGAAAATAGGTGCCTCATGAATTGTCTGAAAACAACCTCAAATCCCGAGTTGCCATCTGCTCTTCTCTCCATTCTCGCCAACTTGTTTCACCTTTTTTGGATAGACCTGTGACTGGCGACGAAAAATAGATCTTTTATCGAAATGTTAAGCGTCGTATACAGTGGCTTGGTAAAGGGGAAGGACCCCAGCCACAGCCGAGAATGGAACTTCAGGGGCAAAAGGTTCTTCTTTTAATCTGCTAGGATTGCCAAAGAATAATCCACTTTGAATTCTTACCACCTAATGCAACAATTAATGCTCAAATAGAATGTCAGCAATTAGAGCGTTTGAACCAAGCTTTGAGAAAAAAAAAGACCTGCTCTAGTGAATCTAAAACGGGTGATGTTTCATCAGGACAATGCGCGACAACACAGAGCAAGAATCACGTCACAAAAGATAGAAGAACTTGGTTGGGAGAAAATTCATCATCCACCTTATTCTCCCGACTTTGCTCCTTCAGACTACCATTTGTTTCGTAGCTTACAGAATAATTTGGAAGAAACAGCTTTTGTAACACAGGAAGAGGTTAAAACTGATATTTGTGAGTTCTTCGAATCAAAGCCAAAAGAATTTTACAGTAATATAATTAGTAAGCTTGTCAATAAATAGATGGAAGGAATCATAGATAATCAGGGAAAATACATTGTTGATTGAATCTGTAATAAAATGTAACATTTGGTCACTTGTTTTCTTTATTCAAAATTCGGACAGAACTTATGGGATGACATGATATTTATTTAATTCTTTCTTTATTGCTTTAATTCTTTCTTTTTCGTTTTCACATTTTCCTTCTTTCTTTCTTTAATTGTGTCTTTTCTTTCTTTTTCTTCCTTTAATTCATTCTTTCTTCCTTTAATCCTTTCTTTCTTTGTTTCAATCTTTCGTTAAATATTTCTTTATTTCTTCTTTTCTTTCTTTAATTCTTTTTCTTTTTAACTCTTTCGTTGTTTAATTTTTTCTTTCTTTCTTTCTTTCTTTCTTTCTTTAAGTCTTTCCTTCTTTAATTCTTTCTTTGTTTAATTCTTTGTTTAATTCGTTTAATTGGAAATCTCCCTTCCAAAAAAGAAAAAAAATCGTCTTGGACAGGACGGGAACCTCCGTCGTCGATATTCTTATGTTTTAGTGGGACGAATATTTTGCTAGTTAAAATAGACGAGCGTGGAAATTGTTTGGCCGTATTTTTCTTCCCGTTGTCTTTCATTTTATTGAAAGCAAGTACCCCAAACCCATTGTTGGTGGTAGGAGGAATTGACCGTCCGCCCACACACCCCAGCTCTGCCTTCTTTGAAAGAAAGTGTTTGGTGGTAAAACGTCAGCATTTAACCATTCATGAGAATGGAAGACGGCGAATATGATCACTAACTGCCGTATGTAAGTGTAATCATATGCCATATCCACAATGCTGTCTAACCAATGTTTTGAGGATGGGACAATGGGACTTATACTAAGTTTAAACTTAATGTAATGGAAGGGAAAAATACAAATATCATCCCAGTCCTATCCCTAGGTAAATATGTCTTCTGGTGTCAGCTTTGACTACTTGTCAGCAGCTGCCTGCTGTTTCTTTTTCGTTTGTTGTTGTTTTTATTGTTGACGCTTGTGTTATATGAAATAGGAATAGGTAGGCTTTCCTACCGTCCAGTCAATACTCCTCCCCATTCTATTTGACAAGAATAGAGGCTCACACCTTGTTTCTTGTTTAGGAAGGGGTTCCCGGAAATCTCCCTCTGTTTCCCTCTGGCCCCTGTACTAATACTGCCGTGTTTCTCCCGTAATGTGTGCAGTCTGTGACATTACCTCTTCATTCTGAGGGTACACGGTTGACAGTTTTCTGGTTGCTGTTTCCGACTGGTAGTTAGGAGCCCTAACTCTTGCGTAGCGTCTTGAGCGGCCGCTCTGGTCAACAGTTGCATAATACCGGGGTGTCTGTAGTGCCATGTCGAGGATGGAAAGGTGTCCTTGCATTCACTTCCGGTGTGCAACCCTTATGTTGCAGCCCGGCCAACTTCTCTCTGGCCACCTCACGGTTGATAACCTTCTGCTTCGTTTACTTCAGGCCTTCTCATTCTTACAACCACAATTTCACATGATAACTAACGAGGATCAGAAAAGAAAACCTAAACCAAACCTTAAAAAATAACCTAAACCGTTTAACATTTCATTTTCCAACATCCGTGACATTAGAACCAATTTCTGCAGTGTGGAATGTTTCCTCATTGCGAACTGCCCGGATATTCTGGCTCTGTGTGAGACCAACCTTGATTCGTCTATCTCCTCCTCTGTCCTCTCGATCCCCGGCTATCTTCTCCTCCTTAGAAAAGACTCTCAAACCCACATGCATGGCCTTGGAATTTACGTCAAGGACCATCTCCCGCTGGCTAGAGAGTTGTCTCTTGAATTTCCAGACCATTCGTACATGTGTCTCCGGTTATCTCTTCTCAATGCTGTAAGCTACTTATTTTCCCTTTATCGCTCACCATCCTCCCAAGACTGTGGTATAATTGAATGCATTTCTGACAGCATTGACAAGGCTCTCTCTCCATCCGTTTGCTCACATATTCTTGTTTGGCGATTTTAACGCCCATCATACCAAGTGGCTCACAAACGGCACTACTACGCGATGTCCCCTGGGATGTTGTCTTCACGCTCCTCTTTCAAGAATGTGCTTCCGAGCTGGAATCAAGGCTTTCATCCCCTCAAAGAAATATAAGGTCAAATCGCGCTCCTCCCCCTGGTTCTCTGCTGCTTGCTCAGCTGCCATTGCCCATAGGAACCACTTCTTCCGCCTATATCGAAGTGACATGTCTGACTGCAATAGACGTCTCTTTGTCTCTGCCCGTAACGAGTGTAAGCGTGTCCTCAATGAAGCAAAGTCAGTATTTGCTGCTCGAATGAAAGAACGTATTGCATCTCGCAAATTCAGCTCCAATGATTATTGCTGTCTTTGCAAGAGCGTAGTTAACAATAGCAAACTCTCTATATCTCCTTTGTTCAACCAGTTCAAGGTTCTGACCTCTTCTGCCGACTTAATTCTTTCGTTCTTTCTTTCTTTCTTTCTTTTTTTCCTTCGTTAAATATTTCCTTCTTTCTTCTTTAATCTTTTCTTTCTTTCTTTCTTTCTTTAAATATTTGCATAATTCTTTCTTTTTCTTTAATCCTTTCTTTCTTTAAATATGTCTTTAATTCTTTCTTTCTCTCTTTAATCTTTTCCTTCTTTCTATCTTTCGTTAAATATTTCCTTAATTCTTTCTTTTTTCTTTCTTTCTTTCTTTCTTTCTTTCTTTCTTTCGTTAAATATTTGCTTAATTCTTTCTTCTTTAATCTTTACTTTCTTTGGTTAGATTTTTCCTTAATTATTTCTTTCTTTCGTCAAGTATTTCATAATTCTTTATTTCCTTCTTTAATCATTACTTTCTTTCGTTAAATATTTCCTTAATTCTTTCTTTCTTTTTTCTTTCTTTCTTTCTTTCGTTAAATATTTGCTGAATCTTTTCTTTCTTTCGTAAGATATTTCTTTAATTATTTCTTTCTTTCGTCAAGTATTTCATAATTCTTTATTTCCTTCTTTAATCATTACTTTCTTTCGTTAAATATTTCCTTAATTCTTTCTTTCTTTTTTCTTTCTTTCTTTCTTTCGTTAAATATTTGCTGAATCTTTTCTTTCTTTCGTAAGATATTTCTTTAATTATTTCTTTCTTTCGTCAAGTATTTCATAATTCTTTATTTCCTTCTTTAATAATTACTTTCTTTCGTTAAATATTTCCTTAATTCTTTCTTTCTTTTTTCTTTCTTTCTTTCTTTCTTTCTTTCTTTCTTTCGTTAAATATTTGCTGAATCTTTTCTTTCTTTCGTTAGATATTTCTTTAATTATTTCTTTCTTTCGTCAAGTATTTCCTTAATTCTGTCTTTCTTTCTTTAACCCTTCCTCTCTTTCTTTCTTTCTTTCTTTCGTTAAATATTTCCTTAATTCTTTCTTTCTTTTTTCTTTCTTTCTTTCTTTCTTTCTTTCTTTCGTTAAATATTTGCTGAATCTTTTCTTTCTTTCGTAAGATATTTCTTTAATTATTTCTTTCTTTCGTCAAGTATTTCATAATTCTTTATTTCCTTCTTTAATCATTACTTTCTTTCGTTAAATATTTCCTTAATTCTTTCTTTCTTTTTTCTTTCTTTCTTTCTTTCGTTAAATATTTGCTGAATCTTTTCTTTCTTTCGTAAGATATTTCTTTAATTATTTCTTTCTTTCGTCAAGTATTTCATAATTCTTTATTTCCTTCTTTAATCATTACTTTCTTTCGTTAAATATTTCCTTAATTCTTTCTTTCTTTTTTCTTTCTTTCTTTCTTTCTTTCTTTCTTTCTTTCGTTAAATATTTGCTGAATCTTTTCTTTCTTTCGTTAGATATTTCTTTAATTATTTCTTTCTTTCGTCAAGTATTTCATAATTCTTTATTTCCTTCTTTAATCATTACTTTCTTTCGTTAAATATTTCCTTAATTCTTTCTTTCTTTTTTCTTTCTTTCTTTCTTTCTTTCTTTCTTTCGTTAAATATTTGCTGAATCTTTTCTTTCTTTCGTAAGATATTTCTTTAATTATTTCTTTCTTTCGTCAAGTATTTCATAATTCTTTATTTCCTTCTTTAATCATTACTTTCTTTCGTTAAATATTTCCTTAATTCTTTCTTTCTTTTTTCTTTCTTTCTTTCTTTCTTTCTTTCTTTCTTTCGTTAAATATTTGCTGAATCTTTTCTTTCTTTCGTTAGATATTTCTTTAATTATTTCTTTCTTTCGTCAAGTATTTCATAATTCTTTATTTCCTTCTTTAATCATTACTTTCTTTCGTTAAATATTTCCTTAATTCTTTCTTTCTTTTTTCTTTCTTTCTTTCTTTCGTTAAATATTTGCTGAATCTTTTCTTTCTTTCGTAAGATATTTCTTTAATTATTTCTTTCTTTCGTCAAGTATTTCATAATTCTTTATTTCCTTCTTTAATCATTACTTTCTTTCGTTAAATATTTCCTTAATTCTTTCTTTCTTTTTTCTTTCTTTCTTTCTTTCTTTCTTTCTTTCTTTCGTTAAATATTTGCTGAATCTTTTCTTTCTTTCGTTAGATATTTCTTTAATTATTTCTTTCTTTCGTCAAGTATTTCATAATTCTTTATTACCTTCTTTAATCATTACTTTCTTTCGTTAAATATTTCCTTAATTCTTTCTTTCTTTTTTCTTTCTTTCTTTCTTTCGTTAAATATTTGCTGAATCTTTTCTTTCTTTCGTAAGATATTTCTTTAATTATTTCTTTCTTTCGTCAAGTATTTCATAATTCTTTATTTCCTTCTTTAATCATTACTTTCTTTCGTTAAATATTTCCTTAATTCTTTCTTTCTTTTTTCTTTCTTTCTTTCTTTCTTTCTTTCTTTCGTTAAATATTTGCTGAATCTTTTCTTTCTTTCGTCAGATATTTCTTTAATTATTTCTTTCTTTCGTCAAGTATTTCCTTAATTCTGTCTTTCTTTCTTTAACCCTTCCTCTCTTTCTTTCTTTCTTTCTTTCGTTAAATATTTCCTTAATTCTTTCTTTCGTTAAATATTTCCTTAATTCTTTCTTTCTTTTTTCTTTCTTTCTTTCTTTCTTTCTTTCTTTCGTTAAATATTTGCTGAATCTTTTCTTTCTTTCGTTAGATATTTCTTTAATTATTTCTTTCTTTCGTCAAGTATTTCCTTAATTCTGTCTTTCTTTCTTTAACCCTTCCTCTCTTTCTTTCTTTCTTTCTTTCGTTAAATATTTCCTTAATTCTTTCTTTCTTTTTTCTTTCTTTCTTTCTTTCTTTCTTTCTTTCGTTAAATATTTGCTGAATCTTTTCTTTCTTTCGTTAGATATTTCTTTAATTATTTCTTTCTTTCGTCAAGTATTTCCTTAATTCTGTCTTTCTTTCTTTAACCCTTCCTCTCTTTCTTTCTTTCTTTCTTTCGTTAAATATTTCCTTAATTCTTTCTTTCTTTTTTCTTTCTTTCTTTCTTTCTTTCTTTCTTTCTTTCTTTCTTTCGTTAAATATTTGCTGAATCTTTTCTTTCTTTCGTTAGATATTTCTTTAATTATTTCTTTCTTTCGTCAAGTATTTCCTTAATTCTGTCTTTCTTTCTTTAACCCTTCCTCTCTTTCTTTCTTTCTTTCTTTCGTTAAATATTTCCTTAATTCTTTCTTTCTTTTTTCTTTCTTTCTTTCTTTCTTTCTTTCTTTCGTTAAATATTTGCTGAATCTTTTCTTTCTTTCGTTAGATATTTCTTTAATTATTTCTTTCTTTCGTCAAGTATTTCCTTAATTCTGTCTTTCTTTCTTTAACCCTTCCTCTCTTTCTTTCTTTCTTTCTTTCGTTAAATATTTCCTTAATTCTTTCTTTCTAGCTTTAATCTTTTCTTTCTTTCTTTCTTTCTTTCTTCTGATTTCCCTGTTTCTTTTTCGTTTTCACTTTTTTTCCATTTACTTCGTTGTTTCTGCACCTCTTTCAATATTGCTAATACGTCTTTTCTCTTTGAATGTTTCCAACATGTTTCCCTGTTTGTCTTGCATTTGACAATGGTATACACACGGGTGCAATTAATAGCAGGCATCTTTATTCTTCACTAACTATAAATAATATAAAAGAAACATTTCAAATGAACAAGAGACCGGTATCTTGTACGAATTCACTCCTCCTCATTCTTTATTGCTATTAAAAACAAAATGTAGCAAGCCTCTAGATAAATACACCAAATACACAACTTTACTGAGAAAACGAAAAGTAGTTGAAAGATATATAACCATGCGTGAAATTTTCAGGTTTCGTCTAAAGAAAAGTATTTGATGGTGATTTTTTAGCTGTTTCCTTTTATGGTGCGTCTTGAGAACACATTTATATTTAGTTGGAACAGAAATATCCTGAGGGTGGTGGTTGTCTTTCTGAAGTTTTAGAAAAACTGTAGCCGGACGTCAGACCTCGGTTGATGTCATTACCGCCGGTGCAAAAAATTCTATTTTTTCTTTGCTTTTTTTTATTGCAAAAATTTAGTGTCAGGAATAAAATTTAAAAATAAACTGTAAATTGTTGGAGAAAAAAAAATGTTGTTATCATTTTTACTGCTATGTAGCTATCGACTTCTTTGTGGAAAAAATAGGATATCTTCATAAAGATACGTTCTTTTCTAAAATAAATCGCATGGTTTACTTATCGGAAAAAAGTAAACTTTCTTTAACATTTAAAAGTTCAAGTTTCTTTAAAATTTAAAAAATAATGTTTGCTTAACATTTAGAAATACATTTTTTAAAAATTAAGAAATGAACCTCTCTTTGGCATTTAGAAATTAAATTTTCTTTAAAATTTAAAGAGTAATTTTTCTTAATATTAAAAAAATAAAATTCATTTAAGAAATACAAATGAAATTTTCTCTAAATTTTAAATTTTTCTAAATTCTGTAAATGTCTACGGGTTCTAATGGATAGCGTCTTGAAAATCGGAGAGACGAGTTCGAATTCCAGTCAATTTCATACCAGTCACTAAGGTAAAAATACCCTAGGGTAAAGAATAATTCCATCCTTGAATCCACTCCCATCAATCGGCTTCACCCTCTTTCCTATCACCATAACGTAGGTTCCCTGGGGATTTTATATAAATAGTTTCTTGCTAATGTTTCTGATGGGCTTTCATTTTGGTATCTAAACTTTATGAATTTAATCGTGCTCCAATATTGGCGGAAAGATGCCATCATTTTACAGTTGAAATGGCTAGATGCAACCGTAAATTCTATGTTAATAGTTTTTTCATTCGAACCTCTCACTCTTGGAACTCTCTTACGGCTTCTTGCTTTCCAATCAACTTTAATCTCCAAAACTTAAAATGCAATGCTAATCGTTATCTTCTATTTTCTTAATTCCTCTTCTAATAATGTTTTCTTTTTCTAATATTCTCTCACACTCAGTAAACACTTGCATCTTAGTGGCTTTATTGCCTGACTTGGGGTGAAATGGTTAAAAGAAATTAAAGCTTCGTCAGAGCTCAAGACAGAAATGATAAAAAAATATAAAAAGCCAAGAGACGCAGATTAATGACATGTTGTATTTGGCAATTTCTTATTGGTTAGATGCATGTCACGTGAAATGAAGTATATAATACTATAATAATATTTAAATATGTGTTGCAAGTATTCTCGACGCTAAAATGTGTAAAAGTTATTGAGCTGTAGAAGGATGTTTTGACTGGATACGTGTCACGTGTCATGAAGTAACAGATAATACTCTCTCTCTCTCTCTCTCTCACTATATATAAATATATATAAATTAAAATTACAGGAAAGAACAATGAGATTTATAATTCAGAGTTCTAAGCATTTATTTCTATTTTTGAAAATCAATACTCGATACAACAGTAGATCATAATATAATTGATTTTTTTAGAATATATATTATCATCGCAACATCAAAATTCCCATTCAAAACTGAAACTTCAATTCAAATTCAATCATAAAAATTATCTTAATCATTAAGATTCTTAGCCTCGCTTGATAATGGAACGGAACTTTGTATTTTAAGTTTAACTTTTATGGTTGAATTTGAATTGAAGTTTCAGTTTTGAAACATGGGAATTTCGGTGTTGCGATGATAATATATTTTTGAAAAACAATTATAATACGCACACACACGCACATTATATATATATATATATATATATATATATATATATATATATATATATGCACGTGCATATATTGTATGCGTTTCTAAGAATTTGATCATTCAAATGATTTATCCGAGAAATTATGTTTCTGCTTTTAATCAGTACTAGGAATTAGTATTAAATTCAATTACTGAACTTTCATATATAAATTTTTATGAAAGTGTTGTGTATGCATCTACAAATAATACGGAAGAAAACAGATATGTCACTTTTGGCATCCATACTATCTATCGAATGCGTCGACGTTTTTCTCATCTCAGCGGATTCAATGACTACTGGCTATCAACATCATCGTCCGTTCAGTTGTGATCTTTGGCCTGTGTTTTGGAAGTTTTTTCTTATCTCCGTTGTACAATCATTAATTGAACTATTTCTTTATATATATTTGTTTAATGAACAGTAAATAAAGAAGAACTCTTGTAGTTACCCATAAAAATACATCGATTATGGTTGTTTTCACCTTCGAAGTACTCTTATGAAGCTATGCACCCCGTGAGACAATCCCGCCATTGTTACAAATATTTTTGGTTTAATTTTTCTGAATAACTTTCGGTAATGTTCTCACGTATTGCTGGATGTCAGGCATGTCATCAAATCCTTGTCTTTTCAGGGCAGTTTTGGATAGCTAAATCGAGTTAATAAATTTAATAACCCATTTTTGTTACAGCATTCATAGCCAGGAACCCGAGATTTCCTAACGTATGATATTATTGGGGTGCAGAATTAATTTCAACTTCACCCACCGCGACGCGAATGAGTTCGAGCTTTTATTGTCGATAATTCCAAAACGGTATATTTTATCAAAATGTCTTTGTTATTTTCGAATTAAACATGTACATTTACACGTAAATGGAACGATTCGGGAAATTTTAATTTGAAACTGAGCGCGGGGCTTGAAATGCAAATTATTCTTTTGAGGTTCCGAGTTGAAATTACTTCTGTCACCCGATGTTATCTATCGTACCGTTTCTTTATTGCTATAAAAAATATTTCGCTATCAGTCGTAACACTTAATCTTCGAACTGAGCGCATTTATAATGGTGCTCTCCCAACTCCACATCATCATGAATCTTTTCTCATCCTTCCTCGAGTCGTTCAGCAATTTCACTCGGAGTCTTTTTAATAGGGCTAACCTAGTACTAGAATTATAAAGACACTTCAAACTAAACTACTGTTAATCTGTTGTCCCAGATTACTTTCACCCATTTACTTTCATTGGTATTATACGGGAATTTAGATCTTCCTTCACTGTTCATTAACGAATGAGTCATATATTCTGCATTTCAAGAAAGCGTAAGTTAGAGCACATACCGACGAGGTCAAGTACTCGACATTTTGCTTGACTCGCTACCACATTGGCACACTTCAGTAATTCCTGGAAAATGAATTGTTGCACATTGTATTGCAAAGAAAAGAATCTATTGTATCATGTCATACAAAGAAAAAGCCATTGTATCACATCATAAAAGAAAAAGGCAAACCAGTGTATCATTTCGTATAAAACAAGGCAACAGGTGTATCAATAGTGGAAAATAAACCAACCAACGTATCAATAATAATAAAAACGGCGACCGGTGTATCGTTTCACATAAACAAAGTTAAAACTAGTTTATAATATTAAACAAGGAAATCAATTAATCATATCACAAGGCAAGAAGCATATCATAAAACAAAACAACCTGTGTATAATATCATAAAAAAAACAAAGCAACAAATGTATTATATGATATAAAACATAGTATCCAGTGTATCATATAACATAAAACAATGCAAACAATGTATCATGTCATAGCAAAACAAAGCAACCAGTGTATCAATAATAAACATTGTATCCTATCATAAAAGAAAAAAAGCAAACCAATATATCATTTAGTATAAAACAAAGAAACCAGTGTCTTAATAATAGAAAAGAAAGCAACTAATGTACCAATAATAATAAACAAGGCAACCAGAATGTAATATGACAGATTTAAACCAGTTTATTATATAAAAAAGTAACTAATTTATAATATCATCCAGCGTATTATGTAATATAAAACAAAGGAACTAGTGTATAATATCATATAAAACAATCCAAACAGTTTATTATATAATATAAAACAAAGTAAAAAATATCATATATTATAAAACAACTAGTGTATCATATCACATAAAAAAAACTTTATGCACATGCATTCTCTCTCTCTCTCTCTCTCTCTCTCTCGTACAAATATACGCGCGGTTATATAAATATATATATATATATATATATATATATATATATATATATATATATATATGCAAAAACGATATATATACAAATATATGTACGGTTACTTGTACGAGAGAGAGAGAGAGAGCGCATGTGCATAAAGTTTATATATATATATATATATATATATATATATATATATATATGTGTGTGTGTGTGTGTGTGTGTCTGTGTGTGTGCGTGTGTGTGTGCGTGTGTGTGTGTGTGTGTGTGTGTGTCTATAGGTCTTGGCAATGTTCATCCTTCTTTGAATATCGTGAAGTGGCTATCTGACTGGAATAGTAATAAAATGTTTACCTTACAAAACGTTACTCTGATCGTAATTAATTACCTCTTCCACATTGACACCTTGTATATGTTCAGATTATCGTTTAGATCGATAGTGAATGTCAAGGGAGGTACACCTACCATTATTCCTGCGATGATATCGACTTTCATTAGATTAAACTGATATTTTTATTCGATTCATTCCAGGTAAGCAGATAATGTGACTAAGACGTATGGGGCTTCTGAGACAGAAAGAGAATCAGAAGGTTTTAAAAGGAAGCGGAAACACAATCCTTAACAGGAAGCAAGAATCCACTCCTGTTCAAAAAACTGGGGACGAGTGTGAACCGGGCAATGGACATCAGCTTAAAATTATTCCAAGTTTTATTTCATATAATTATAAATAATGATTTTTTAAATGGAAAATTTCACTGAAACATGTCGGCGAATGTTTCATTTGAAATCAAGAAAATGCGAACTGTAAGCTAAATTGTCAAAATATATGGAAAAGGAAAGTGTCAAACCTGTTAAAAAAATAACTAAAATGTCACCTATATATAAGCGCTTGCTAAGTTAAAAAGGCATTGAATGAGTGAAATCTATAGGCCTTGGCAATGTTCATCCTTATTTGAAGCTTGTGGAGTGACGCTACATAATCACAAAGTATATGCGAAATACCAGAAACCACATCACTTGAAAACTGCCAACATCAACAACAACTAAAATGGATAGCGCATGTAAATCGAATAAAAAATAATAACATAATCATAATGTTAACATTCCACATTAGTTTAAATAAAAGGTTTGGTTGGAAAACCCATTATTACTGGAAATAGCGATAACAGTTCCTGGACTTCTCTTACTTTTCTTAGGATTACGGACACATCACTTTGAAAAGCAGGTTTAAGCAACGTTGAGCCTGGTCAGTACCTAGATTGGTGACCGCTTGCAGATACAAGGAGCTGTAAGCTTAGATGTGCGGGTGGTGTAATGGATAATGTCTCGGAATATTATTAATCGGATAGCCAAGTTCCAATACCAGTTGTATTCGTTACATTCACTTACAAGAAAATACGCTTGTGAAAAGTATGAATGCATCTCGTCTCCCTCAACTGTGTGTTAATTAGTGAGATTTATATTACTAAGTCATTAATATGTACATAAAATTGCGTAAAGAATATTGACAGTTCGGCATTAAATAACACATAGATGTTGACATGCCGATAAAAAAATCACAACCAAACAAATGTTTTCTTGAAAAGAAAGATTTTATAAATTTCAACAGAAAGCGGTACTGGCTGCTAGGTCAATGAATGCCAAATGTTTCCTTGGAGTGAAACGGCTAATATTATCATAACCATAGCTGTTCATCATCTAATCAGATATCTTTGATGACGTTCTGATAATTTCCACGTTACTTCTGGGTGTGCGCGGCGTTTATTTTCACACCAGACCAGATCAGATCAGACCAGACATTGATTTACGCCGTAATCAGTTCCACTTTAGATCTTCATCAAAGCCCATGTCATGTTATTATAAAAACTGATTAGGAGCCAAAATGTATTCTATTTTCGCTTCGTTCACTCTTTTCGTGTTCTATTAGGGCACGAACAGCGTTCCTGAAAAAAACTAGAATATAGGTCTAAATAATGACTACACGATAGAAGCTTTGAAAGTAGTGATTTCTATATATTTCAACGGAAAATATAAACCGAACTGTGATCCGAATACCTTGTGTAACAGAGGATCATACAGTTAACAGTAAAATCCTACTTGTTTCTTTCTTTTACTTCGTTTTGTTTGGCTATATTTATTGTCTAACAGTTATTCTACGTACTTTTCTGAATCCGCTCTCAATTAAGCGTCTTATGCAAAGATTAAAGCCTGCCGATAATAAATCCTGTTAAGTCTTTTAGTTCTCTTAGGATCTACTTGCAGGATGTATTAATTACTGAAATTGTGAGTGAAAAACGATTTGTTTACAGAAGGAAAAACATAAGAATTAAGTGGTTAAAAAAGGAGAAGAAACTTGTAATGAACGTTTTGGCTTCACATAAGAAGAGACGCGGATATCTCGACTTGGAAAGAAAGATAATGGATCGTAATTGTACTGGTTGATTAAATGTCTACAGACAGGTAAAAAAAAAGAAGAGAAAATAATCATACGATTACAATCGAAACAGCTTTGACTAAGATTATTTTCTTGGTAATTTTGTGGAAATTGTTCTTTTGTTTTGTAGTAAATTTTCTTTCATTCTCTTCCTCATTTGATGTTTTGCAATTACGCCTGGTTAAAAAAAAGGACCCTCATCACAAAAAAAAATAATTTAAAAACTGCAAGTAGATTCATTCGCTGGAGAATATACTTGACGTCAAACTTTCAATATACTGGGTTCGTAATTTATTAAATGTTCGTAGAGTTTTTCGTTTGACCATTTGAATTCGGTTCACACATGACTGAAATGCATGGTGTATATATATATATATATAAATATATATATATATATATATATATATATATATATATATATATATATTAAGCCATTCACCCCAAGCACAGCTGGGGTGCCACTACCACACAAGGGGTTACAGAGAGTGAAAGTAAGAGTAAAGAGTGGTGTTTGAAGAAAGGATAAAGAGAAGGACAGGGATCGATTTCGAGCCAGTAGTTTATCGGCTTACCCAGGAGGCGGACGTATTTTATCGTCGTACCCAGGATGCAAACGTAGATTATCCTCTTAACCAGGATGCAGTTAAGTACATATATATATATATATATATATATATATATATATATATATATATATATATATATATATATATATGAAGACGACATACATATGTATAAAGAAGATATATATATATGAAGAAGACATATATATATATATATATATATATATATATAGATGAAGAATATATATATATATATAAATATATGACTCGTGGCCTGACGATTGCATTTAACATGAAACAGACTCTCGCCTCTAAGTGTTGACGTCTATGTTCACTTTTATATTTATATATATATATATATATATATATATATATATATATATATATATATATATATATACAGCGGTTTGACAAAATAATTGGAACAGCTGCAAAATCCACTCTTATGTTTCAAAGACTTATTATATTAATAACTTTATCTAAAACTTCGTAATTGCAGGTTATATCTATTGTGAATACATTTATTTATCTACTTTACTGTCTTTGTCTTATTTATTTTTAGAATTTAGTAAAATTTAAGCTAAATGCGTGACCTCTCCGGGTTCGAAAAAGGCAAATTATTGGAGCTCGCATGACAGGAGCCTCAATCAATAAGGTTACTGATATGTTTGGTTTTTCAAGAGCTACCATATCAAGAACTATGACGCAATTCAAGAAACAATTCAAAACCTCAAGCAACCGTAGCAATTCGGGCCGGACTTGCAAATTTACTGACAGGGACAGACGTGCATTGAAATGCAATGTGGCAAAAAATCATTGGACTACTGCGGCCAAGGTGACTGCTGAGTTGAATAATCATCTGAATAGTCCAGTTTCTACGAAAATTGTTCGTCGTTGGCTCCATAAGGCTGGATATCATGAAAGAGCCGCCGTAAGAAAGCCTCTTCTCTCCACTCGCAACATTCAGAAGACGTTGAAGTGGTGCAGAGATCACAATGCCTGGTCTGCACACCAATGGAAACAAGTCATATTCTCAGACGAGTTCAGTTTTTCTCTTTTCCCAACTTCAGGGCGAGTTTATGTGTAGAGGCAGCCCAAAGAAGCTTACAACCCTGACTGCCTTCTTCCAACAGTGAAGTATAGAGGTGGATCAGTGATAGTTTGGGCCGCCATATCATGGAAATGTCTTGGTTCAATAGTTGCCCTGCATCAACAGCAAAGATTACCTGAACATTTTAGGAGATCATGTTCATCAAATGGCCCAGATTTTATTCCCTGATGGTGACTGTATCTTCCAAGACGATAATGCTCCAATACAAACCGTTCGCGTGGTTAAGAATTGGTATGAAGAGCATGAAAGTGAGCTAGAACAAATGGAGTAGCCTCCCCAATCACCAGATATCAATATCATTGAACATTTGTGGTTGATTTTGGAGCGACAAGTTAGGAGCCGCTATCCTCCACCGTCGTGTCTTAAAGAGTTGGAGCAGGCGTTAATAGAAGAATGACTGAAAATTCCTCTGGATGAAGTCAGGAAGCTGTATGATTCCATTCCTAGATGGATTAAAAGTTGTATGTGAGGCTAAAGGAGGACCAACTCTATATTAAATAAATTTTCTTTGAATTTAACAAGTGTTTCAATTATTTTGTCCAACCCCTATATATATATATATATATATATATATATATATATATATATATATATATATATATATATATATATATATATATATATATATATATATATATATATATATATATATATATATATATATAGGGGGCGAACGTTTATTAAATGTTTAAAAAAAAAAATAAATAATCATGCGATTACTGAACGTTTGCTTTCTAACCATGAGACACGGGTTCGAACCTCACCATGGTCATTTTATCAGGAAGCAGACTTCTTGATGTTATCCGTCGAGAGGAGGCAATCCCAGCGTGCGACACCGTTGGAAAGTGTCTGAAAACCATACCACGATTTATCCAATATTTTGAGTGAAATTGGGTGGACAGAACTATGTGGGAGCCGTTGATAGCTGTCCGAGTCCGAAGTCACAAGTCATCGTGAGCTAGGGTTTCAGTGTGCTGGCCTAGTTCAGCCTGTTGACTACGCAAGATAACGCGCTCGCTCCCAGAAACTGCGACTAAAGTCCGCTCAGTGTACCTGCATTATAAACCACAGGTGATCTCTGTAAGTGTTGCACAAACATAAATATGCCCGAGCAGGTATTTAGCTACCTGCCCTAGTAGACGGGAATCCACGGATACTAGTTGCCAGTCACACACACACACATACACACACACACACACACACACACACACACACACACACGCATATATATATATATATATATATATATATATATATATATATATATATATATATATATACATACATACATACATATATATATCCACTGTGGAAGCTACCGAACTACTTACGAACAGTATTGTCAGCTTTGGGACTATTTCCATAAAAGGCACATAGCTTTGTCAGTGTAGACATTTTTTCTGGAACATAACAGAGCAACAAATGGCGAACATGCACCCCAACTTTTTTTTAATTTTCACTTTTCAATTAAGAAAAATTACAATCCGCATATGGAGTGCATGCTGATTTTGATGTGGTAAACTGGGAACATTCCAGTAGTCTTCAGTCGTTGATGATAACTAAATCTAAACGCTGATTCAAAGTAAACTGGTTCACTCGTCAGGGGACACCCCATATATAGGTGCTTCAGGATATAATGGGACAATTTTGGATAATTTTTGTTGCTGTTCTCTGCTCACACCAAGGAAAACAACCCTTAAGAAACGTTCCCAGTCGATGAAAATTGATAGTTTAAAACAATGTGGACCGGAAAATGAAAATGATCCACCGTTAATCATTAAAAAAAAATAAAAAAAAATAAAATAAAAAAAAATTGAAAAAGTCTAAATCCAAAGAATATGATGCTGAGTATATCCTGTGTTTGGAAGGGTATTACATATTACGAAATCCTCCCGCAAAATCAGACGTTGGTTTCAGACAATTACTGTTTCTCCACTGGAGTAATTATTATCCCGAATTGGCCAATTTAAAGAGTGTCATCTTAGGTCAATACAACATTTCACGTCTCTTTGTCCTTTGGATTACTAGGTATTTTGATCCCTAGAAAATTCACTTAATGCGAAATACTTCAATCTTTTGGAAGCCTGAAAAAACCATTAAGTCCAATTCATCACTCAAAATGAGGCCAAGTTCTGTGATGATGCAATCATGAAGCTGTTTCAGATATGGCAAAATCTAGTGGAACAAAATAGCACATACATGGTTGAATAAATCTACGTATAAATAACAACATACTGCCCATGAAATACCCTTAACAAACGCAAATACGTTTTGTTAAAATCCAATAGAAAATCATCACATTCTTCTGAAATCTTAAATGACAAAGGAATTTGTAATTATAATATAGGAAATCAGAGTAAAATGGCACGAAAGAGGGATTGGAAAATGTGAAACTCAAAAGGCTGATTGAACGTAAGAGGGACAGGAAAAAACGCATACGCAACAAAAAGACAAAATCTATTAAGTGCTACAACGTACAGCAAATTATGGGGATCCGTCATCGCCAACGAGAAGAAAATTGACGACACACAGACTGAGAATAATTTTAAACGGTAGATGTTTAGAAATCTAAACTACTCTTATTCTTCTGTGTACCGAGTCCTTTAAGGACGCTAGCGATCATGGCCCTCTACCACTCCTCTACTTTGCAGCTATTACAAATATTTATCTTTTTACTATCCCTCCCAGGCCTTCTCCTTTCATCCATTTGCAAAAGCTCGTTCGATTATTCTCTGTTATAATGTCAAAGTCAAAATTTCCAAGCCTTCTTTTATATATAGGAATAGTAAAAGTTTATGTTCTGAATACGTCGCCCCAAGGTATCTGTTAATGTTTATCAGGTAAAAAGTGATAAAGATTTATCATAGAAATACGTAAAAAGATTTTTAAACGATTTCCCTTTTATTTCCTTATATTGCTGATTACGGTTTTCTTCGTTGTAAAGATTAATTTAATAATTTGATAAGCCGCATAATTATTTGAGATATCTACCTTCAAGAAATAATGCTTGGGCGAAATCATATTTTTCTTGAACTGAATGACTTATCCAATGTTTTCAAAGAAAGTGAACGCAGTCCTTATCGTCACTTTTCGTCACTTGCCGTCATTTTTCGTGATGTTCTGAACATTTTTATCTATGGTACTTTTTTTTTCATGGTGTTTACCGTTTACCAAATTACAAATTGGAGATAGCAAAATCAAACAAGTACAATATTTTAAATATCTATGAAATGTTTTTAACAGAGGACGAAAAGTTCGATACTGAAATTCGAAAGCAAAATTGGGTAGATAAAAAGATGTCTTCCAATAGCTAAGAAAAATATTAAGACATGAAATTTCGTTAGAAACAAAGAAAAAAGTAATTGCGTAATATCAGACTTCCTATATGGATATGAATGCTAGACAATCTCCTCACAGATGGAGAAGAGACTTGAATCAACTGAAATGTGTTTCTACAGAAGGATGCTGAGAATACCATGAACCGAACATTTGAGCGACGATGAAATTTTAGAGAAAATGAAAACACAAAGAACACTTATATTTAACATCAGAAAGTGATAATTGAAATTTCTAGGGCACACAATGAGGAAGGAGGACTTGGAAAATTTAACACTCATCGGAGATAATGAATGCAAGAGGAACAGAGGTTAACAATGCATAGCCTATCTAACGAGCTTGGCAGAAAATGGGTTTGGAGTGATAAAGAAAGAAAAAAAGAGCGACAAAGGATAGGAAATTGTGGCGAGTCATGATCGCCAACAATCCTGAAAATAAACAGAACAAGAAGAATATTTACCTTTCATTTTTTCCGTCGTTCATTTATTTTTTTTAAAAACTTCCTTCTGTATTCTTTCTTTCGGTAGCTATTATTATCTTCTTTTGTGGACCTTTATTTTTTCATGTCTTTTTGTATTATAACATTTTTTCTTTTTCTTTTTTTTGACTGCATCTCTTTTTCGTTCTTTTTTATTATCTACTGCATCCTTTTTTCTTTTTTTCTTTCTTTCATTTTTCATTTCTACCTTTATTCTCTCATTCTTTCAGTCCTATTATTGTTTCACATTTTATTCTTTCTTTCTTTCTTTCTTTCCTTCTTTTTTCTTTTTCAACTCTACCTTTATTCTCTGATTCTTTCATTCTTATTATTGTTTTATTTTTATTCTTTCTTTTTCTTTCATTTTTAATTTCCGTCTTTATTCTCTCATTCTTTCATTCCTATTATTTCTTCATTTTTTTATTCTTTCTTCCCTTCTTTCTTTCATTTTCATTTCTACCTTTATTCTCTCATTCTTTCATTCCTATTATTGTTTCACATTTTATTCTTTCTTTCTTTCTTTCTTTCCTTCTTTTTTCTTTTTCAACTCTACCTTTATTCTCTGATTCTTTCATTCTTATTATTGTTTTATTTTTATTCTTTCTTTTTCTTTCATTTTTAATTTCCGTCTTTATTCTCTCATTCTTTCATTCCTATTATTTCTTCATTTTTTTATTCTTTCTTCCCTTCTTTCTTTCATTTTCATTTCCACCTTTATTCTCTCATTCTTTCAGTCCTATTATTGTTTCACATTTTATTCTTTCTTTCTTTCTTTCTTTCCTTCTTTCTTTTTTCTTTTTCAACTCTACCTTTATTCTCTGATTCTTTCATTCTTATTATTGTTTTATTTTTATTCTTTCTTTTTCTTTCATTTTTAATTTCCGTCTTTATTCTCTCATTCTTTCATTCCTATTATTTCTTCATTTTTTTATTCTTTCTTCCCTTCTTTCTTTCATTTTCATTTCCACCTTTATTCTCTCATTCTTTCATTCCTATTATTGTTTCATTTTTATTCTTTCTTTCTTTCATTTTCCATTTCTACCTTTATTCACTGATTCTTTCATTCCTATTATTTCTTCATTCTTTATTCTTTCTTTCGTTAAACTTTTTATTGAATATTTGCCTTCTTCCATTCAATTGTTTAATTTCATTTCTTTGTTTAGTCTTTATTCCTTCTTTATTCTTTTTTCGTTTTTCCCTCATTTGTTTATTTTCGTCTTCAATTTTTGTCTTTCGTTCCCTTTTCCATTTGCTTCTGAAATCCGTGCATTTGCTCTGCAATATTTATTAGATTTAAACATACATCGCATACAACAACTTTTGTTGCGTAAGTTCTTACAAAACTGACCTTGAGGGGGAAAAAATTCAAAATTCTTTAGCAAGTGTCAAAGAAGTAAACATCAAGATAAACCTTTGCAAAAGAGAAAATAAGATGTGGGATTACTAAATACCATACACTTCAATACCTCCATGTACGGATCACTTATAACAAAATTAGTATAGAAGATATGGAAATTAAACATAGAATAGACTGTGCATGGGTTAGTTAAAGCCTTAAACTAAAAATGTGTCATATTCTTAAATATTCAGTTTTTCACATGGATATCATGCATAGCACTAAACCCATTAAGAAAAAGCAAAACTATCAACACTATACAACTGTTTGCTCAGATCGATGATTAAAAATGGCTTCCAATGAATAAATCCTGTAGCTCCATTCTTCGAAGATCGTGGTTCGTGCTGCTACACAATCACAAACACATGACTGTATCAAATAAGGAAAATCATAGGACTTGATAGTTTTTAACATCAGTAAACATTAAGTGTGCAGCGCACATAGCATGAATAGTCAATAATGGCAGATGATGACATGGAGCAAAAGGCTAGGAAATAAACAACTATCAATGCTAGAAAGACCAATAATAGTGGACTCGAGAAATCTATTTTCCTGAAAGTTTTGTTTTTTTTAAAAATAGAAATTCCGAATGTTTTCTTATAAAGAAACGGTTCATATTAGCATTAGTTTTACGTTGAAGTCAAGCTGAAAACATTGGCTCCCGCCAGATTGCTCGAGTTAAACAGTGTCGAGGATTCTTATTCCTGAATTCGCCATGTCTGCTGAAAATCACTTGTGTACATAACCATCTATTTCTAGCTAAAGGTAGAGGAGATAGTAATTATTCATTACTTTTTTGCAATGTCAACTTTATTCATCGAATTTTCATCAATTTTTTCATTCTTTTATATGTGTATTATTATTAATATTTATATCATCATCTTCCTCTTTTGAATCACTTGACGTGCCTTTAAAAAAAGGAAAATAGTGAAAAACTAGAGCAGTTAAGAGAGAGAAAGTACGAATTATTGAAGGAGAGAAATGAGCAACGAATTGTAGTTTTCAATCCTTTTTTCTGCTATTTCCCATTTTCTTACGCTGTTACTTTCACACTATTCTGACTCAACAGACAACCGCACTTGACGCAGAAGATTTATACCGTGCATATTTTTTTTTATTATTTCTATACGTTTTAAAACCTGTTTTCGCTTTTATGTTCTATTAACCTGCATCCCAAAGAGACACTCTTGTGTTTAATGAAAATGTTTCCCCATTAGACCTAAAGCCACCAAAAAAGGTAATTCTATTTTATTTCTTTTAAGGAAGCCAGTGCATCAACGCAATAAAAATTCATTATCAAACTCTGGATCTATTTTTCAACCTGTCTGTGGCGATCACACTGAACACTGGAATAAAGTATTAAAGTATACATAATTTCGATTATTTTCGGATGGCTCTTCCGAACGGTTGTCCATAAATTTCAGAAAACGTCTACTTTAATCGGTTTCTTTTCTACAATTCTTAGATTGCTGAAAATGGATGTATTTAATTTTAGAATTTGTCTTCTTGCAGACACTTTACACCCACCGGACAGCATTTTATAATAAAGTAGGCTAATTCTACCAGACAAAAACCTTAAACATTATTTTTACAAAAAAACGTATTTAATCTCCACAAATAATGATATACACCTAAATGTCTTCAGGCACTCCACAAATAAGAAACGACCTCATTCAATTCTATTCCCATTAGAAGAAGGAGATGATATCTGAAATAATCATATGTTTTTAGAATCGGTACACACTTTTGCTACTCGACGAGGAAAAATACATTGGAAAAATTCTCAAAATCATCCACTGTTATTTCCTTTATATGCCAAACGTAAAGCCGACAAAATCCACAAAATAAAAATATAAAAATCCATAGATAATATTAATCCCGCCAACTCTGAAAAATAGCTATATAATTATTCCTACCAAGCCCATAACAGCTACGCTGAAAACAAATTATCTCACCTTGATATTTTTTAATAAAAGACTGATAAAAGTATTGTCAAAATTAATAATGAAACTACTTACTCTCCGATTATTACAAGCAAGTTAAGGATATTTTTACGGTTGTATAAACAAAGAATAAGACAGAAGAAAACACTGTGAAAAAGCTGATTATCGATGAGAGACATATTTCATCATGGATGATTGATTCGTTTGTCCGGATTACCAACATTTTTCAGGTTATTTAAATATTTTTAGATTATAAGAAGTGTTTTGGAATTAATAATAATGATTTAGTAATACACGTATTGCTATTTAAATCCATAGCTCTGGGAGCAGACGTGAATCTATATCATTCCCAAGTGGAAGTGAAACTCGGCTTTCCGATTTACAATTCTGAGCTAGTACAACACTTGCAAATCCAAACTTACACTACGTTATTCCCAAATGATTACCCATTTAGGCACCGGCCGGGGCCAGCGTTGCTTCACTTCGGTGATAGTATGGGAACCGTTGTTCTAACGTCACACGACCTTAGGATTTATCATGAATACATTTATGATCAAATTGTTTAAGTTATTGATTATGTAAAATGAACGCCATAAGCGTGCAAAACAAGATTGGATCTTCTCGGCATTTACAATTCAGGTTATTTTATGTTGATTGTTATCAAATTGATTTGAAATGTTGGGACAGAAAGCAACAACAATATTAAGGCGAATAATCGAATTTTCTATTTAAAAAAAATCTGAACTGATAAAAAGAAGAATTTAGATGTAAAGAATCTTGTCTAATAAAATATTCTTGACAGAATATCACATGGCATCAGAATGTTCCTGGACAAGGCCTAAAAATACAATCTTGTTCTCGATTGTTTGATGATATTACTACTGAATGTATTCATGCATGGTATCTAAATTTTCTTGTGTTTTGTCATTTCCAGTCATTTTGAAAATATCTGTTTATCCTAAAGAATGTTCAACAAATGCCAGCAGAATCATTTCAAGAGCTCTTGTAGCAGGTCCACCGATATCAACACAAAATGTGATGCAGGTACATTACTCGAAGTTACCATTGAAAACGTCGTAGATCCGTTCCACGAAAAACTTCTGGCAATAATTACAATTGATTTCGATTAGATTCCAGGAATCCGGCTGATAGATTGACCGGGTATTAATGTATATTATCTGAATGTGCACTTCCGTGGAAATGTATTTGTTGAATTGCGTGTCATCTCTGGACGCAAGTAGTCTACAGACAGTTCTTCAGTAGGGACCACGGCGCTGCATAAACAGACTCAATCAACGACAGGCATTTTTCTTCATGGTTCCTTTTATTTGCATTATTTCAGGATAGGAAGATTAGTCATAGTGACGAGGAGAAAGTTAGAGAAAGACAAACATAGAGAGAATAGCTGTCAGTATGTCGGCCAGCTATCCAGCATCTCACTGCTAAAACAAAACCTCGCAAAGGCATCTAGGAGCTGAAGGCATAGAGGAACACTTTGTGTCCGACCTTTCTTCTATCGCAAAAGTACCTATATTTTCGAAAGTTTTTCTGTCTATTATCAAAACTTAACCAAAGATAACCCATCACAATCAGGATGCCACAGCGGTGGATTTCAAAGAACCTAAATTGAGATGAAATCGTCAAAGTTCTGACCAATACGTTAGGGTATGTTATTTCTGTACAGATTGGGCATACATTAATATCGTTCAATTTGGGAATAGACCGATACTGTTTATTAAGTTAGTGAAAGCAATGGTGTTAAAAAAAAATGAACATAAAATTCCGGGGTAAAAACGGAAACAATTTTTGTGGAGGTCAGTGAGCGTTCTCTTTTACAACTCGTGTTAAAAGAAAAAAAAAAGGAAACAAGAAATCCTCTTATTGCAAAGTCAGAACATCGACTCATGGCGGAAAAAAAATTCATTATTCTCCCAGCTTCTTCTGCAAGAAGATGTATTTACACCTTAAATCAGTCTGCCTTAGTTTATTGATGTCGATTGTTTCGGTCTTTCTCTCTCTCTCTCTCTCTCGCTTTTTTTTCTATTGAGATTCAAGACATAGTAGGTGCTTGAGAAATTATCTTTGTTTATATATAAAAGTGTGGCGATGTGTACTTGGCCCGAACGACTTATTAAAACAAAATAAGAGAAAGTGAAAAAACATCATCATTTTGTAGGGAATAACTTCCTGGAATAAAAATATCAAAACCCGCTCACACACACACACACACACACACACACACACACACACACACACACACACACACATATATATATATATATATATATATATATATATATATATATATATAATTGCATATATATATATAATTGGGCACTTAGGTCACACCAAAAAGCGAATGTCTGTTTCATACTTGGACGCGATCTTTCGGCCTAAAGATTGGTTTCAAACATGAAACACACACGCCGCTTGGTGTTAACATTAGGTTTCAATTTTACATGCGCTCTATCTCTGATACTGGACATATTTATCTACAAATATAGCATATCTTAAAATGATACAATTTCGATTAACAATTCCAAGACATTATTCATTACATCTCCTGCACACCCAAGCTTACAGCAACAAGCGGCGACCCATCTAGGTACAGACTTGGCTCGACGTTGCGTAACTTCGTTGATCGTACGGAATAGGTGTTTTATCGTGTTGTAGTCATAAGCTCCTGTTTTTATTTGAGATGTTGGCCCCAAATCAGATCTCCGACCAAAATAATTAAATACAATTTATTCATATGAAAGTCCGAGAAAAAAAATGTGATATTGAAAATTCAATTGGTTTCTCTGTTGATTGGATGATTTGCTAACTTGAGCAGCATATTCACCTTGTTTTTATACACCGAAATCAAAAGAGGTTTCGATTACCGAAATATAACTTTAAAAAGCTAAATAAAATAGGAAAAAAAGACAGGGAAATTTCATTAAAATAAGAAACGAATGCTCCAATGTTACGTAATATAGGTTATGTAATATCGGCATTGTCTACTGGACAATCTCCTCACAGAAACAAAGCCGCCAAGGTTATGTAATATCGATTATGCAATATCGGCATTGAATGATAGATTATCTCCTGACAGAAATAAATGAGCGTAGATTATGCAATATCGATTATGTCACATCGTCCTTGAATATTAGACATACAGAAAAACAGCTTCAATTTTATGCAATATCGATTATGTAATATCGGTATTGAATGTTGGACAATATCCTCAGAGAAACGAATGCTCCAAGGTTATGTAATATCCGTTATGTAATATCCGCTTTGCATCTTCGACAGTCTTCTCCCAGAAGTAAATGCTCCAAGTTGAAATAATATCGATTATATAGTATCGGCATTGCATGCTGGAAATTTCCTCACAGAAACGAATGTTCCAAGGATACATAACATCGATTATGCAATCTCGGCATTGAATGCAATATCGGCATTGAATGTTAGACAATCCCCTCACAGAAGCGAATGTTCCAAAGTTATGTAATGTCGGTATTGAATGTTGGACAATATCTTCACAGAAACAAATGCTCTAAGGTTTTGTAATATCGGTTATATAATATCGGCATTGAATGTTGGACAATCTCCTCAGAGAAACGAATGCTCCAAGGTAATGTAATGTCGGTTGTGTAATATCGGCATTGAATGTTGGACAATATCTTCACAGAAACGAATGCTCTAAGGTTTTGTAATATCGGTTATATAATATCGGCATTGAATGTTGGACAATCTCCTCACAGAAACGAATGCTCCAAGGTTATGTAATGTCGGTTATGTAATAACGGCATTGGATGTTAGACAATCTCCTCACAGAAACGAATGCTCTAAGGTTTTGTAATATCGGATATATAATATCGGCTTTGAATGTTGGACAATCTCTTCACAGATAAAGAAAAAACTTGAGCCAACGTAAATGGATTTCTAGAAAAGGATTTTGAGATTAAAATGAAATGAACGTGAGAACTACGAGGAAGTATTAAGAAATATGGAAATAAAAAGGACACATACCTAGAAGGCGAAAGAGACAGTTGAAATTTTTAGGGATAAATTATGAGGAAGGATGTCTTAGAACATTTGACACTGGCATAGTGAAGGCAAGAGAAATAGTAAAACTGAGAAATAATCTACCTAAAGTGCTTGTACAAAATGGTTGTGTGGAACGGCAAATGAGACAAACCTCACTAAGAGCGACAAACGATAGGAAGTTGTGGAAAGACTTGATCGCGACCACGTCCTTAAGGATCACGTAACATAGAAAACGAACTGCCCATTATTTTGTGAATTTTCAGTTTAAGTGATTTGGAAATAGATTTAGGCAAATATTCAGTCTGTTCAAATTATAACATTACACTTTTTCAGGATTTCTTATGACAAGAACGTAAGTAATCCGTTACATATATATTGGTTCCAATATTTAGCAAATGACAATGGATGTGCGTTGTGGCATAATGGATAAAGCCTGAGAATGAGAATTCAAGTCGGGTTCCTTACCCTCATTACGCCGGAAAGATAGGAATCCATCTCTTCTCTCCCAGCTACGTGTTGAATAGCAGGAAAGATTCGGCCCTATAGACAGTCAATCGCAGAAAGGAACGGCCAACCTGCTGCAGTAAATCTGACTGCTTAGTTATGAATCAAAAGAGGCATGATCTGCCAAGCGTGTATCACGTATAACACTTAACTGATTGAATTGTAATGAAAATGAAAGTATTAAATCTTTTCCTTATAAGGAAATATTCAGCATTCATTGACCGAACAGCCAGTTGAAATTTATAAAATCTTTATATTAAGAATTTTTCAAGAAAATAGGTTTCTTGAATCCAGTAACTTAGGCAGTATTTATGGGGGTTTCCTTCCTAACTTTTTGTTCAAAGCGGTATGGAATGTCAATATCTTGATTACGTCATTATTATTTTTTTTTAGTTGCATGTGATATGGATGTTAGGTTTTGCTGTTGTTGAAAATCCTTAAGAAATTTGTTTCTGTTACTTGGTACGGTTCATTGTTTATGATACTGTAGCACCAGTTCACAAGGTTCGAAGAAAGATGCTCCTCGCCATGGTAAACAATCTTCTTTCGCTCGAAGACATTTCGAAGACGCCGATCGGTGAAAGGTAACAGTTTCGTAATTTCTGAACCAGGTTGGCATGTATGATGTCCATTAGAAAGTCTTGATCTGCCGATGGTATTTAAGTAGGGTAACGAGTTTTTAGTTTTATGTTTTATGTTTATAGCAGTTTGTGGTTTTGGGCGAAACTATGCCCAATTCATTTGCCTTCGATACTAAATTTCTTATTTGAATATTTGATGTGTTTAGTATTTACTAAATCGAGATCCTAAATATATTACTGATGGATTCAGAGTACATGCCGTCACTAAAACTTTAGCTTGAGTGCCATTTCCTGAATTAGCTTTTTTAAAATCATTTCACCCCAATGCAAGGGATTACTGGGTGTGAAAAATATAAGCGAAATAAAACATTATTAAAGAAAGAGAAGAATAAAATAACACGAATTAAGAAGGCAAAATAAAACGATTGACGTTGCATTTAAATTTTGGAAGGTCAAAGTTGACTGGAAATCAGGGGCGGAATTGAGTCCCCAGCGAGAAGTGAGAGGGAAACTGTTAATATAGAACTTACGGTCTTGTCTAGTAATTTCAACTGCAAAAAATAGTGGATGTTGATTTTTTTTTCTTCAAGGTCATTATTATCCCAACTTTGAATATCTATGTCATCTGCAGAGACAACGTTGTATTGTGATTAGATAGATTTAATACGGCTCCTTTAACATTGATTAACGTGATTTATTGCCAATAGAAGCTTAAACACCGGTTCTCGTACAGTTACAAAAGTTAAGCAACGGCAAACCTGGTTAGAAACTAGATAGGTGAGCGCTTGCGAATATTGGATGCTGTATGGGCAGGTGTAAGAGTTGTGTAATAGATAACGTCTCAGAACTGGAGATTGGAAAGCCAACTTCAAATTCCAATCGGTTTTGTAATCTTCACTTACGCGCAAATACATCTGGCATAGGTATGGATCAACCTCTTCTCTCCCAGCTATGGGTTAATTAGTATGAATTGTGTCAATAAATCATTATTATCTCAAAAAGAATTCTTACAATTTAAAAAAATATTTTCTGGCTTTAAATAACCTACAAAAGGTTGTTACACCGTAAAAATCAAATCAATTGACGTTGTTCGAAATAATTACATTTTCTTATCGAACCATATTGGATCTAGCAGCGTATTTTTAACTTTCGCAAATTTAATCTTAACTTCTACTCGATTTTGGTAAATGTATTTTCAATTTTTTTCTTCTTTTATTTTACCGATTTTCTTGACATATTCTACAAATATTTCTTTGCATAAACTATTAGGCATTTGCTGTATTTCTTGAAGTGTATCGTTTATTTCTGTCTAGATTAATTAATTTTTTTTTCTCAAAAGTGTAACTTATTTATGTAATCTAAATTTATATTACTTTTCCTGGGGTATCTGGGACATTTGATTTGCAGAGTCATCGGAACTATTGAATACTTGATAGATTTTTCGATGAAAATCGATGGATTCTTTAATATTGCACAATTTTGATTTTTGTTCTTGGATTCTTGTATGCATAAATTTTAATTAATTTGTCTGGTGGCGCTGGGGAGACTTCTCCAGTCTGAACGGCGTTCATTTTTTGTCAAGTGTCAAGGAAAATTAGGAATGCTGCGTACGTTGGCTTCGCTCCGGTGGGGATTCCCATCGGTCAGGGACCGATTGTTTAAGTAAATTAATTAAAAATAAATGTTCATTTGCCAAAATCGCGTCTATAAAATTTAATGCATATGTATAAGGCTAAGCCAAAATTTACAAGAACATAATTTGTTGGGATACCAAGTGAAATCCTACTGGTTTTATGTACGCTAAGAATACCGTTTCAGCTAAATACATACAAACACACATTCTTCTTAATCTCACCCACAATCTGAAACGGCTTTGAAATAAAACCATGTCATAGAGTAAAATCTGGACAGGAAGTGGGACTAGCCGATCTGGAAGACTGACCATTGCACAAGATCTCTTCATGCATTTGGAGATGCCACTGTTCTATTTAAGATCAGTCTTGAGAAAATATTTTGTTCTAGGATGAGTGTGGGCTGGAAGGTCTGAAGTACAAATTGTCTCAATCAAGCGACTTAAAAGATGAACACTTTTGCCATCACCTTGGAGAAGAAATAAAGAAATATATAAATATAAAATAATTATACTGTCTTTCGATACATGACTGTATCTTTCTGCGGTAGATCAGTTGCCATCCAAGGCTATAGAAACCGGTCTGTCCAGCTATTTACCCATATCTGGAGGAAAGTAGAAGATTCATCCCTTCCCAAAGGTATTAGCATGTAAATGAATATAATGGATTCGATTGGAATTCGAACTCGGCTCTCCGATTCCTCAACCCGAGCCGTACCCTACCGTACATCCTTACTCTACTCTAATGTCGCTTATTCACAATTTATGAAAATGAAAGAATCGGAGATTAAAAAAAAAATATAAAGAATGTCATGAGGATAGTAAGATTTATCAATCAGTCGGACGTGTCCTCTCTCCAGATATGTACAGCTTTCTACAGCAAGGTTATCACAAAGGAGCTGGGAATCCTACGTGTGGTGATGGTAAACACAGAAAGTAAGTTATAGGAATTCATAGACAAGGTAGTACATGAAAGCGAGAAAAAAAAGGATTATCCATCACCTGTAAGAAGACAGTAAGTAAATAAGGTCTTCAGCAAGAGAAAAAAAAACAAAGATCTCATCTAAGTATTGGAGATGTTAGCAGCAATGCTAAGTTTTTGGGAAAGTGATATAACAGAAAATGAAACACTAAAATTCAAACTCACATAATATTAGGGAACTATTCAATCCAAAAACTAACAACGGAAAATTAAACGGAAGATTATTAGAAACAAGGAAAACACTGCTGGATTGCTATGTGGCATCAATGAACTAGTAGGACAGGGAATGCGTGACAACCTCATCACAGGTGATGAGGAAACATGATGCAAAAGAAATGTGATTCTACAGAATGTTACTCACATTGCGAAACTAGCAACGAAGGGTTTTTATAGCATGGACGGAACGAGTAAGCAACGAAGTATTTTTATAACATAGACCGTACAAGGAAGCAACGAAGGCTTTTATAGTATGGACCGAATAAGGGAGCAACGAAGGCTTTTATAGCATGGACCGTATAAGGAAGCAACGAAGGTTTTTATAGCATGGGCGGAACGAGTAAACAACGAAGACACAATAATGAAAATGAAAAAAGAGACAACTGATTTTTTTGGCATATTATATGGATGGAGGGCTGAAAAAATTAACGATCACATGGCATATCAAATGAAAGTGAGTTGGCGGAAGGTAACAATCCACCTACCTGCTTTAAATGGATATCGAAACGGACGCAGGCGATTTGCAAAGAGAAAAGCGTTACTAAGAAACATCAGTCCCAAGAAGTTCTGGGTAGCCATAATTGTCAACTTCCTGAAGAGACACTGTGCATAAAATAAAAGATTTTTATTGTGGTAAGAACCAGATACCCTCCTTACTATCATGAATGGTCTGATACATTCATGATAAAACAAGTGTCGAAGGATCAATCTATACAACGAGTCAGTCGTTATAGTAGCATTCAATACTTAGACCAGTCATAGAGATAGTACTTCTTTTCTTTCTAGACAGTTATCCAGGACTACTAGTGACATAAAGCAGTAAATCATTTCTTTGTTTCGACTTCTTTGATTGAACTCCTGAAATGTTTACATCAGTTTTACCTTTACTAGTCTCAAAATATCTCGTCAGTAGCTCTGACATTTATTACGATATATTTCATTACTTGCCACAGAAAAAAATGGTCATATGATTAGAGGCTTTCGTATGAACGAATTAAAGACTATTATTAAATATGCATTTTACTGGCAGGATTGAAGGATGACTATTTAATTAATTATATCTCGAAAAAAAAAAAGAAAAAAAGAAAAAGATTTAATTCTGATTCTTGACCCTGGAAGAAGCACATAATATTGTTATCGTTCAGATTATTGTAATTAGTGAGAAATCATATGTGTATATCCCAGAATCATCTAAGAGTTAATATTAAAACTGACAAGGATTTCGGGATTAGTGCATGATAAGGTCGACAAATGGGAATTAATGTTAAAATCTGCGTTAATTTACTCTATCTGTCAATGGAGAAAACTCAGCAAATGATATGCAACATAGAAACCTGTAAAGTCTTTATCGTATGACTGCAAACGAGTTCTTATATCCTTTTCCTACTACGATTTTGGTGCTGTTTGATTATTCCAGTTAGCCTTTGATAAAAAGATGGAACTGTTCCTTGGGTTTTGCAGCTTACGGAAAATCTATCTGTATGATTATATATATATATATATATATATATATATATATATATATATATATATATATATATATATATATATAGGTAACTATACTCGTGACGAAAAATCCTTCGAATTCTTGATTTACCAATAGTTAAGGGAAAAGGTTTTAAAAAAGAAAGAGCCAGGAACATGAAAGTCTGTCGAAAATAATCGCACAAATACAGGTTCAAAGCCCAAAGAAAAAACACCGATACGAGTAAACAACTAACTAAAAGCTCGATACAAACGTAGAGCAGACCAAATCGAACCTAATGAGCCAGACAAACCTGCCAAGGTTTCACTTAGTGTTGAAACTTGACTAATGCATGGAATAATAATGCAACACAAAATGTACTTAGAACAAAATGTATTGAAACAAGAAAGTGTACACAATATTTACATATAGTCTTTTGTATATTCCTGGGAAGACCGTTCCTGGAGAATGTGTTGACTGAGTCGCAGTCGGGCAGAGTCTCTGGTTGAATCTCTTTTTTCGTTCCCCTCTCTTCCCGGTACCAACCATATTTATATGGTCGGTACTCCACTATGCAAATTAGGTGGATCCTACCACAACACTTAGGCAGATCGTCAGGGCCAGCTGACCCTGACGATCTGCCTAAGTGAAACCTTGGTAGGTTTGTCTGGCTCATTAGGTTTGACTATATATATATATATATATATATATATATATATATATATATATATATATATATATATATAAAATACAGGTAGATATTCCTAGGAGCCGCTACATTGTGGAACAGACTCCACCGTCAATGCATTCCCGAACATGACAATCTCATCTACTTTGAGTGGCAAGAGATCCTTGTATCGGATGAAGATCAATACACACACACACACACACACCCACACACACACACATATATATATATATATATATATATATATATATATATATATATATGTGTGTGTGTGTGTGTGTGTGTGTGTGTGTATGTGTGTCCGTGTGTATGTGTGTATATGTTGAGTCTCGACTCAATGTTGAATCTCGCCTATTGCATGGAATAATAATGCAACACAAAATGTACTTGGAACAAAGAATGTATTATAACAAGAAAGTGTACACAATAAGTACATATAGTATTTCTGTATATTTCTGGGAAGACGTTCCTGGAGAATGTGTTGACTAGTCGCAGTCGATCAGAGTCTCTAGTTGGATCTCGTGATTCTATTCTCTCGTCTACCGGTACCAACCATTATTTATATAGTTGATAGTCACCTATGCAGATTAGGTGGATCCCACCACAACAGTATATAAACTAAATAACGAGATATTAGCAACTGCATATGACGCGTGATAGCCTGCATATACAGCTAAGCAAATGACTATTTATTTAATTTATTGTGTAAACAAAACAGTGTTCCATGTAGTTAAACAGACCTAAAATGTAGATTAATAAATACATATATACCTACAATAAGTGTAGGTATATGTGTATTTATCAATATATTACACACACACACGTATATATATATATATATATATATATATATATATATATATATATATATATATATATATATATATATATTTATATATATATAGAGAGAGAAACATATCTCATTGGATAATTAATCAAGTTTTGTCTGCTTGATTTCAATAGGATCCTTTATTCAATGAGACATGTCTTAATGAAAACATGCAGCCAAAAACATACGCAATATGTATATACATAGATAAAGGAAAAATATGTTCAGGAAAAATAGTTCTGGCCTGGCAAATCCTTATGGCCATATCATGTTGAAACATCGGTTTCCTTATGATCACCGATGCTTAGCAATGTCGTACCTGCTCAGTAAAGAAATAGTTGACCGCTTGGAAATAACTTGTACTGTACGTTTAAAAGTACGGCTGATGTAATGGATCACGGCTTGGAATTGGAAGTCGGAGAGCCGTGTTCCAATTGTAGTTCTGTTCGATATATTCCTTTACGCGCAAACGTATTGGGAAATGTATGAATCCACCTATGTCCCCTTACCCGTGTTATTGCTCAATTAGTATGACTTGTATCAGTAAATCATTATGATCTCTAAAAATTCTTACAGTCTAAAAAAATATTTTCATATTTGAATAAACTGTAAACGTTGATAAGCCGTAAAAAAAAAAAACGAATCAATCAATTCTCAAAATTGCGTACTGTTAGAAGAATAGATGCATCTTGTTTAAAACGGTTGATGTGATTATGTTTTCGTATGTGTGTGTGCGCGCATACGCGCAAGTGGAACAAATATTTAAAAAAAAAGGCAACGCACCTTATACTGAATAAATATTTCCTCAAATACGGGATCATTGGCCTTTCAATCAATTAAATGACGGGCAACTTCGCATCGCAGTGTACAAGTATAGGAAATATAATTTTACGGAAACCATTACAAAAAAAACAAAACAAAAAATAAAAATAAATCCGTAGAATTATGAAGAAAATATCTCTGATAATTTTTAAGATATTTCAACAAAGAAAAATATAGTCGCTGTAAACTTGGTAAAAATAAAATTACAACACATCTGGCAATTAAATGACGATCACACATTAAAACTACTTAATTTTACTAAACGAACGTGTGGCACTATATGTACATAAACTGTTCTCCTTACGGATCAGGAAGAACAGAAGGTGAGTAAATCACGTACAAGTCAGTCCATAGAAGCGATAATTAATTTTCATTCATCCGATCAATACACCACGTTCTAGAACAATACTAACTACGCATGCGTCGATATATTTGAGGTACTGTCCGATTACTTACTTTATATGTAGATTTCTCTAAATATTGCACGTATTGTGCAAAATCACATATGCGGGTTTGGAGTACTTTTCCAGCCAAATATTTAAAGACTTGAATATAAATTTACTCAGAATTTGATTCTTCTTTGTGCTTTGTCCCTCCAATAGGGAGACAATTTTCAGTCTTCTGAAGCTCTTAGTAAATTTCGTATTTTTGCTGTCTATTCAAAACCCTGTTCTGACACGATTTTCGGAAGCTTCTTAGGTAGATTAAGCGCCGTTTTCCTCTGGCCATTTTGCTTTTAATCGATCCTGTGAGTGTCAAATTTCCCAAGCCCTCTTTTCTCATTATATGCCTGTGAAATGTCTATGTCCTTTTTGTTTCAAATTTAAATGCGATGACGAGTGGCATTGCATTTACTTTCCATGAATATTCTCTTTATCGTTCGATCTCCTCAGCAATCCTTTAGTCTTAGGAGGTTTATCCACTTTCTTGGGGTGAAATTATTAAGAATGAAGAAGTCATAATATAGCTATAGGTGTGTGTTTGCGCGTGCGTATTTTATATGTACGCGCGCGCATGCGTAGATATTTGTTTTTAGAATTTGCGTGTATTCATTAGAAAGACGTGTGTAAAAGCGATTCCGGCTTAACGAGTAAGCGTAATAGCTCGAGTATCAGCTTCCAAGGCTTCACTGCCCGTATTTCTTTATAAAGATGAGAAACCCAAAAGCAGAAAGAAAGGATAAGTAAATAGCAATAATCAGCAGAGAGAGAGAGAGAGAGAGAGTGAGAGAGAGAGAGAGTGAGAGAGAGAGAGAGAGCGAGAGGGAGGGAGAAACACATAGAGAGACTTAACAGAAGCGACGTAAAGAATAATGAGTCATATAAAGAGATAGTGAATGGGAAATCAGATTTTTTAAAAAAAGAGAAAAGGCATAAAAAAACAATAGAGACTTTAAAAGAAGAAGAGAGGTTTAAGATTAAATTTAGAAGGCAAAAGATTGACGATTAATAAAAAGGAAAGAATAGCGAATTTAAAGAGTGGTCATAGAAAGAAACATATCAGACAAAGGTTGAAATAAGCAAGTGTAATAAATAGAAACAAATAAAAGATGAAGAGTCAAAGAAAGAAAGGTATAAAGATATGAAAATGGCGCTGAAGGAGAAAAGGACAAAATGGAATTTAAGTAAAAAATAAAAGTAAACGAATTAAAAGTGGAAAAGTGAAGGACAGAAGAAGATTTATAGAAAAAAAATATTTGAAAAAGAAAAGAAGATAAAAATCGGTTAAAAGAGTGCATGACGGACGCACATGTTTTGAGTCGAACATATTTGTCCCGTGAGAGGCTTGACACAGGTGCACACATGTGCGCTGGAAAAAAAAAACACCTCAGTGCTGAAAGGATGATATGAGAAAATATATTCTCACCGGGCAGGTCAATTTCCCCAAAGATGATACGGATTCCAACAAATAGAAATGTAAAGAAACAGAAGAAAAATGGCGGAAAGAAAAAAAATGACTGAAGAAATAAAAGCATAGTTTAATCTAAAGAGAATAGAAAAAGAGATTAGAAATTAAAAAAAAAAACAAATTAGAAGGAAGATGAAAGAAGTAATATCTTTACAAGAGAACATGAAAGGAATGAATAGTAATAAAAAGAGCGTACGAAACAATGCATGGCTGGATAAGGAAAGAAAACAGTAGCATAAAAGGCAGAATGTAAATGGTATAGAAGACTTCTCTTAATGATAGAAGAGATTAACAATATATATATATATATATATATATATATATATATATATATATATATATATATATATATATATATATATATATATATATATATGGATAGCGGCTTGGATTGAGGAATCGGAGAGCCGAGTTCGAATTCCATTACATTCACTGTTAATACCCCTGGGAAAGGTGTGAATCCTCTTCTTCTCCCTCCAGCTATGGGTAAATAGCCTTGGATGGCAACTGGTCTAGGAGAAGGACAACTCTGAATTCAAAACCTGCGGAGGGTCGTTTGGGGACACTTAGTGCACACTTCAAAAAGTGTGGATGGTTCTGGACCAAACCCTCACCACTATAATCAAATCTCATGTGCTGTTGTCGGGCTCTCGGTTTCCTGGGAACTGATCTGCTTGAACCCTCATACGTCGAAAATCGACGGGAGAGTCGAGTATATATGTATGTATGTATGTATGTATATATATAAAAGGAAAATCATAGGAGAAGACAAGTAACATTAAAACAAGAAAGTCCAAATTTGAGAAATAGATTAAAACTCTGTACTAAGAACGAAGAAAAAAAAATCCAGAAACGGTTAAAATAACTGAGGGGATCAAGAGAATTCCAGAAAGATAAGGAATAAGAAATTGAGATTAGCATTAAAATATATTCTATGAAAACCCTGAGCTTCTGGTCAATTGACGCACAAAGCCAGTTCTTGCGTCAAATTCGAAGTTACGCAACGTCAATAATAATTACCAATTAAATAGGTGACTGCCTAGAAACACGTAAGTTGGGCGTGCTTTCCCTCACTATGTTGCATTGCACATTGGGTATAATGAAGAAAGTAGACATTTTGGGCTTTGCGTTTTCTTGTTTTTGTTGCGTCATTCTCTATCTGTTGTTTAAGGTTTTTCCTTCTGCCACAATCAATAATGTGAAATTCTGTTTACTACTGAGTTAGATAAATACAACATTTATTATAACAGTAAAGACATAATAGGATTGTGGTGATGAGAAACACACTTAGCTGCAAGACACACTAGATTCGTGGTTGAGCAAATAAAATATTGTAGAAATAACGTTCATAGGATATTCTTATGATGTAAAATCTATAAAGAGTAGAAACGTTTATGGACTAATGTGCTTTGTGAAAGACCTTCTTGGAATGTCTCCTTCTTGGATTGTCTGAGGTCAGAGTTTTTATCCCCTGCTATTGACCCCTAGAGTGAAATTTTGATTTTAGCAGGAGGTTATATTGGTTAGTGTTAACCAATGAGAATGTTGTGTTTAATATATTAGGTTTTTAGCGTCTGCTGCTGTGCGGAAATCAAGCAGATTGAAAGGTGAATAAGGGGGTATAGGGTAGGAGTGGGCGCCAACGAATATCAAAACTTATAAATGTATAAACCGATGTATTAATTTATGTACTAATATCATTAGTATAAATGACTTACATTATTGTTGTGTCGTGAATAGGAAAGGTTGACGCATATAGAAAGTAAGAAGTAGTTTATTCCGGAGAATAACATGGTACATGGCTGAGAACACAGACTAATGTAATAAACAGTTAATCATTAATTACTCGTTATTTATCCGAAACCTCCCCACAAGGCGGGATATGGCACAAGGCCGATTTTTTACGCTGTGTATTACGAGCCCCTAATCTCCGGCAAAAGATTGCCCGTAGATCCCGTATACACAGGGTCATGTAACTGTCTACATCCACAGACAAGACTCTGCCCTTTGGCAGTAAGCGAGAGTGCTGTTTAAAGAGACTTAGACCAGTCCATCTTGTGGGGGTGTTCAGCTACTCCACAACAATTATTGTGTCAATCATTAAAAAAAAAACAAATCTTAACGTTCATTCACCAAAACAGAATCGATTCTTGTCTGGTCGCCGAATTAAAGACAAGATCTGGCACAATGCAAATGTTCTGTAAATGAATTGTGACCTTGCACGAAGTACCAAAAATCATTTTATAAATCCTGTTCCCCTCAGAGATACCGTTTCCTTTATAATTTTATCCACTTATAAAAACCTAAGCGCCATTCTAGTTAGAAAGTTACTCTTAATATGTTTTTGTGGAATGAGGTGTATGATATGAAAGAAAAGATAAGGTGGTAGAAAGTGAAGATTATGTGGATAAAAAAGTTAAGATTGTTGTGTTCAGGGAAGCACCAATTTGAGAGACTGTTGCATAAAGTAGGAATTCTTGGGATTCATATTTCTTATATTTGGAAAATCAAAGACATGATGGTGTTTCGACTAGGTGGAAGATCTATTACGGATTTGAATCAACACAAAACAAAGAAAAATGCAAGAAAGATCAATATAATATATTTTTTATTTTTGTGTTTGTTTAAAATCTACATTTTTCTCATTGTGTATGTGTGTTAAATTTCCTTGTCTGTAGTTGTTTGCTAAGATGAAAATTAATGTGATTTTTTCGCGTGTGTGTGTGTGAGAAAAGAGACAGGGGAGAAAGTTAGGAGGAAAGTGGCACGTGGCTTGGTAAGGAAGATGGGTTAATGAGTAAGGGAATTTCCTTATAAGCTGCGCCGTCGTGAATCTTTTGTAGTAGGTTGTCTCTCTTTCTCTTTACTAGCTTGTCTGGCCTGGTGACTTTGCTTATATACTATTCAATACGATCACAAAGCAGGTTTTTATTGTTATCGGAAACGCGACCCATTGGTTGAAAAATGTTACATATTTATTTTCAATGTATCTATTAACCGGGAGGATGCGCGACTCAGTAGCCATTTTTTTGTCATTTGATAATTGACTCTATTCGTGTCTATTTCTGTTTTCGCTCCACATAATTATGACCTGTTCTAGCTGTAAAGTTGTGAACAGCTCTAAAGAAGGAAGCTAATCTGAACATTCATTAGAAATGTTTTGAAAGACCTTGCCGAATGATGTTTTCATCCAGAAAAATACACAAACAATTTTAAAACTCTGTCAAAACTGACAAGTGAATATTGAGTATCTCCAGTCGTCCATATATGGAAAAAATATTTCAATTTTGTCTAATCTGACGCTTGTAAGCATAAAGCAAGGCAGAAAGCGTTAGGAACTTCTGGGAGTGATATAATGAGACTTTCATTTTTCTAGCATCTTTGGTACTATATTGTATATAAATGTTCAATTACAGGATGATAGATAGAAAGTCACTATTGACAGAGGATTACTTGTTTGCTGATTCTGGCAAATCATGATTGATTCGTTTTCTACGGCTTATCAACATTTTAATTTGGTGGGGGGAGATAATAATGGTTTAGAGATACAAGTCTTAAAATGAACCCATAGCTGGAGGAGAAGAGGTGGATTCATACTTTTCCCAAGGATATAATTGAATATAACGAAGACAACGGGAGTTGGATCTCGGTTCTCTGTTTAACAACTCGAGCCATTATCCATTAAACTATCCGTAATTACAAGCTTACTTCACCTGATATTCCCAACGCTCACCCATCTAGGTACTGATCAGGGTCGACTTTGAAAAACTTCGGTGATCGCATGGGAACCGGTGTTTCAACGTCAATTGGCAGTAAGTTCTAAATGAAAAGGAAACATATCAAAATGAAATGACTGAAAGTGGAAGAAAATACTTTTTAAGGGGTGAGGGCTATAGAAACTGTACAAAGGGGAAAAAAAACAAAACAAAGGAGAGTATTAAATTGAAGGAAAATTAAAAAATAGGCGAACGGAAAAAAAAACAGAAACGAAAATGGCTTCCAGAAAGGCAACATCTGTTGTCATTTATTATATTTTTCTGACCTGCCGTGCGATCATTGACCTCGGCTGCATTCTTTCAAGACGCAAAGGCAACGGACGTCATCATTGTGCCCGTGAATGCAGTGATCCAGTTAAGCGGCATGAATCCACAGTGCGTGTTAACAGAAGGCTCAACTCGTTAAAACTCCTGGATCTCATAAAAGTGGACATTCAAGTAACCAAATTATCGAACGAAATAAAAACATATTTCGCACATGTGATTTTTTTTTCGGCTGTGAGGAGGAAACGGAAACTGAATGACTTGCCAAAGAAGAAAAAATGATAAAAATACATAATAAAAATAAATGAATAAAAATGAAAGAGTTATTCACATATAAACACGCACGGTTCTTTTGTTGCCTGTAAGAATTCAATATTCTAAGCTATACTTAACGTCGATGAAAAGCCAAGAGAAATTCTTGTGTAGCTTCAAAGAAAAGGACAGTAAACCTATTTTGTCTGTTTAACTTATTCGCACTATCTATCTATCCAACCATCTATCTATCTATCTATCTATCTATCTATCTATCTATCTATCTATCTATCTATCTATCTATCACATTCAATGTTTCTCTATCGGGTTTACATTAGTAGTCCAGCATTTCTTTGTTCAAAAGGGTGCGAATGAAGAAAATGCAGTTAAGGAAATAAAAGTGTGTAACGGAAGAATGAACGAAGCATTTGGGCACTGCAGGCAGTTAAGTCGTTTAAAAAGAACTGATACGCGCGCGCATACACATAGACACACACGCAGGCGCGTGCACACACACACACACACACACACACACACACACACACACACACACACACACCACAAATTCGCTAAAAATTGATCATACATTGCCTCAAACTTAATAAACGCCAAAGTTTTGTTGTTAAAATTTTTGCATTATTATTAAGAGGAAAGACAAAAGATTTTTGATTATGAAATTATATTTTTAATCCTTTTTAGAGCCTTCAAAATTTTTCTTACTTTTTATCTAGCGTCGGCGCAAATTGGTATGGGAAAATTTAATGTCTTTTTGCGGAGAAAAGACATTGATTCAGAAATTCTTGCAAAAATCAAACTATTGTCGGGTTTTAATGAAATTTTCAAGACGTATTCACAAAATATTCAAGACCTATTCACAAAAGAAATTAAATTATTTTACAAATGTTTTTTTTTTTTTTAGAAAATCTTGGCGAAAATAATTCCATATGTTAACCCCAACTTATTTCATTTTATGAAATTTCGAGAAATTCATTAATCGGTATATTAATTAAGAGAACAGTTCTTTGGAGAATTTAAATCATTAATTTTGTTTTTTATAAAACAGGACTCCCATTTACCAATAACATGCTCCGAATCGTAGAATAAAACGATTATTTAATTAGAAAAGCTTTTAATTGTTTTTATGAACAGGATATATGGACATTATTGCCTAAAGAAAACAGTTTTTTTCAAGAACTTTTTACATTTAAAAAAAATAATTGAATAATTTATAAAGTTTTAAATCCTTTAAAATTCTGTAGTAATTAGTACCGGTTAGGTGATAATGTTATTAAATAAAAACTATATTTACTAATAGGAAATGGAAACCATAGTACAATTCAGCGAGCCCCCATTATTTTCAAAAGAAGTTTGAATTTATGGTGTGTCTATAAACGTGCCGATTGTTTTTGTTTTTAACTAAGAGAGTCCATACACGACATCCAAAAATAAAAGCGTAATTTTGAAGCCAAACTATGTAAAATTCTATAAAACCTCAGATAACTTAGAATATTTTCCTAAACTTTTAGGATTATATTGGTTTAAAAAAAAACAATATAAGAAAGACGCTCATAATTTCCCTCACATATGTCTATCGAGATAATTGATGTATATAATATATGGACTGCTACATATCATAAGAGTAAGTTATAAATAATAAAATGCCACGTTTTCAATTGTGCCTGACGATTGCTACGTGATTCGAAAGAAATGCATATCTATATTCTAGAAGCCCGTTATATAAGAGAATTTCGAGTAAAAACAAATAATGACAACTATGAGAATAGCAACAAAGTTCTAAAAGGTTTGTAGCAGCAAGTTTTACATAAAATACTAAATGAAAATTTTATACCTTAATTATCTTCTTTTATTTTTTTAACATTAAAATAAATATTACAAAAGTTACCCCCTTGCATAGCTAAAAATTTTCGAATTCGAATTTTGTAACGCTGTAATCGAAGATTGAAAAATATTTTGAATGTACAGAGGTACACTATATACATCCACATATATTTTAACCCCGTGAACATGGCCTCAAATAAGTTTGAAAGTACTAGGGAAAATAAAAATTATTTGAATGAAAATTTTTCTTAATCAATTTTCTACAACGACTAAAAAATTAATTCGTGGACTTGAAAGGGTTAAATCTGAAATAAATAGACATAATACATTTGAATTATTTAAACAAAACTACTTGAATAAAAATATGGTGCCTAAATATATATATATATATATATATATATATATATATATATATATATATATATATATATATATATATATATATATATATATATATATATATGGTTATTAGTAAATATCAGTAAGGGTAGTTATCCTAGATGCTAATGGTGAGACACGCACGCCTGAAGAAGAAGTAATGAATATCTTATATGCGACCTTATAAATAAAATAATATTTCGCAAAACTATTTCCTGGTACTGTCATGCTTCTCGTCCATTTCCTATTTCATCATTTTTGTTCGCGTTTCTACTTTTAGAAGAACGAGAACGGTTGACGATCAAGAAGAACGTAAGGTGGAAAAAATGGAGTTGATTTATTTTCTTCTCATTTTATTTTTTAAATGATTATTTCTTATTCGTTTTCCGTTTAGATAATTTCTCTTTTGCGTGTATTTGCTTTTGGAACTTAAATCACGCGATGAAGCTAAAGGATTTTTTTTGGGAAAAAATGAAAAAAATAAAGGGGTATATCTACTTCATTAGAAATTGATATGAAAAAACGTCTAAAATACTATTAGTAAAATATAACACTTTTCGTTGACTATTTTTTCAATTATATTTTTATCACATTCATCATTTTTTCTCTTTACGAATATACGTCTATACCAAGTGACTTCTAATAGGTTTAGATCCAAACCTGTTTTAGTTTACATATTACTATAATTTATCTGTGTTTTGCGAATATGAGAATGCTTTGTTTTTTTGAATGATTTCTCGAGATAAAAAGATAATTATGTCTTCTATGTGTCGTGTGCTTTCAGAACGTGAGTGATTATGAATCATCACAACTTCATATTCTTTGTAGCATTAAGCAATATTTGTCTTTTTACCATTGATCCCGTTCCATATTCTGCTATGCTTTTACACAAGTTCCTTTGGTGGGTTATTATCTTTTCTCTTCTCTCTCTCTTTCTTGACGTACTATGTCATGTGATTGGCAAACTGACTCACCGCCCTTTCCTCATTTATTTACAAGAAGTATCAACTGTCATAGATACGGCACTTTCGCTTTGGATAACTGCATACCTAAATTAGCGAAAAAGAATGAAGAAAAAATCATTTTATGAATGAAATTTAAACTCTTTTTATTATCAAATCAGATTTTCAAACGCATTGTGCATGTTTTCTCTGCAGTTTATTTTTTTATGAGAAAATAACAAAAAAGAAAAGCGAGAAAATTTATGAGTGTTTCCGGCTGACCTCTTGTTTTTCTCAAAAAGCTGGATTAAAATAGATGTTTTTTTTGGTGGGGGGGCAGGGAGGGAGTAGATTCTGCTTCAAATCTTAAACCAAGCTAAAAATTAGTTAAAAATAATCATAACAATGATGTGATAATTCAAATACTTGTTCTTGGGATAAAAATAAGAAGGTAATTAAGAAATGAGTATGGCTTTATTAATACTTAAGACCTTTGTCTAAGATGAATGAGTTTAGTACAGAAAAGGAAGAAAAAATTCTGTTGGTTTCTCTTTGTCTCTTTCCTTCCCATCCAGATAATTGACGCCCGAAAAAGCGAGATAAAATAATCGAGGAAATAATCTATCTTATTTATGCACGTCCATTGAAACCGCTATTCATTTTAATTTTCCTTTCACAAAAAAGGGTTTTTTAACTTTATCGGCCCTGATCTGGAATTTCGACGTGGCTTCCCTCTATCTTTTCTACAAATACAGGGTGCGATGGGTAAATTGTCGCCATTTCTTATTTTTATTTTCGCACATGCGTGTTGTTTGTATCAGAAACGGGGGATAATGCTGATTATGAACTATTAGGGGACGTGGATTTAGCATCAAAGTGAAATTAATGTGCCAGACTGATTCAAATTTTACAGTAAGGAGATCCTGAGGGAATTAGAAGTCATACCAGGATTCATTATTTCTGGTATATGCTTACCAAAATTTAATATGCGGATGGCACAATGTTGATAGATGACACAGAAAGGAAGTTATAGGAACTCCTACAGAATGCAGTAAAGAAAAGTAAGAATAAAGAATACTATTGTGAAAAAAGCTATCAACACGTTGTCTTCTATCTATGTTATTTTTTTAAATATTGTAGCCACCAATAATACATCATAATAGAACTAATTTTCTTAGGATAGCCCAGCTGGAAAAGGTTAATAAATCATGTGAAAAGGCAATACAAGCTATTCTTACGCCCCTTTCTCTTTCATGTACTTATTCAATTCAGTTTATATCCGTATGCAGACAGTTTGTTCCTTGTAAATTAACACAAGAACAGCAATTTCGAGAAAAATATTTATATAGGAATAAAGTGTCGTTGCCGATACTTGAGTTTGTATATAGATCGCCAGTGAGCAAACACAGGCGATCCCATTATTGAATTAACTGAATCACGTGACCATAGAAGAAACGCATTTATAGGAAGTCGCGTGACGACTAAATTGATCCCCATTTTTACTCTATTCTCTATTACTATACGGATCGTTACTTCTATTCTATCCTCTATTACTATACGGTTCGCATGTTCTCCATACTATTCTTCTATACTCATCACTATACAGATTACTGTTCGAGCGAGTATTATCGAGCAAGTACTATTAGTGTGAGTGATATTCAAAGGCTTCTGGCATCAATATTGTTCAACGGCGTACTATAGCTGTAACTGCGATTACAATGTCTCTACTACAACGAGCATTACGAAAGTGATAACGAGGATACGCTGACATTAGAAAATTGTCAAACGAGCGTTCGTTGACATCACAAATGAAATAGTGACTAAAAATGACACCGTCTTTTTATTGCGGTTCTGTTTCTGATGAATGTCATGTTTCTGGTACACAGATTACAGATATTCCTTCAGCTGGCACAGATGCGAAAATATGTAGCTACGTTTAACACGAGGAAAGCCTGTGGACAGCAGTTTATTTACTGGTTCTGTTTGCGCTGGAATGGGTAGCATTTAGTAAAACTGAAAGAGTGAAATAATTCTTTGCTTACTTCCCTATTCAGGCTTCGCGCCTATTTTGCATTTTTGTCTGTTTTCTCCGAATGTGTTCATTGTTACTAAAACTCACCTGCGATTTATAAATCTCATTTTTTCTGGTGTGCATCCTAAACAGTGAAGACAGCAAACACAAACTGGGAAGTCGGGAATTATTTTAGACATTGCTGCGCGTTCTTAAGCACACGGACACACAGAATTATAAAACCTACGTACGTATATACATATATATATATACAGGCATGCATACATACGTGCATACATAGTCAAATACCACATATAACATATTGACACACATATACACAAGCATGGGTATAAACATCGTGGGCATAGGAATCAGTAAATGATTATTACTTATGTTTCATGCCTAAAGTGATCTTCAAACAATGTCACAGTGCTCAAAAATAGACAATAGGCTGAATATTGCATTGAAGTCTAAAGTTGACAGTCATCATAGAGTGTAGATTCCTATGTCCATAAACATAGTTAGAATTAATGCGTTGTTGCCAACACTCTTTCTATCTCAATATATCTTTCTTTTTCTGTCTTTCTTTCTCCACAAACACACGCACGCGCACACAGACAGAAACATACACAGACATATATGTATATATATATATATGTGTATATATATATATATATATATATATATATAATTTTGTCATCACAGCTCATCAGTGTGGCTAGACGTCCGGTTGCCTCTAGCTACGATCGAAACCCGACTGATTTTGCGTCAGTCGGAATCTCTACCCGTTAAGCCATCAGCGTACGGTACGGGATGGAGGTAAATTTTAGCGTGTTTATTTTTAGATTCGGATAAACACACAGTGACTGAGAGTGACTCAATTCTGTCGAAGAGTTATATATATATATATATATATATATATATATATATATATATATATATATATATATATATATATATATATATATATATATATATATATATATATATATATATATATATATATATATATATATATATATATATATATATATATATATATATATATATATATATATATATATATATATATATATATATGTTTAGGTGTGGTATACAATTTTAAGACATTTTTATGTTTGTACATTCTTTTTTATTTGTGTTAAAATAATTGTCTTATTAAAATATATATATATATATATATATATATATATATATATATATATATATATATATTTTAATAAGACAATTATTTTAACACAAATAAAAAAGAATGTATAAACATAAAAATGTCTTAAAATTGTATACCACACCTAAAAGGCAGATTAATCTATTGAATTAATTGACACATATATTCATATACGCTACATAAAATAACATTAATTACGGATTACAAATTTTTATATGCATTTAAGAATTAAAACATAAGCATGTTATAATATCACGAAAAATAGCCGTTTTGTTTCAACACGTCTGGTGTCATGTTAAGTGATGGTGTTGATTGCGAAATAAAGATTTTTAAAAGTTAAAAAACAACCAACCCTTGTAGTTATATATATATATATATATATATATATATATATATATATATATATATATGTGTGTGTGTGTGTGTGTGTCTGTGTGTGTGTATGCGCGTGTGCGTGTCGTTATACATGTTTAGAGAGAGAGAGAGAGAGAAAGTGAGAGTCGGAAGGTACGATTATACACAGTATGTCAACTTGCAGTTTCATGCCTCAATTTGATTATCAGACATTGTTTTATGCTCGCATCGATGAGTAAAACCGACAGTCTTTATGCAGTGTTGCGTCCTATATCCACATTGTCGATTTCTATACACGCTTTTTAGCCTCTATTCGAAAAACTATAAATATAATATAAACAATAATAATGTATGACAGTCTGACAGAAGGGTGACAGTGGATGGCATTACAAGGACTTTGAGCTTATTTGTTGGGATAAACGCAGGGGTCATCAGTGGGAAGGAGTCATCTTGCATCATGACAACACAAGGCCTCACACAGCAGTCCAAACGGTGCAGACCATCAACAAGGTGGGCTGGGAACTGCTCCCTCATCCAACTTACAGCCCAGACCTTGCCCCTTCAGACTTTCACCTGTTTGGACCCTTGAAAGGGTTCACGAGAGGCACGAAGTTTAAAAGTGACGATGAAGTCAAAAGTATTTTGAGCGACTGGCTGAGACATGGGAAAAGTGTGTGACAGTGCTGGGAGACTACGTTGAAAAAAGAAGTAAGCTTCTATCTGTATTAGAAGTCCTTATACCGAAAGATTCACCTAATTTAATGAATGGCCCTCGTATATATATATATATATATATATATATATATATATATATATATATATATAAGCATACTGAGATAGATGGATAGACAGATAGAAAATTTCAAAAGAAGTTTCGCAGATACAACGCACCTAACAGCCAGGTTAATTTATTGAATTAATTGATACATATCATATTCATACGCTACATAAAATAACATTAATTAGGGATTGCAAACAAATTTCAATTCTACTTTTTACTAAAAACATTATAACATGACCACGTATACAGTGAAACTTTTTTCATATATATATATATATATATATATATATATATATATATATATATATATATATATATATATGAGTTAAGAAAATATTGGTAATCCGTATGGATAATTCCAAGCAGGATGAAATCCGGCGAGGTCAATGTTAAATCAGAGCGGTTAATTTAATTTAATGAAAACAGACAACTTTAAGGGTCCATAGTTATAATTTATTTCCCCAGGGAGTTTCTTTTTCCCTGGATCATCAGACCGCACTTCCAAGGATGAAAAAATGAATTTAAATTCACATATAAATTTTACACTTTTGAGGGGTAGTATTAAGTTGATGTAAGGTGGTGATATAGAGAGTGGTGAGAGAGAGAGTCTGTGGCAGACATTGTTGAAATTAGAGAGGGGAGGGAGAGATAGGAATGCTTTTAAATTTATTTTTATTACAATACTTAATAGTGAGGAAGGGGTATATATGTATGTATGTATGTATGTATCTGTAATATATATATATATATATATATATATATATATATATATATATATATATATAGAGAGAGAGAGAGAGAGAGAGAGAGAGACAGAGATGTTATTTATAAATAGATCCATACTATAATCGCCATAGAAACCTTTTAGAATTTTAACAACATAATTTTATCTCTATAAAGGCAATAAAACTACTAAGATTTAAGGATTGTTTGAGAACATAAAAAAACAAAAACAATCTAAGAGAGAGAACAATAAAAGGACTGGAATCAATAAAACAGAAGATAACGATTGACATTGCATTCAATTTTTGAAGTTCAAAGTTGCCTGGGAAGATAGAATCCAGAAGAGAGTTTCACAAGCGAAAATTGCGAGAAAAGAAACTATTAGCATAGAACTTACGGCTACATCTAGTCATTTCTGCTGTAAAATAATTAGACCCTGTCGGAAATCTAGTACTGCGCTTAAATTCATAAATATACATGAATAAATTATTACTTGAGTGTTTCCATTGTAATATAGGCGCCATGATGTTACAGCTCCTTATCCAAATTCTCATTCTTTCCATTGTAAAATTTGCATTTTGTTACTATTTTTTTATTATTTGCAGAATTTGTTGTTGCTTCCCAGAAATCTTCTTAGCTTGTATTTTGCCTTCAATTCCCGTATCCATCGCTTTTTAATAAAAGATTGTTTTCCCTTGTATACATATATTTTTTTAAATGATAGGCCATAAGTTCTCGAAAGGATTACTCTCCTCTGGAGAGGCTGGGAGCCATTTCATTAATTTTGTACAATTCAAACCTTTTACTTCAAAAGTGTGTAATTTCCAATATTTCAGAACGTGATGGCGAATTGTCTTTCAAGAGTATTCACTTTAGCTTAAAGGTTTTTGATTATTACTGTATCAGCAAAAAAAAAAAAAATTTCCAAGAATTACAATAAATCCTGAAATTATCTTAAAACCATCATCAGCAAACTTGAAGATACCTGTAATTTTCCCACCTACAATTTTTCTTCATATTTTATGGGCCGTAGCTCTTCATGACATTAGCTAAACATGGCCCTCCACAACTTCCTATCCTTTGTATTTCTAATATTTGTCCTCTTACTAATCTTCCTTGTTCCTGCTCTTCTAGATCACGTAATTGGAATTCTTCATGCAATTATCTTCCTAAATATTCAGTTCGCTATATATTTGTAGTCGTCGTTGTCTTGATCTTTTCTTATATAGGCATACGGCCATATCACATCAAAACACCGGTTCTCGGACAATCAGCGAAGTTAAGTCTGGTCAGTACGTAGGAATTACGATTGCCTATCTTCATAATTTCCCTACATTTTAAGTAGCGTCCAGTAGTGCTACAAAAACCTTGGAGAATTCCAGTAGGATATCATATCTAAGATACAACTGTTCAAATCTTAAACTAGCAATTGGACAGTTTTGTTGTTACACTCTGTATATATATGCGTAAGGAATTAATGAATTTTATTTAATCATTCGACGTAATTTTATTATATTAAATGTTATTCTTAGTGGATACACATATCTGAGCCGACGCTCCTCTTATTTTTATACTGTATTTAACTATCTATAAACTATTTAACTACATATAAACTTTCATACAACGGGTTCTGTGTATATTTATATGCATATATATATATATATATATATATATATATATATATATATATGTAAAATTATAACAGAAGCATGTTATAAAATCAATAAAAATAGTCGTTTCGTTTCAACACTTCTGGTGTCGTTTTTAAATTTTAAAACCAATACAATTTTTTGGTGGGGGTCGCATCTTTTCTCTTACAGTTTTTACAGCCACTACCCCACAAAAATAAGTTTTTCCGCTTGTAGACATTTCATTCCTCTTTTTTTCATCAAGAGCTTACGGGGACATGACATTCAAAGATCGCTTCCCGTACAATCACCTAAGTTAAACAACGTCGATCCTGATCAGTACCTAGATTGCTGTGTAATACCAAGTACTGTAAACATGGATGTGTGTTTGGCGTAATCGATAAAGGCTCGAAATTGTTAATCGGAAAGCCGAGTTCCAATTCCTGTGACTTTCGTTATATTCACTTACGCGGAAATACGCTTTGGTTAGGTATGGATTCAAGTCTTCTCTCGCAACTATGGATTAATTAGAAAGACTTGTATTACTAAACTATTATAATCTTCAAAAAATATTCTTATAATCTAAAAAATATTTCCTGGTTTTAAATAATCTGTAAAGGGTTGTTAAATTGTAGAAAATGAATCAATAATTTTCTTATTTAGCGTCCGCCCCGTCTCGGGCCATTTTGTTTATTAAAACCTTTGCTAAGGTATTATCTGGTCCTGGTTTTCTTATAGTAGAAAGAGAGCTTGGAAAATTTGATACTCACAGGATCAGTTGAAGGCAAGATGGCCAAAGGAGAACAGCGCATAATCAACCTAACAAGCTTTTGTGAAAAAGACAAAATTTACTAAGAACTCAAGAGGAGAGTAAATTGTGGAGCTCCATGACCGCCAACCTCCCGAAAGGTCATGGCACATAGAAGATTAAGAATAAGAATAAGAATAAGAATAAGAAGAAGAAGAAGAAGAAGAAGAAGAAGAAGAAGAAGACAATCATCTTTAGGTAAGTTATTCGATATTTCCTGCTGCCCATTTTACCTTCAATATATCAAGTGGGTGTCAAATGTTCCAAGCCGTCTCTCTTTAGATATTTCGACTATCTCTTTCTGATTGTTTATTTCCTTTTTTGTTTCCATTTCCATAAAACTTCTTATTTGTTCACAGGTTCAGTTCATGGGATACTAATCAGAGATGTAAATCTAAAGAACAATATCTATGACGGCCAAACATTCCCACTTCCTCTTGTGTTCACCATTGTCCAACATTCACTGCCATCTCGGAGCATTAATATTAGGTCCAGGTTCAGCACTCTTTTTATTGTTTCTAACGTAAATTTCCCTGTACCACCTACAATACCATACTAAAAAAGTAATTTCGATTTCCATGAAGGATCGAAACTATGGCGCAACTGTCAAGCCCAATATTCACCCCCAAGCTTTCAGTTTTGACATCATTTTCATGTACATCTACATCTTAGCCAAATTCTGACAGTACACTATTTATATTATTCGGACTATTGTCCACATCTTTGTCGCCATATTTATCACAACGTTTCAGCCGTTGTACGCTCCGGCCTTCTTCAGGTGGTTAAACTGAACCCTTTATTTCGCTCACTGGGGTAGACTGTTCTCGTTCCACGTGCCATGTTTTAATGGATGTCAGTTACCAGTTCTCCTGTTAATTCCACTCTCCAAGTTCTCCACTGCCTTAACCGGGTATTGAACTCTCACTCTTTGGGTCCTGTCACTGGATATAATCAACGCCTTTATCCACTGTGCCATGTGTCCTCAAGGACCCAAAGACTGTGATTTCAATACCATGTTAAGGCAGTGGAGAATTGGAGAGTGAAATTAACAGGAGATAACTGATAACTGACATCAATAAAAACATCACATGTGGAACTAGAACAGTCTACTCCAGTGAGCGAAATAAAGGGTTCAGTTCAGTATTCCAACCACCTGAAGATGGCCGGAGCGTACAACGGCTGAACCGCTGTGATAAATATGGCAACAAAATGAGGACAATAGTCCGAATAATGTAAATAGTGTACATAATACCTCATCTCAGAAATATAGACAAATTCTGAGAGGTATTTTTGTTGTGTTTATGTCTTTAGCCACTGTTTACATCTCTTAGACTTACAGCCATATCACGCTGAAACACAAATCACAGAAGTTAAGCAACGCCGAGCCAGGTCAGTACCTAGATACGTGACCTCTTGGAAATATCAAGTGCAGCAAGCTTGGATGTACACTTGGTGTATAGATAACGGCTCGGTATTGAAAAAGCCGAGTTCCAATTTCAGTCGGGTTTCACCGACCTTTTTCCCGCAAAATATGGGTTGATTATTAGGACTTGTATCAGTCATTCATTATTATACTACCGAAAATTCCCGCAACATAGAAATATGTGTTGGTTTAAAATAACCAGAGAAAGGTTGATAAATCGTAAAAACAAACCAATAAATCAATAACTTACATCTTTTATATCTGTTACATGTCCTCATTCTTAATTCCATTGCTTCCATGTCTTTTAACAATGTTCTGAATATGTTAGATCCTTTAGGCTTACACATATATCACGGTGAAATAACGATCAATGATGTTAAGCAACGTCGAAACTGGTAAGTAACTTGATGGGTGGCCTCTTGGAAATACCGGGTGCTGTAATATATACCGGGTGGTTTAATGATAACAACTCCGTATTGGAATTCGGGTAGCCGAGTTCCAATTCCAGTTGGGTTTCACTTATGCAGAAATACCGTTGGGAAATTATGAATTCATTTCTTCTCCCGGAAGCTATGTTTTAATTAGTTGGACTTGTATCCTTATTTTTTTTTTATTATTTCTAAGCTACAAACATTCTTACAATATAAACATTTCTGGGTTTAAAATAACCTGGGAAAGGTTGAAAATCCGTAAAAATCAAATGAATCAATCATTTACATATTTTGTCTCTCTTTATATTTTCTCATTTTGAAAGGTGGTAATTTTCATTGCTTTCAAGTTATTAGCCAATGTTCATTAACAAGTCCAGATTCTTTAAATTTGTTCATGCTGTTCAAGGCTTACGGCCAGATCAAGTTGAAACACCAGTTCCCGTAAGATGACCGAAGTTAAGCAAAGTCGAACTTGCTCAATCCCTAGGAGGTGGGTATTCGGAATACTAGATATTTTAAGCTTGAATGTGCGGATCGGGTAATGTTTCATGCCTCGGAATTCTTAATCGGAATGACTACTTCCAATTCCAATTGGGTTCATTATATTCCCTTACGTACAAATTCTCTTCGGAATGTCATGAATCCAACTCTTCTTTCCCTAGAAATGGGTTAATTAATAAGACAATCAATGAACCATTATTATCTCAAAAATCAAAAAACAAAAATCTTACAATCTGAAATAATATTTTGTGGCTTTAAATAACTTACAAGGGTTGATAAGCCTTTTAAAACGAATCACCTTATCAATCAGCTCCTGTTGAATCAATATTTCCGCTTAATACTTCTTTTTAATTTGTCTAACATCTCCTATTATACTGCTCTTTAAGTGAGCAATATTTTATTATTATCTTTCCAAGGAATTCAATTTCTTTATCATTTTTTATGATTACTGCCAAAAGCTTTCAACATTACCTTAATATCTGTACAATTTTTTTCTTTTTCGAGATTATATATTTCTTACTAATCATGTCAAATAGCAAAAACTATTGTATTATATAACACAAGTCCTATAGGAAATTACGGCCGTAGGTCAACCACATGAACTGTAGCCAAAGACGTAATGGTCGTGTCTTGAACAGAACAACTCTATGGTATCCATTCCACCAGGCTGGTTTTAAGTTACGAATTTTCCCTTCTGCAACAATGGTTATCATTCAAGTCTAGAAAAACTTCTGTTTATCCAGGGAGAAGAAATTGATTCATGCCTTTAACAAGGACATTTGTATGAAAGTAAACTCAACTAACTAGCCCAGAATTTGAACACGTATCGCCAGTTCTACTTTCTGTGCTGATACCCGTACATCAATCGTATTATTTGTAATAATTTCAAATAACAAAATCCTCCAGCTGTATAATAAAATATCACTCAACCAAATGAGTTTTTAATCAATTCATCCGAACTGATGCGATAAGGTCACTAAGAGAGATGGATCTACTCGGAGTGAAAAAGAATAAGAAAACTTTAAAAGGTACCGAAAACACTAATCCTAAACAGGAAGTTGGAGATAAACGTCTACACCTGTTAATTACACGGTGAAAGTGCGTGAAGTGGGCGATAGGCGAACCTATCTAAAACGAGATATCATTAGCTGATATTCCCATGTCACATCTGTCATATACAATATTGTTACAGAATGCGGAGGCTGGGTCAGGATAGTCAGCGATTTGTCAGAATACCTTGTGGACGGTATTACTGATTGTCTTTGTCTAAGTTTTGGATATAAGTCCAAAAAGGCGCGAAATCAACAGGGAGTTGCAGGAATTTTGAAACATCGATACGCTTCCGACATCCTGATCCGAGAGACAGGCTAAGACCACACGCACACCGTACGCTAAGTCAACGAGCGTAATGCGTTCCTTTGAAGTGCTTCCTACCACAGCATCATAGGATCCATGCTGCCCCGTCTGCCTATCTACTGTCATAAAACAGGTAAAAAAAGGGAGCCGTCCTTCGTTGATACCATCGATGCAGTAGCTTTGGAGTCCAACGGTGATGCGGAATGCAACACTATAATGGTGTTCACAAAGTTTTACAAGTAACGGTTGGTTAATATAAATTTTAGTGTAGAGAGTGACTGAATGAGATCTGTGATATGAACGTAAAAAGAAAAACAGGCAATTTATATGAGGTTATGGTGGATAGTCTTGAAGTGGTTAAGATTCTATTAGTCTGGGAAGCATCCACGCGGAAACTGTTCCTCAAAGTAGACTGGGAAGAGACTTTCTGAGCAGAACGCCTTTCTAATCAAAGGAATACGCAGGGAATGGCGGTAATTCAACAGTGTTGTTGATTTCTTTTCTGAGAAGTAGCTGACCATTTTATAATTAGAATTTTCGTAATGGACTTTATCGACACAGCCTTAAAGGTCAAACCAAAGACAAACGCGCTCCGTGTAATGTTTAACTTTTGAACTATACTCGAAAAAAAACGCTAAGTGTCAAGGCGTCAATTGTATAAGCACATAATTCTACCTTATTGGTAAGGAATAGTCGAAAACTTTCAGCTACGTACACCTCAATTAATCTTACCCATTCTTCGAGAGACTATTCTTTCTTTTTCTTTTCGCTCTCAAACGGTTGTTACCAAGAAACCATTTATTTTCGTACTGGCATTCCCCCCCCCGCTTCATTCCTTACCCAGCCCAACTATAACTCACACAGAAAAGCTAATATGGGTTTTTGTATTTTGTTTTCTTTTAACGTTGGTACCTTAAAAAAGAAACAACAAAAGTATAAGAAAGCATATATTTACGCTCTAAAAAACATCTTCACCGACAAGGGGCCGTGTGGAGGTGGTTGGTTAGCGTTACCCTTCCATTAAAAATGTCAGCTTTTTCTGTTGCAATGTTCGTCAAATGTTTGTCGAGTTATTGGATGCCTTGTATAAATACCGCATCTGGCCTCTCGCCAAAGAGCATGGTACGTTATACGGGCTTCATTTGAAGGGAAAGTTTCTCAGCACTTTGAAACTACATTACTTGAAAGCATTGAACTTAAACAATACGGGATTAATTTGACGACAACATTCAAACAGTTATGAAAACATTTGCCTATTTTATTCGAGGAAACCACAACATAATCCAAAAATATTCCAAATGTATAGAACTAAATATATAATGTAATATTTTTTGAAAATTTAGAAGTTCGACGTGACGCATTTGTTCGAAAGTTATTCACTATTGTAGTGAATTCGAATATTACCGAGCCTCACGCCCAACATTTCTAACCCTCGCTCCGCTGAATGTTAAATTTAGCAGTATAATGTTAGGCAAAAGATAGTGGAGTTTAACCAGTGAATTTGTCGTAATATGATGTTCTGATAATGAACAAATACTGGTACAACATTTGCCTGCTAATTTTAAATTAAAATTACATATATTCATTCGATTTCACTCCTTGAAGAGAATTTACTTGCGTCATTTAAAACGTACGAGATCACACGGAGTTTCAAGACATTTGCTTTATATAAATAAACATTATTTTCACTTGACAGTTGTAGTCTTCTGTGGCTTAACACACACACAAACACACACACACACACACACATATGTATATATATATATACACACACACACACACATATATATATATATATATATATATATATCTTTAAATTTAATTAGATTCATATCTATGTATCTATCTATCTATCTATCAGTCTGTTCATATCTATCTATCTATCTATCTATCTATCTATCTATCTATCTATCTATCAGTCTGTTCATATCTATCCTTCTATCTATCTATCTATCTATCAGTCTGTTCATATCTATCTATCTATCTATCTATCTATCTATCTATCTATCTATCAGTCTGTTCATATCTATCTATCTATCTATCTATCTATCTATCTATCTATCTATCTATCAGTCTGTTCATATCTATCCTTCTATCTATCTATCTATCTATCAGTCTGTTCATATCTATCTATCTATCTATCTATCTATCTATCTATCTATCTATCAGTCTGTTCATATCTATCTATCTATCTATCTATCTATCTATCTATCTATCTATCTATCAGTCTGTTCATATCTATCCTTCTATCTATCTATCTATCTATCAGTCTGTTCATATCTATCTATCTATCTATCTATCTATCTATCTATCTATCTATCAGTCTGTTCATATCTATCTATCTATCTATCTATCTATCTATCTATCTATCTATCTATCAGTCTGTTCATATCTATCCTTCTATCTATCTATCTATCTATCAGTCTGTTCATATCTATCTATCTATCTATCTATCTATCTATCTATCTATCTATCAGTCTGTTCATATCTATCTATCTATCTATCTATCTATCAGTCTATCTAAATTTTTTCACTGAAATTCTTTCTCTCAGTTAAACTCTTAGTATATTGTCTTCTTTTGAAACTCTGTCGTACTCTTCTAACTATACGTAAATGTTAGTAAGAACTCTTTAAATGATTGGTGTGTTGATATATTGGAGAATTTATTGGAAGTATTTATTGAGAGTCCGAGAAATTCTTGGCAGAGGCAACATCTATCTGGGGAGTTTCTTTGTTTATTGTTTCACGAGCTCACGTCTTTCAAAATAAAACCAATAAGAAAACAAACTCAAATTTTGTTAACACCTCCACTGAAACACAAAGCCAATATATTTTCTTAGGTGCATCCCATGGGTTAATTTGTGTCGAATTGTTTCCCTATTTTTCAAGACCAATTTATTCAAAACAAATAGGAAAATTATCTTCTTTCTTCATAGTTTTCTTTTCCTTTTTCTTTTCTCTCACATCTGCTCTATTTTTATTTCTTCATCTGCTCTGGACTATTTCTATCGACATCTTTATTGTCAGAAGGACGGGGAGATTGCAAGAAGATGAGGATCCGATTGTGCTTTTCTCTGCTCCGTAATGCAAGCAAATGCCAAGGCATGGTTAAACTTCGGCAACATTTATTCATTTGCTTACAATAACTTGCAAGTGCAAGGCATGGAGAAAAGAAATACAAAAAGTATTCTAATCAAGATAAAAGTTCCTTCTATCTGGCAATGATATACAGAAAAAGTGAGTGAGCTTAGGGTTAGAGAATGGAAAGCTAAAGAAAAAGGGTTAAGTGAAATAAAAGGCGGGATAAAGTAAGAGAAACAAATAAAGGAGGAAGAGGGAAAATAAGAGAGACGGAAAGAAAGAAAGAAAGAAAGAAAAACAGCATGGAAGCCAGAATGATACAGACAGAAAGGAGAAATAGCGATCAAGTGAAATAAACGGAAGGATAAAGTACGAGAAAGATAAAGAACACGAAAGAAAAAAAAAAAAACAGAGCGACAGACATACAGGAAGAAATAAATAAATAATTAAATAAGAAAGAAAGAAAAAAAAAGGAAAGTAAGAAATTCATGACGAAAAATGAAACTGGATGAAAAGTAAGCTGTAAGATAGACCAGAGAGAAAAATAGAGAAAGAGGGTATGTGATATAAATAGGGTGAGAAAGAAAGAAGGAAAAGCAGAGAAACAGGCAGACAAACAGAAGAAAGAAGGAAAGAAATAAAAATAAAGAAAAGAAGAAAGAAAGAAAAAATAGAGAAAAAATAAAAGAGAGAAAGACAAAAGAAAGAAAAACGGAAAAAGGTAAGAAGGATAGATTGTCGAAAGGAAGGAAGGAAGGAAGGAAGGAAGGAAGGAAGGAAGGAAGGAAAGATAAATAAGAAAGAAAGATGGCATAAACAGTCAGGCATAGAGAAAGAAGAAAATAAATAAAGAGAAAATAAAGGTAGAATAAATAGAGAGATGCAGAAAGAAAGAAAGAAAGAAAGAAAGAAAGAAAGAAAGAAAATTAATTTCTTAAAAAATAGTACTTATGGTTAATGAAAACTGACGAGCCTGGTCTTCAAAGGAATAAACAGATTAAAAACATATATAAATGGATATTTCATAATTCATTTCTACTCATCATTTTCAAATAAGTGCACATGTGCTCAATATCACGAGAGTATTTTATATTCCAGTAGTAACACTACCTCCAGCCAAACAAACAAATAATATAATTATTTCTACTACTACTTATTATTATTATTAGTAGTAGTAATAATACTAGTAATTTTGTTGCTGCTATTTCTATTTAGATAGGTTTTTCGTCATTTGTACTCTAGCTGGTATAGATTAGTAATATTGATGATATTATTGTCACCATTAATTCGTTCTGTACGAACCAATTATTTTTATCAGAACAACAGCTAAACTAGCTTCAAGTGAGAAGTAAGAAAGGAAATCCATAATCAGAAAGTAAAAACTGGTGCTCCTCCATCAGAAACAAAGATCTTTACCAAATGAACAAAATCAACGTTACATAAAAACTTTCAGTAGCAACGACAACTAAAATGGATAGCAAATGTAACTAGAAAAACAATAATCATCAAGATGTTGATTTCAGCAAAATATTAGGAAGGAGACTTCCACCAGTAGTAGAAAGAGCGATAACGGATAGTGGACTTAAGAAATGTATTTCCAAGAAAATTACATTCAAGAAATGGATTTTCTAAAATTGAACCAACAGCGACACTAACTGAATACTGAATATTTTCTGCATTGAAAATCACTATTATTATTATTATTATTATTATTATTATTATTATTATTATTATTATTATATTTTCTTTTATTTCCGGTGTAGACTCATTTCTTTCCGGGTCCCGACCTGAGACCTAAGCTAAGAAATATCATCATAACATTTCCACTGAGCATTAAAAAAACAACAACAAAAAGAAACTAAGATTACATACATTTTAAATAGATAAGGCCCTTCATGACTGGTACTTGTGAGTAGAATCTTTTCTCTTTCTTTAAGATATGGCCTACGCGGAATCCGATCAATGTGCCCATCGGAACGTTTTCCAATCAAACCGACGTGTCCAACTACAACTGTAGTCCTCGCACGCCACATTTTTGAGTTTTCGATTTCATGGTCCTTGTATTTTGATAGTATTTTGAAGATCTTCAAAGATACATTACAATCTGCAGGGAGAGTCGTGTTAATAAGAATGCATATTCTTTTTTGCGTTTTTTGATCACGATATATAGGCGATTAGCTTTGTTCTGTCTGCGTGCATTGTAAATTCACATAAGATTCATACAGTTATTATGTCTGTAACTAGTTTGGATGGTGTTTATACCAATTTCCTAAAAAAAATCTTCAGTATGTTTGATTGTTAATTTTTTGTTAACTAACATTGGTTTTCTGCAACAAGAATAAATACTTCGGTTTCAACCCTGTACTATGTAACAACTGATGGGTACGGGGTTTGTCTGCATCAGCTTGTTTGGCACGAGTAGAATATTAACCATGAAAAGACTGTTTATATTATTATCATTACATGCATGTTTACGCGAGATACTCCGGCTTACGCTCATATTACTTTTAAATACCAGTTCTCATATGATCACTGGAGTTAAGCAACGTCGAATGTGGTCTGTGTCAAGATGGGTGACCACTTAAGAATACCAGGTGCTGTTAGCTTGAATCTGCAGATGGTGTACTGGATGATGGGATTGGAGGTCTGAAAGCCTAGTTCCAAATTCAGTCGCCCTTTTTCTCTCTTCACAGCGCAGTTATCCTTAGAAAAGGAATGATTCCGTCTCTTATCCTCACAGTTATGGATTATTTAGTAGAACTAGGACCAATAATTCATTTTTATCTTCAAACAAATTCTTACAATCTTAAAAATACGTTTTCTGACTTTAAATAACAGGAAATATTTGATAAGTACGTAAAAAAAAACAAATCATTCACCCCAGATACCTGCGAATAATCATTGAAGATTCAGTATAATAATAATGTTCGGTACCTCGTTTCTGAGCACACCTTACTAATAGGGTAATCAATCCTTGTCTGAAGCGCCTGCTCTGACACATTTGTATTTGCTCAACAGCCGCAGAACTGACTCGTGTTTAATACACGGTCATTTATCATTTTTTGGTTCAATCTGTGTGATAGTTTTCTGTCAGGTTTTAAACGTCCCACACGCTGGGAACCTCAAGAAGTTACCAACGTGATAAATCTGACATGGTGAGATTCGAACTCGGATCTCATGGTCAAGAAGAGAACGTTCTAACCACTCGGCTACCAGCAGAAAAAATACTCTTTAATCACCACCGCTTTAATATGAGTTTTTCCTGATCCTAGCAAAACCGTATTCTATAAAACTTCGAATTAATCCATTCTATCCTGGTCACTATTTATTTATTCTTTCGTATAATCCATGTGTTTTGTTATAAGTCCAAATTGAACCTTCAGATTCAGTGTCTTTCTCAGTTTCACGGTAAGGGCCATTTTATATTTTTGGCAGTTTCTCACTGTCATTCGCAATCGCTATTGACATGGGCACATTCACAATCATATTTTTTCCTTCTTTATTCATGTAATTGCTTTGATAGAATTCTCAGATTGGGGGATCGAAATGCCAAAGGACAGTTTCTTCTCTGTGCTGATATCATTCGTCGAACCTAAGCCATTTGCATTATACCATGCGTATGACAGGCGTTACACTCTAGTGCAAATATTTCATAATATTTGCAACTAATATTCTGCAATGTGATTTACAGTTTTATTCTTTGTTCCGCTTTTTCATTTCTTTTTTGTTGGAAGTATCAATCTTTACTTTAATGTAGTCTGTCTGGGCGGCACTGATGAGCGATGCATTTTCGTTTCTTCAGGTATCGTCGGCGTACCATGTCTAATCTTTCCAACGACAATATTTTTAAAATCTTCCAATATGGGAGCGAGTGCTGTTTATAGCCAATGTCTTCCGATGATTGATGTTTTGATGACGGACAAACAGTCGCCGATTCCATCGTGGAAACCCTCGAAGTCAGTACATTGATTTTAGTCTAGGAAGCCCTTCGCCCAAAATGATATGTCATCACTGCACTGATTGCAGGCATAGATAAAGAGCTAAGTCTACCCTGTTGTATTAGATGGACGTTGATCCGGCAAGAAGTTTTCACCGTAATTTGACAGGTCTTGTTTTTAATCCTCATCGATGTTAAGCCGCTCCCTCATCAGAGATGTGTGGACCAGTTTAGTCGTCGATGAACCGGCAGTTTAGCAGGGCGTACTTGGTTACACTAGCATTCATACACTGAACTGACACAATGTAGAATGAACCTTTTCATACTTACGACTGTCAAATCCGCATTTGACGCTTTGATGTTTTATTCGATTCGGTCACAAAATCCTAGTATAGATTATCCATTGTTTCATTTGTTTTTTTTGTTTTTTTTGGTTTTGTTTTTTGCTTGGCGACGATAGTGTTTTTTCTTTATTTTATTCCCTATATTGATTGATTTCTGCTTTACGGATTATCAACACCTTGTAGGTTACTTAAAGCCAGAAAACATATTTTTAGATTATAAAATTTTTTTCGGATTTAACGCTTTACTGATACAATTCCTACTAATTAACCAATAGATGAGGGGAAAGAGACTAGAATTGAACACGGCTCTCCGGTTTCCAATTCCGAGCCGTTATCCATTACATCTACACGTTCAAGATTACAGCACTTGGCATTCTTAAGAGGTCATCAAACTAAGTACTGACAAGGCTTAACATTGCTTAACTCCGGCGATTGTACGAGATCCGGTGATTTAGCCTGGCCGTAAGGTCTCTCTCTCTCTTTCTTTCTCTTTCTCTCTTTCTCTCTCTCTCTCTCTATATATATATATATATATACATACATACATACATATATACATATATATATATATATATATATATATATATATATATATATATATATATATATATATATAAACTGCGTCTAGAGATTATATACAGAAGAGGTATTGTCAAATATTTTCAGTAATTATAGCGATTTGCAGTGTCAAGAGATTATTTGCAAGAACTAGAATTTAGTATTATGGCTCGTAAAAAAGAACTAACAATGAATGAAAAGAACTATATAATCAAAGAAATTAGCAAAGGAAAGTATTCGCTTCAAATTTCTAAGGATTTGAAAAGGGATCAAGAAAATATGTCAAATGAGAATTCAACCAAGGAAAAAAAGTCTCAGGCTGAATTCAGGAATTTAACAAAGCGAGATCTATCACATATCCGAAGAGAATTAATAAGAAACCCAAATGCGTCAAGTGCGTTCATATTTGAGGCCGCTGGAGCTCCTATGGTGTCAAGGGAAACAAGGTGTAAAGCATTAAGGAAGTTTGCTGATGTAAAAAATCAAATAAAGAAACCCATTTTAACAAAAAAAAACATAAGGAAAGAAGATTGCAGTGGGCAAAAATATATGAAAACTGATTTCAGTAAAGTACTTTTTACAGACAAATCAAGGATCACCCTCGATGGATGGGCTCGAGGATGGGTTTGCAAGCAACATGACTCAAGAATTTTTTTTACGCGCCAACAAGGGGGCGGTGGGATCATGATATGGGCTGGGATTATTGGTAATGAGCTCGTGGGTGCATTTAAACTGAAAGACGGTGTTAAAATGAAATCCAAAAGTTACTGTGATTTTCTAGAGCAATATTTCTTTGAATGGCTTGATAACCAGCCTTTAGCCAAGCGTAGATCTATGATCTTTATGCAAGACAACGCACCAAGTCATGCATCAAAGTTTACTAATTCCTGGTTGAAAGAAAAGGGATTTGTTGAAGATTCTCTTATGTACTGGCCTTCAAATAGCTGTGACTTGAATCCCATTGAAAACCTGTGGAGCATCCTCAAGATAGATATTTATTCTAATGGAAGGCAATTCAACAGCAAGTGTGACCTCTGGGAGGCAGTTAAAGTTGCTTCAAACAACTTACCAGACGCGAAAATAGCAAATCTAACATCATATGTTGACAATAGGCTGCTAAGAGTTATTGAAAAGAAAGGAGTATTTGTGCAATAAATTTTAGGTTCTCATTTTTTTTGTTAATATATCTTTTATTTTTAAAATAAAATGTTTGTTTATGTTTTTCCTTTAAGAAATTGACGAATTTGTTCTAAAATCTTTTCATATTATTTTTTTACATTAGTTTTACAAAGTATAATAATGAAAAATATCAAAATAAATAGTTGCAAATAAACTACTGAAAGTCAAAATAGTCTGTTTTGTTAACTTAGTACATGTTTTCCAACCAAAAACAATAGTTTTCTCTATCACTATATATCTAAGTTAATAATATTGAGTAGAATCTAAACAACATGATAATAGGACTTTTAACATTAAAGACGCAACTCTTTATACCAATTCATACCTTGCATATAATCTCTAGACGCAGTTTTTATATATATATATATATATATATATATATATATATATATATATATATATATATATATATATATATATATAGTTGCAACTATGTTGAGTGGACACCATCCATACATCCCAGCTTTCTACATCTATTATTCCCGGCGTTCACCCACCTAGGAACTGATCAGGCTCGGCGTCGCTTAACTACAGTGTTCGTACTAGAACCGATGTTTTAACCTGATATCGTCATTATATGCTGGTTGGTGTCATTTATAGTAAAATTAGTAAATAAAAGGAATATATATATATATATATATATATATATATATATATATATATATATATATATATATATATATATATATATATATATATATATATATATATATATATGGAAAAAATATAAAAAATGGACACTGAGCAAAGATATAATCAAAAATGAAAAGGCTCATCATAAAAATGGTGGATCGAAAAATATAAAAAGAAATAAAAAAAAAATAAGCTCAACCTGGAACAAAAATGTACAGCGACTAAAAAATGCGGAGAGAGGAAACATTACTATCAGCGAATCAGGGAAGGCTGCTTCGGCGTAATATAAATTTTTAAAGAATTCTCTAATGTTACTCTGCATGATTATAGTGAAAAAGTACAGGGCTCAAACTGGATTATTGATTGAATATTTAGAATTATCCGAATCAGAAATCTTTACAAGCATATGCAAATTTTCACAAAGCCTCCAACGCATGTTAGCTGACACGTGCAATCTTTGTCTCCAGCCTTATCCAGCCAATTCTACCAATATATTGCGCATCCCACTGGCATTTGTAATTATAGATAACTAAACTAACTTGAAGGTGGTAGGAGTGCAAAATATCTTTGCAGATAGCTTTTAATTTAGTTTGGGAAGTGAAAAACAGGCCGATGATTGGTAGGAAAATAGCAAAGCAGCAAATTTTGGGTGACATGCCTCGCAAATGACGTTTCAGTTTTCCGTTGGGTTACCAGATGTCACAGGGTGATTATTTGTGAAAGTTCCAACAGATGTAATAAGACCATAAACTTTATTTTCCAGATCCTAAAATTCACCTATATTTTGCTATTCATTTTTTTTCCATTTCCTTTCTGTGTTTGACTGGAACCATGGCATCTGTTACTCAATTTAGTTATTTCTCTCTGAATTCCAGGGATGAGATGTCATCATTATTTACACTATTTACATTTGGACAATGTTCCTATACATTGTTGTTGTTATCACAACGTTTCGGTCGTTGTGCCGCCGGCTTTCATGAGGTGCGTGTCGATCCGCGTTAAGATAAGTTCGTGAACAGAAATTATCGATCGACAAAAATCGTCGAAGATTGTGCGTTTATAAACAGTAATTCGGACGTCGCTAACCAAACGCTTCTCTGTAGCTGAATGATACAGCACGTCAGGTCAAATGACTGTTTCCGTATAGGAATAGAGGTTAGTTTTCTGTCGGAGAACGAATATTTTCTACGAAATTTCCCGAAAACTTACATTTGTAAATGTAATTAATACTTTTTAATTAAAAACAGAGCATTTACTTAAATACACCGTATATATATAAAAAATAACGTATAAACAGAACATATAGTAAATAATTAACGGACTTAATCCATTTCAATATATATACAGTGTTGTACGATAAAAGTGACTCACCTGATCTTTTTTACTTACAATTTTTTTCGCCTATTGTTTTCGGGGTCAAACTAATTTTTAATCTTCCCGACCACCTAGTAAAAAGATTTACTCACCGTAAGGTATTCTATTGATAATTATAATTTTGGATATAAATGAGATTTAGGGAAAAACTCTGTGCAAAAAAAAGTGACTCACTTATTTCCTGCAACTAGTAATCAATAGAAACATAACCGAACAGCTTTAAATAAAGAATAATAGAGGTATAATTTATTTATAATAAGTAATATAGTTCGAAATATTTAATAATCTATGGGTCCTTCTTTATTTTGAATAACCTTTTCAACCCTTTTCTGGCATTGACTTGATCAGGTTCTGGCAAATCTCATCTCCAAGCATTGAATTCCATTCGGATATGAAATTCACAATCAAATCCCCTTTGTTGCTAAACTGCTTTCTCGAGAGCCTGTACTTTATAATTCTCCATAAGTTTTCTTTGGGGTTGAGGTCAGGAGATTGGGGTGGCCATATTATAACACTCACCTGCTTCAAATCAAAGTATTCTTTTATCAATTTTGATTTGTGATAGGGAGCATTATCCTGCATAAAATGAGCTTGGTGGGGTCGATTTGTACCTTTTCAGCAGAAGCGAACAGACAAAACTCTAAAATTCTCTTGTACTGCTCGCACCTGAGGGTCTTTTCGATAGGTTTTAAGAAACCAGTTCCATGAAAAGAAAAGCATCCCCAGAACATTATACTGAACGGATGCTTGACAGTACTTACTGCTAAATTCAAAGAGCTTTCAAAGCTTCTTCTTCGGATTTTAGATCGCTTATCCATTGAATTTAGCTCAACTTTCGTTTCATCGGAGAAGAGAAAATTTAATAAAAAAAAATCAGGTGAGTCACTTCTATCGAACAGCTCTGTATATATATATATTAGGTTGGTGCAAAAATAATGTCGTTTTCTCACATGAAGTTGAACGTCGAAAAACGACATTATTTTTGCACCAACCTAATATATATATATATATATATATATATATATATATATTCCCTTCTTTACTTCTTTCTTTATCACATTTAACAGCGTTTTTTTTTATTAATTTAACTGATTTTTTACAAAAATTGTTTCTTGTTAAATGTTTGATATTTTGAATTATATATATATATATATATATATATATATATATATATATATATATATATATATATATATGTTGATCGTTGACTGATATAAGAACCTTATCCGCCCCCTGATAGGTATTTTTTCTAGTTGGGGGACTGGTTTAGACCACCACCACACATTAATGTAGCATGCTGTATCGGTTTGTATGTTAGCAGTAGTAGGACCAAGCGAGAAATGACAGAGATAGATAAAATGTAAATGTGCCAGTAAATTATATAATTTAATGTATCACATTAGCTCAAAAGGAATCTAAAAGTATATATGTGTGATGACGTTGCTATGCCAATAACTAGCCAAAGGCGTCCGCCAGTCTCTGGAAACTAGGGTGGCCATTTCAAGCATATATTTACTTCATCTCTGTTGAAACCTGTGATTTACACAGCAGCTGGTCTAAACGAACCTTAGTTATAGTTTAGAAGAGAGAGTTGATATTTTCACCTGTACCTTTTTACTTGTCTAAGGTCCTGCTCATGATTATTATTCTAATATTTTGTTAAGATCAAACAAATAAGTTGTTAAGTTTGAATAAAGAATTTGTTAAGCTCAAATATTTAACGAGACAATCGGGAATGTTCTACGGGTATTTTATGGTCGTGAAAGTTGGAGAGGGCTTATTCAATCTATAAATCAAGAATTATAATACATTAGAAAATTCAGATAGGAAAATCGTGAAATTTTCGCTGGTACAGTTAAGTATATATTTTTAAATCGACATTAACCAAAGCAGGGAATAAAACCAATAAGACACAAGGTATGGTAGAATTAGAAACATAAATATTACAAAATTGCGAGAAAATAAAGAGTAATCAGGAGGTCAGCCGACAGCGATAGCATTGTATTTAATTTTGTCATGAATAAGGTGGCTAGAAAGCATGGAGAGTGGACTTCTACAAGCGAGAAGTGCGAGAAATAGAAACTGTTAGCATAGAACTTACGGTTTTATCTAGTCAACAACTGTAAATTGATCATATCTCAATTTCAGTCTAGTCCTGCGTTTAAATTCAAGGTGTCTACCTACCATAGCGAAGAGCGATATTTATTCTGAAGCATTTACAGAAATGTGGCACAAGGTCAAAATGGGGGATGGGGGAAAAGGATGATCTGTCGTAACATTAAACTTAGCTAGCCATGATCTCTGACCCAAACATACCATAATATTCCTTATATCAAAACAACGCATTCTTACTTACTATTCATACAACATTCACCATACTGCCTCAAATTCGCCATGAATTTTACCTAGTCCCCATATGTACAATTTATGTTTGTATAGGGAGAGGAATAAATTAATCATAGCGAAAAGCTCATCCGAACAATTACCATGAAAGTATTTATAGAAAAGGAACAGGGCGAGCAACCTTACCGTAGTGGGGATGGAACTGAAGACGAGCCGACAGATCAAGACCAATAATATTGCTAATTCTTTTGATTTTATCAAGAAGATCGAGATAAATAGTAGAAGCACCAGCCTATAGGTGGCAGCCATATTCCAAGCATGGATGAATGGTCGATGTATAGATTTGTAGAATGGGTTCTGGGGGAAAAAAACTCTCTCTGGTGACACAGTGAACCAACATTTTTAGCAGCTGACCTAACAATATGTTCACGCTAGTCATATCTGATGAAGACAAACATGTATTCCGTCAAATTACGCCCAGGCTTCGTTGGACGCCACACTTTTGTGGCGTTCGAATTTATTAAATATCTCGAATTATTTTATCTAATTCCCGAGTTTGTAGCAAGAGATTTGGTGAAACATCTTGGGTTCGCGAAGATAAATATTTCACTTTTCCGCATCTCGGCTAATTTAAGTCACTGTGGACTTTTGATCTCTTCCATTCAAAAGCATCTGCAATTTCAACAGCTGTCCCTTGACTAACACAAGACAATCACAATAAGCGACCTTACGATGCTATCTTCCTAATGTCGCTTCAGAAATTCACTATTGCCGCTTTCTTTTCCCAATGACCACAAATTTGGGCCCAGGTAATCCGCTCACCGCGGCCAAAATGTGACCTTTTCCTTGCATGTCATCCGCCACTACTTGGAAATGTCGAAAATAGCATAGAAAATTAAGTTGCCGCGCATCTCGAGAGGAGAAGATAAAGAGGAAAGCGGTCAGAGGAGAAAACTGGGTTGTAAAAGGACTCGAGGTAAAACTGCCAAATTTTAGTTTGGACAATGGGAATTATTCGTCGTTATTGAACTCTTTGCACCGATCAATTCAGTTTGGCTTGAACCTTCGCACACTTTGGTTGGTATTGTGCCTGAAAAGATTAGTTAAACTCCCATTCATTTTCTCTCTGACATTTCCCAGACTGACGATAATCCTGCCTTTGCCAATTTTACATTAAATACTATCGCTCTATTCATAATGTTCTATTTTCAAGTTCGGCTTATGAGTTTGAGAGCTTTTGCGTCGAAGAATAGACATTTATTACCGTTTAGGAAAGGCTTATTAACACATATCCTAATGGAAATCCACAGAATTCTGTTAGCAAAATGAATACACACAATTCACCTATTCGACATGTAATATAAAACACCGAAAATGTTTCGATGTCTGCAGGACACATGCACAATTACATTCTTCACATCTTCTTATTCTTCCTCCTGCTCCTGCTCCTCCTGCTACTCCTGCTCCTCCTCATCATCATCTTCTTCTTCTTCTTCTTCTTCATCATCATCCGTCTCTTTGTTTTTCTTCTTCCTGTTCTTCTTCTTCTTCTTATCCTCCTCTTCTACTTCCTTCTCTTCCTCTTCTTTTTGGTCTCCACTTGTTCTCCTTCCTTCCCTTTTATTACTCCCCCTAGTTGCCTTCTTCTTCTTCTTCTTCTTCTTCATTGGTCTCTTTGTTTTCTTCTTCCTGTTCTTCTTCTTCTTCTTCTTCTTCTTCTTCTTCTTCTTCTTCTTCTTCTTCTTCTTCTTCTTCTTCTTCTTCTTCTTCATCATCATCATCATCATCCGTCTCTTTGTTTTTCTTCTTCCTGTTCTTCTTCTTCTTCTTCTTCTTCTTCTTCTTCTTCTTCTTCTTCTTCTTCTTCTTCTTCTTCTTCTTCTTCTTCTTCTCCTCCTCTTCTACTTCCTTCTCTTCCTCTTCTTTTTGGTCTCCACTTGTTCTCCTTCCTTCCCTTTTATTACTCCCCCTAGTCGCCTTCTTCTTCTTCTTCTTCTTCTTCTTCTTCTTCTTCTTCTTCTTCTTCTTCTTCATCCGTCTCTTTGTTTTCTTCTTCCTGTTCTTCTTCTTCTTCTTCTTCTTCTTCTTCTTCTTCTTCTTCTTCTTCTTCTTCTTCTTCTCCTCCTCTTCTACTTCCTTCTCTTCCTCTTCTTTTTGGTCTCCACTTGTTCTCCTTCCTTCCCTTTTATTACTCCCCCTAGTCGCCTTCTTCTTCTTCTTCTTCTTCTTCTTCTTCTTCTTCTTCTTCTTCTTCTTCTTCTTCTTCTTCTTCTTCTTCTTCTTCTTCATCCGTCTCTTTGTTTTCTTCTTCCTGTTCTTCTTCTTCTTCTTCTTCTTCTTCTTCTTCTTCTTCTTCTTCTTCTTCTTCTTCTTCTTCTTCTTCTTCTTCTTATCCTCCTCTTCTACTTCCTTCTCTTCCTCTTCTTTTTGGTCTCCACTTGTTCTCCTTCCTTCCCTTTTATTACTCCCCCTAGTCGCCTTCTTCTTCTTCTTCTTCTTCTTCTTCTTCTTCTTCTTCTTCTTCTTCTTCTTCTTCTTCTTCTTCTTCTTCTTCTTCTTCTTCTTCTTCTTCATCCGTCTCTTTGTTTTCTTCTTCCTGTTCTTCTTCTTCTTCTTCTTCTTCTTCTTCTTCTTCTTCTTCTTCTTCTTCTTCTTCTTCTTCTTCTTCTTCTTCTTCTTCTTCTTCTTCTTCTTATCCTCCTCTTCTACTTCCTTCTCTTCCTCTTCTTTTTGGTCTCCACTTGTTCTCCTTCCTTCCCTTTTATTACTCCCCCTAGTCGCCTTCTTCTTCTTCTTCTTCTTCTTCTTCTTCTTCTTCTTCTTCTTCTTCTTCTTCTTCTTCTTCTTCTTCTTCATCCGTCTCTTTGTTTTCTTCTTCCTGTTCTTCTTCTTCTTCTTCTTCTTCTTCTTCTTCTTCTTCTTCTTCTTCTTCTTCTTCTTCTTCTTATCCTCCTCTTCTACTTCCTTCTCTTCCTCTTCTTTTTGGTCTCCACTTGTTCTCCTTCCTTCCCTTTTATTACTCCCCCTAGTCGCCTTCTTCTTCTTCTTCTTCTTCTTCTTCTTCTTCTTCTTCTTCTTCTTCTTCTTCTTCTTCTTCTTCTTCTTCTTCTTCTTCCGCTTCATCCTCTTCTTCTTCTTCTTTTTTTCTTCATCCTCCTCTTCTTAATTCTTTTCATCCTCCTCTTCTTCTTTCTTTACCTTTTCTAGGTGCCTTCAGTTAGTTGCCCTTCATAGCTTTTTGCAATTTCCTATCCTTTGTGGCGTTCAAAAACGTTTCTCGTTTTACAATCCTCCCATCCACTAATCATACCATTCTTTTACACAATATCACCAGGTTGGTCATTTCCTGTGACTTCCGTCCTTCTAGCCATCAACGCGCGTTGTAAGTATTACATTTTCTAACCCTTCTTTTTCAATATATGCCCCAGAAATCTCAAATGTATCTGTCTGATTCTAAGTATAATGTCCTTTTTATTTCCCCTTTCCTTTAAACTTACTCGTTGTTCTCTCCGTGGTATTCCCAGCATCATACTCGAGAACTACATATATGTAGCCACACGCTTACCTCACACATGGGATCAATGTGCAACATTAAATGACATATAGAAGAATTATGATTAGATAGCAGTTCAACAGCCTTCCTTTATTTCTTACGGTATTTTACTGATTGTTAATAATTTACTATGTTTTTTGGAGGTCACCTTTTCGAATTCCAATGCTTCTTCGGGTGTCGGTGTCTCATTTTCCATCCTCTGTTCAAATATTTTCAGAATATTTAAACTTTTCTCACATCATCAATTCATGGCTCGTATCTTGAGCTGTTTCCGTTGCTGACACCTGATCGTTAGACCTTTCCTTTATTACCTTCGCGAGGAGTTTCTACAGTTTCCTTTCTGTGGTGTCCTCTGCATATCTTACTTTGTTAATATTGTGCCCGCCGAAATTAAATCCTGATAGGACTTCTAGTTCTTTTAAGATTGCATCAGAGAAATGTTTGCATACATCCGGTTAGAAAATACATCGTTGGCCTACGCACCTTTTGATTATTGTCCACCAAATTTTCTATACGTATGCAGGCAGTTTCCTCACACTATAAGGTCTGGAATATTCTAATATCTTTCTTAAATAAATCAAGATTTCCCAGCCGATCAAACGAGGACTGAATAATTAATCATGCTTAAAAAAGGACAGAGAAAACTCATTAGTGTCACAGAGTTTTTGAAATGAAGTTTAAACATAAGCAATTTCATTTGTTAAGTATTGGAAAAGTCTAAAACTACAGCGATATATATGCATACGTTTACAAATGGATCTATTTAAACACCATTCTATATAAAATAATGCATATAACTGACTTTCAGTACAGTTGTGGTCACTACTAAAGTTTGAATAATAAATATCCTTAGTAAATCTCCTCTTCATTAAGATTCTTACATATATAAACTTGTCTTTGCCTAGATATGTACATAATATTTACTAAGATTACATAAGCATCGAAGCGCATGAATCAATTTTTTAAAGGACAGTGAAAAGCGTTTTGAAACAGAGCCAAAATATTAATGGAGAAATATTTTGTTTTGGCCTCTTGTTACCATCATGGCTTCATGGACCGCTCTCAAGATATTTTCTTATATTGTACTGACTTTTTCATTACAATATCTATCTATCTATCTATCTATCTATCTATCTATCTATCTATCTATCTATCTATCTATCTCAATCGGCTAATATCATCTCTCTCTTTCTCTCTCTCTCTCTCTATATATATATTGCAAGTATTAATAATAATAATAATTATAATTATAATAATAATACTACTAATAATAAATATATTCTTTTTCCTCAGATGATATACAGGACTGACTCTCATGCACAATGCAATCGGATGTGTTTTCATCAGCACCTGTCAAGTGGATTGTACATGAAATCCAGAGTTTTGCTACCGGTGTGGGAAAATGTATATTTATTATTAATATAATTTATATCTCTGTTATTAAACATAGACCATCTACATATATATATATATATATATATATATATATATATATATATATATATATATATATATATATATATATATATATATATATATATATATATATATATAAGCGGAATATTTTCATTCAATCATGTTTGGTCAAATAATGTAGACGTATTATATCTATTTATTTTAATTTTAATCCTTTGCAGTTCTCGAAATAATTTCTTGGCGGCTGTAGAAAATTGATTAAGAAAAAACACCAAAATTTTCTTTCAAATAATTTTTATTTTCCCAAGTACATTCAATTACATCTGAGACCATCTTCAGTGGTTGCATATCTAAACTTTTAAACGGAACTTTTTGTGTGCATGCAAATAGTCATAATTTCAGACCTCTCATTCAGAAGGTCTTTTTTTTGTTCTGGAAATGTTATAGATAACTTTTCTTGTTGACAAATGCTTCAGATATTAATATGATTGTTGCAAGGTTTGTTTTCATTAATTTTCCAGTTTAGAATCGGATCTTTGTTATTTTTTCTTTTAATATCCCCACATGGTTGGCTTCACTTTTTTTATTATTAAGCAAATCACCCCAAGCAAGAGGGGTTGCCACTAGGACGCAAGTGGTTACAGAGAGTGAGAGTAAGAGTAAAGAAGCGTGTTTTGGAAAAGGAAAAAGAGAAGATGGGGATCAAGGTCAAGGCATCAGAAGATGTCGATTGACATTACATTTGAATATTTGAAGATTATAGCTATCAAGGAAACAAGTATGAGAAAGGGAGTACCACTGACGGGAAGTGCAAGATAAGAAGCTGTTGGAGTAGAAGAGATGTTTATATTTTGCCGTTTCGAGAGTGAAAGAGTGGGACCGAGATGCCAACCAAGTAGCGCGCTTAAATTTATACAGTTTGGGAACCAGTGAAAGTAGCTCGTCGTAGCAGTTGCCATGAACATACAAGAAAATACAGAGGGAAGCCTCAAAACGTCTGTAAGAAAGTGACTGTAGACGAGATGCCAGATCTGGTTGAATTCCTAAGAATTGACTGATGTGATTATACCACCTCTTCTTGAATCTACATGAAAAACCTTCCTATTAAGGCGACATATGCTTAATTGTTACATACATGAAATTCAGTTCAATCATTTTACTATAGTTATTAAGCGAATATCGTAAACTTCTTTTGAATAATATTCAGCACAAAATAAGGGAGAGGTTGAGGATAACTGTGATTATCGCCTGGTTCACACTTCTTCCCCATCTTTTGAACATAAGTAATTTTTTCTGCCTTGTGTCCTGTTTAGGATTGAGTTTCCGATTCCTTTTCCTAAAGTCTTCTCATTCTCTTTCACTTTAAGTAACCACTTGCATTTTAGTCGCATTATCTTCTTGCTTTGTGTGAAAAGAAAAAAAAATGATACAATAGGCGAATTGTATAGTTACGAGATAAAAACAAAGGCTGTATTTGGGGAATGACACATGACAAATTAAAGGGATATTGTGTGAATGGTATCAGCAAATCGAATGAAGGTAAACAGTTGGGAGTATGCAAAACAAAAAAGAAACAAATTTTCTTCTGAAAGAATTAAAATAAAAACAGCAAATTGTGCAAAAATTCTGGTGCAACAAATATACAAAGAAGCGTCAAACAAAGTTGTTTTTTTTTTCGCAAAGAATGTAGCGAGACAGCACATCAATCATTCACTCGGTTCCCTTTCGACCAACGGTCAGTTTCGTTTCGGCCAGCATTCGTATCTTCTGTCAAAATTCGTTACGCGTTCGTTAATCTTAAACCAGATGTGTTTTTGCCTTCAAAACTCTTCTCTTGATAGGCCGCTCAACCAGATGAGAACAAGTACAACCCACATACACACATGCACGCCGGTGCGTGTATAAATATATGTGTGCGCGTCCGCACATGTGTGTGTGTGTGTGTGTGTGTGTGTTTGTGCGTAAGAATACGAAACGAACAAAAACAATTTTGCAAATTCAATCTTCTGCTTTGCTTGGATATATTTTTCTTGAAATACTGTAGTTGAGAAGTGGATTAGGCCGAGAATCGTGTACGACATTATGGTAAAAGACTCTCGGCGCTAGGTGTTGGCCTCAGTTTCCACTTTCATATTTAAATAGTTTCTACCCCTGATATTGTGCACATTTACCCATATATGTACCTAATGAATACCTTATATATATATATATATATATTTATATATGTGTGTGTGTGTGTGTGTGTGTGTGTGTGTGTGTGTGTGTGTATGTATACATGTATATGTATATATATATATATGTATACATGTATATGTATATATATATATATATATATATAAATATATATATATATATATATGTATATATATACATGCGTGCGTTTGAAATGTGTGTATATATATATATATATATATATGTGTGTAATTTTTTATATATATTATTTATAAATTATACTTACTGGAAACCGCTCAATATCAGTTATAGAGCTAACATATTTAGTTGGATTGATTTGAGTTTGTGACTCTGGGTTTCACGCTATTTGCGATCGTCAGAAAAATTTATAAAATTCTGGTGCAACAAATATACAAAGAAGAGTTAAACAAAGTTTTTTTTCGCAAAGAATGTAGCGAGACAGCACACCAATCATTCATTCGGTTCTCTTTCAACTAACGGCCAGTTTCGTTTCGATTAGAGTTTGTCTATATATATATATATATATATATATATATATATATATATATATATATATATATTAAGCGAGAGCAGTTTAATTTTGGAGGCAGTAAAATAAAAAAAAAATCACTCTAATTTTGGGGTACCGATTTAAAATCTAACAACACCAAACCCCTCTGATATAGATAAAACAAACAAACAAGCAGGAGGTCAGACACTGTCTTCAGTCTTAAAACTGGAGTTGATAAGGCAAATTAATTTGATTTATTGCCACTATTTATGGTCAGAGATCCTAAAGCATTTTTCTCACATACATTTTCGTTTTTCTTTAATTCTAACCCGAGAAAGCCAATGAGAGCAGATGCTCTCGGCGAAACGCGTCGTTAATAAATTTTACATTTTGTCTCATGCTCTTTTCACACACACACACACACACACGCGCGCGCACGAACACACACATTTAGTACTGGTAATGAGCTGGTTATCGGAAAGAGAGCTTAAAGTCAAATCTGTTACGTTCTTTTAGATTAAATAACCAAAGTAGACAGGGCTAGCCTGGGGTTGGGAACCAGTCGAAGAGAATGAATAGTCTGAGAAGATAACAAAACAACCACTATCTTTTCCAGGAATGAATGGTAATTCACCGGTAAAGAACATTTTGTGAAAAGTCGTGATCGCCTACGCACCGAAGTGATATGTTATTAAAAATCAATTAGCAGTAACATCTTCAATATACGAACAAATTATAAAGGGCACAAAGTACATCCTGTTGGAAATCAGATTTGGAAAGGAGGTCGACGCATATCCAAATATACATACAGTAAACAAACAGACAATCTCCTTTTTATTTCTTATATGACTGAAGATTTAATCCAACGGTCGATTGCTTTCTCGTCAGATAAACAAAATAACAATAAACAAATTCATTATTATTTCTCAGACATGTGTTATCGTCTTTTACTTGATTCACTATCGAAGGTGATAAGGCATCAGACATTGATTTTCGATTTTCCGTTTGGATTAATACCAAAATCAATTGGCAAAACAAAGACTTACTGGTTACTTGAATCTAGGGAAACAATTCACCAGATTCTTTGAATAGATGATAATTAACTCTGATTCCGACAAAGAGATAAAACTCAACCGAAAGATTCCGAAGCTGCAACTACATTCAGAATTAGAGGCATACAAACAAGTGGAAGGTTTCATTCGCCTTTGATGTTTTTAGTTAATTAATCATTTATTTTTCGAGAAATGTCATATATCTATTTCTTCAATGAGAAATAGGAGCGGTCACTGATAGAATAAATTTTGATTTATATATTCGTTTTTTTATGGCTTATCAACCCTTTGCTTGTTATATAAAGCAAGAAAATATTTTGTTAGATTGTAAAAATATTTTTTGATAATAATGCTTTATTGTTATTACTTAACCCATAGCTGGTGGGAGAAAAGTTGAATTCATAACTTTCCCAAGGTGTGTTTGCGTCTAAGGAAATATACCGGAAACAATGGGAATTGGAACTAGGCTCGAAGATTCACAATTCCGAGCCATTATACATTACACCGCCCGAAAATCCAAGCTTACAGTACCTGGTATTCTCAAGCGGTCACTCATCTTGGTACCGACAGGGCTCGGCGTTGCTTAACTTCAGTGATCGTAAAGTGAACTGGTGTTTTCCCCTGATTTTACGTATTTTATTTTCTAGTTCCATTTTTCTAAAAAGTTCCTCTTTGGTCGCGTGTTCTGTCCATGGTGTTCTCAGTATATGTTTATGGAAACCACTTCCTATTACTTTGAGTCTCTTCTAGATCTGAAGGGAAATTGTTCTATATTCACATCTGTCCACAGGATGGATATGACGGATCAGTTCAGCACTTTTCTTTTGTTTCTAACAAAAATATATTCCAAGGTATGAACACTTTGCTTAGTTCCGGAAAAAAATCAGGACACATGAATGACAACAAAGAATACTGATTAAATTTTGAAATGCATGTAGCCACCTCGATTCCTACTAATAATTATCGAATATACACGAGTGCTTACGCAAAAGAATAAGTCACTGTACTGTACACAGGTAAATCTTTGAAGATGTTAAAAATCAATTTTCGGTGACCGGTTGCACTATACACAGGTAATGTTCGTCACTATAAGTTAGCCAACACCTACAGACCAAAAGCAGGAACATCAGAGCCTTTCCGCCTTTTGTGTACATCACGTTTCCTAATCTGTTAATTATTGTATTTGGTTCCTCATAAGCCATATTGTTACTGAAATAGACCCATTCTTTTTTGAATGATCTCTTGAGTACTGTAGGTGTATACCGTTTTTATTTATTTTTTCCTCTGAATAAATTCATCCTATTTTGCTTTTTTTCTTATCTCTCGCAAGGTCACAGGTAGTTCCTTTACTGCCTTCTATAACTCTTTACTGTTTTCGTCTGTGGTAGCAAATGGCGCGTTTCGCTTCGTTTTACATACAGGTTGGACATTTTATTTCAATTCAATTCTAAGCTGTACCCTTACATAACGAGCTGATAGGTGAATCCCATCCCATCATACATTTGCACGACCTCAGTTTTTAGAAACAAAAACAAAAAAAATAAAACAACAAAACAAACAAACAAAAACAACATATGTATATAGATAACATTTTACTTAGAATAACTTGAGCTATCATAACCCGAAATATGTAGCTCAACTTGTGGAACACCGTGCATTATGTACTGGTAGTCCTGACGAAATGTTTGCCATTGGAAAGGCAATAACTCAGCGAGTGTGGTAATAAAATAAGCATATCACATCGCTGTGATCGTTTAATTGCAGCATTGACAAGAACCAGCCTGGCACTTCCGCTACAACACCGACGTACATGGTGGTTTTCTAAGCATAGCGCTTACATGTTGCACAAGACCTAAAGCACAGGGCACCCAGCCTGGGTGGAACTCACTATTCAGTCGTAACTGATCTAGCGAGACAACTTTGCACGCCATTAAACCACGTCGTGCATGGATAGAAATAATATCAGCGTATTTTATTTTCTCGAAAACTGACTTTATGAAAGCCGTTAAATCTTATCTTTACTTCGGCGAATGGCTCATTTCAACGTAATGTCAAGACATAGAAATGCAAAGGGAGATAACTTTCATATTTGAACAGATTTTAAAATTATCTATCATTTAAAAAAAATGCTTCAATTTATTTATAACAAATTAATACTTTTTCTCCATTAATATCATCACTGAATTTTTTATTCAAGTAATAATGTTGGTTAAAATGTTTTTGTAAAACATCACGAAACATGCACATATTTGAATATCTGTCATACCCGAAATACATGCTTATTAATTTATATGGATATTTTAATAGTTTTCTTTATTTCTATCTCTCTATCTTCCATTTTTTGGCATTTCATTTATATCTTTGAAGATTAGTGTTAGCTGGAAAGCATGACGTCAGAAGGAAGTTTCACAAGCGAGAATTACGAGAAAAGAAAATGTTAGTATAGAATTTACGGTTACGTCTAGCCTAAATTAACTGTAAATCGATGAAACCTCGTCGCCAGTTTAGTACAGTACTTAAATTCAAATAGTCTAAGCATCATATCAGAGAACTCATCCGAATAATTACTATGAAATTATTTACAGAAAAGGTAGAGTGAGGCAAGTTTACGGCGGTGAGAAAAGATACTGAAGCCGTGACTCCAGAACAGGGCCATTAATATTGCTAATTCTTCTTTGGATACTATCGATGAGCATTGGGTAAATGGCAGCAATATTCTAAGTATGGACGACTGGTAGAATTATAGATAAGTAAGATAGATTATTTGAGAAGAAAATGGTCTAGTAGGGCACGGTGAACCAACTTTCTTAGAATCCTGGCAATGGATTCAACATAGTCTTTTCACCTCGTGCTAGCCGAAAATGTTAGCCCGAGAAGTTTCAACGACACCTTTCCAGGAGGTTAGCATCAGCCATGCTGATGGAGGGAAGAGAAGAGTGTCTCAGATGATTAATATGATTGCTTTTGGCTGCATAATGTTTCTTTACATCTTCATCACTATTTACCTAATTTAACTTACATGAGAATGGTAGTTTTTTGGTCAGCGAATTCATAAATTTAGGGAACGCTTTTACAAAAAAGAAACGGTGTGCATAAAATGTTTTAAAAGTTTCAGCCTCGAAGCTTAGTAGGATATTTAAATAAAGTAACGTAGGTACAAAACTTATTAAATATTAATTCCGGATTTAATCTATAGTGTATATATATATATATATATATATATATATATATATATATATATATATATATATATATATATATATATATATATATATATTGTGGATTCCCGGATGAATCCTATATCAATGAATAACAAACGTCAGGAATGGATAAAGGAAATAAATGTATTAACGTAATAATACAAACTGGTAATACGGGTTAGTAGATCCACGAATGCGGGTTAGTAGCAATAATATATATACAGTCTTGGTTTTGAAGTATCGCGGTATGACTCCTTACTGAGTCTACGTGCTCGCTAACTGTGACTCTTGTGCTACGCTCCTCTGTTACAGACAGTATTTACTGTCCCCCCCACGAGGGATAGATGTGGCACAAGGCCGGGTTTAAAGTGGGGTATTCCCAAGCCCGTAGGCTTGGCCAAAAATATCCCGTATAAACGGGATCGGGTTGGTCAACCACCCCGAACGAGACTCTGCCCTTCAGGGGAGCCTCGTCCGGGTACCTCTCTGCTCAGAGGCAGAGAGTTCGACCGTCTAACAGAGAAGACTTCGCCGTCTAATCTGTTGCAAACAGTATTTACTGTCCCCCCACGAGGGATAGATGTGGCACAAGGCCGGGTTTAAAGTGGGGTAATCCCAAGTCCGTAGGCTCGGCCAAAAAATGCCCATAGATCCCTTATAAACGGGATCGGGTTGGTCAACCACCCCGAACGAGACTCTGCCCTTCGGCGGAGCCTCGTCCGGGTTCCTCTCTGCTCAGAGGCAGAGAGTTCGACCGTCCAACAGAGAAGACGTCGCCGTCTGCTCTGTTTCAGACTGTCCGAGTATTCACTGGTAGTAGTATATGTTTTCCCTTGGGTGAGTCCATTTGTGTGAAAAGGGGAGTCCCCTTAACAATATATATACACAGTTATGATTAGAACTTATAGAGTACACTTCCAACGTTCGTTACATTTAATGTAAAAGAGAGTTCAATACATAGTAGAGCAATATTATTTGCTTTAGGATATTGCAACAAAAACATGTAAGAATCGCTACACAATGGCAGTCATGCTTCAACACATAACCATAGTACTACTCAGGCGAATATATATTATTGGGTAGTGAACGATTAATTTTATTTCAAAAGTAAAATACAGCCTCATATATTGAAAAAAAAAGACTTGATGGCTTTAACCTGATGAACCAATCGAATATGACGTACGTTTAATTCAAACTAAGTGAAAAAGAAAAAATAGAAATTGTTATCTTAAAAAATCTTATAAAGAATACAAATTATTATCTTATGAAATAGAAATTATTATCTTATAAATCTTGGCCATAATATATTTATAATATATATGTATATATGTATATATATATATATATATATATATATATATATATATATATATATATTGCCCAAATATATGGATGTATTTTGCTTTTGAAATGAAATTAATCGTTCACTCGCCAGTAATCTAAAATCGCCTGAGGAGACGCATCGTTATGTGTTGAAATACGACTACAATTCTTATATGTTTTTGTTGTAATATATATATATATATATATATATATATATATATATATATATATATATATATATATATATATATATGTGTGTGTGTGTGTGTGTGTGTGTGCGTGCGTGCGTGTGCGTGTGTTTGCACGTGTGTATTATACAAATAGAGTTAAGGTACGCTTTAATTATCTGTAAAATTCCTCAATATTCGAGATAGAGCGTAAATTTAGCAATAGACACCGAGTCAACACTAATAAAGCGACAATCTTTTTCATGCTCGAAGGCAATCTTCAGGCCACACACACACACACACACACACACACACACACACACACACACACACACACACACACACATATATATATATATATATATATATATATATATATATATATATATATATATATATATATGCCGCCTTGAATATACAAAAGATGAAACTGCGGTAGCGGGTGAGATATTTATATCTTTATAAAATTAACGTATTATCTATCTATCTATCTATCTATCTATCTATCTATCGTAGCCTGTTTCATATCTGTCTATATATGTATCTATCTATCGTTACCAGTTTTATATCTATCTATCGTAATTTATTTCATATCTATGTATGTATCTATCTATCTATCGTTCTATCTATCTTTCTATCTATCTATCTTCGTTCACAGATATATATATATATATATATATATATATATATATATATATATATATATATATATATATATATATATATATATATGCCGCCTTGAATATTCAAAAGATGAAACTGCAGTAGCGGGTGAGATATTTATATCTTTATAAAATGAACGTGTTATCTATCTATCTATCTATCTATCTATGATCATTTATTTTACACGCCAGACCCATTACAGTTTCAATGATTATAACCGTGGCATTGTATAATAAAGAAGATTTTTGAATGTTTTCGAATCACGGAATTTTTTTCAGTCCAACATTTCACATGAATTTTTACGTGAAATATAGGCGGAATTGAGCATTCCGTTTTTCTGACTAAAACAATGAACATTCCAGATGCAATCTCTTTGGAGATATAAACACTTCCACCCTGTTTAAATGCACATCAATAGGAAGCTTATTGTTAAAGTAGAGACAGGATTATTTTCCGTTTACAAGATTTTCCGATGTTTTCTCTGCACATTGTAAGACTACAAAAAGGTTAGCAGACATGAACACCGGAATATTGTCTCTGCAGACAACAAAATCATGCGTCCATATTGGTACATATGATGTACATGTACTCTGAAATATCAATTTGCCTTTGTTTTTCTTCTTCTGATTTTTATCTTATTTTATTATTAACATTTGATACAAGACACAAAAGAATTGATTTCTCCTCTACTAAATTTGACTTTATCGGAAAACTTCGGATCAGGTGCGACATCTTAGTGGCGTGTGAACGAAGAGTCTTGCGAGAAGAAGGCTTTTAAAGCAAGGCAGTCTATCATGAAAAATATTTTAATGTTTTTTTTTTTTTTCTGCGTACATTTCTATGCATGTATGTGCATAAAGTCCTATATATAATATCTGTATACTATATATCTCTTAAAGATCATGTATATTTTGAAACTTCAAAATAAACAGCCACACATTTTGAAAGATCGCTAGGCGTTAAAAGGTCGATAAGACGTCAAATGAGTAAAATCAAAATGTTCTTTGTATTTTAAATGTACTTAAAATAAATCCCATATTTATATATATATATATATATATATATATATATATATATATATATATATATATATATATATATATTTATATATACATATATATATGTATATATATAAAATAAATATATGTTTAAAAGAAATATATATCTACCTATGTGCTTACACACACGCAAAAACACACACACACATATATATATTCTTACATATATATATATATATATATATATATATATATATATATATATATATTATAAAGATTTTACATACGGACAAACAAGTACTCACGACAAACATCTTTGTCGCGAGTACTTGTTTGTCCGTATGTAACATCTTTATAATAAATAACTATTGCTCTGCTTTTGTTATTGATCCCTCTTTTAAATTAATGCTATGAATGTTTGAATACATATTCTTTTCGTCCTCGTTACAGTTGAATATATATATATATATATATATATATATATATATATATATATATATATATATATATATATATATATATGTTTGTGTGTGTGTGTGTGTAAGAATATATATATATGTGTGTGTTTTTGCGTGTGTGTAAGCACGTAGGTAGATATATATTTCTTTTAAACATATATTTCTTTTATATATATATACATATATATGTATATATAAATATATATATATACACTGCTCTTAATATATATATATGTTCCGTAATGTATTGTCAATTAAAATACCTTAAATTAGTATCAGATACCAATGGTTAGAACATCATGAGAGAGCAATTTGGACCAGACTGGTGTCTTCAAGTAGCAGGCATATATTTATTTTACTTTTAGTCTTTGATCTTGATTGTTGAAATAAATGGTATCCTTATGGCATGATTAAAAGACCCCTCAGAAAGAAGGTAATAGATGCATATGAATCCCGAAAAGGAATTTTTTAAATCTCCAAGTAATTAGAAATCTGTTATTTTACACGCCGGAAAATAATTTGTAAATAGAACACATTTAGTTTAAGCGCTGCTGTTTCGTTTGGCCACGAGTCTTTTTTTCGAAACATGTAGTAAATGAGTTGAACAGTCTCGATTGTTTAACAGACAGTCCCAAGAATTGAGAGGTTTTCAAAAAAGAGATCAAATTATGTTTTCATTGTATTTGTGTAAGGCAGCAGTAGTTGTGTATTTTTGCCTCATTAACGCTCTTAATTTTTTTCGAAACCAGTGTTGTTATTATTTCTTTTTTCTGCTGTTTCTTGAACTCTTTGTTATCCTCACTTTCCAGTCTTGATAGAGTCCAAAAGCGTCTCTATGTCCTTGTGAGAAACGAATTATTTCCACCCTCTCACCTCTCTCTAACGGGCGGGATGTAGCGGCGGGCCTCTCACTTTCTTATCGCTAGTTCCATAACAAGTGCTCGGACGAACTAAATTACGTGGTTCCTGTAGGTCTAACCCTCACGGCTAGAACCCGCCATGCCTACATACATAATAGCAAACAAGCCATATTCCCTCTGTTTTCATCGGGGAGAAATAGGTTCCACCCAAACGGCTTCTTCCGGTGAAACCCCTTCTCTGTGGAACGGACTCCCAAGTGGATGTTTCCCCGATTGCTACAGTCTTAATTTCTTCGAGTCTAGAGTTAACCGTTATCTTTTTCTCGTATAAACTACCTCTTAACATAACTCCCTACCTCGATTGCCCCTCCCCACACTCACACCGGGCCTTGTACAGAGTGAACCATACAGTAAAAAGAACAAATTCCGTTTGTTTGCCTATTTTGGCCTAATGACTACTGGGTTAATAAATAAATAAATTAATTAATTAAATAATTGCCAATACGCCCAAGTTACGCTGTTCTAATAATTACATTACAAGAGAAAACCACAAGTTATTTAAAGGCTATTAGCTGTATGAACCGATCTGCGTTTACTTTAAGTTCAGCGCATCTTAAACATTCACTAGATTCATTTGGATGCTGGCAGTCTTTTCTCCTTCAAAAAGCAAAAGCCTTTTGTATTTGCCTTTCCGGATCGAATGTCCGCATGCAGTCAGAAATATAGAACCAATGAACGCCGAATGAAAACGGAACAGAGCATTCCATATTCATTCCATAAATGTTTGTAGTCTATGAAAGAACTACATAACTGTCGTCAGATTTATATTAAGCTGGACCTCATTGTTCGATTTACTGATTTTAATTGTTGTATACTATTAATTAGAATAATAATGTTGTATAACTATTACTTAGAATCAGAGAGGAACAGTTAAAATTTCTGCGACACATAACAAGAAAAGATGTATTTCAACGACTATTTTAGGCATGGTAAAAAGCAGAAATGAATGCGTAAAAGATGAGAGATGAGGTAAAATACGAAATATATAAGAAATATATATATATATATATATATATATATATATATATATATATATATATATATATATATATATATATATATACACACACAAATATAGAACTGGTGTAGACGGAATCCAATAACCAAAATCGGTATTCTTAAAAAAGTGCTCAGTATAGAGTAGGGCAAATATTATTTATTCAAAAATTGTAACATAAACATGTTATAACATCACTACAAAAATAGCTATTTTATTTCAAAACTTCAGGTGTCTTCTCAAGTGATGTTGTTGAATGTAGAAATATATATATATATATATATATATATATATATATATATATATATATATATATATATATATATATATATATATATGAAGACATATAGTCTTAAAGTGTGCTATATTTATGGGATAAAGTGCTCAATATCAGAGATAGAGCGTGTGTAAATCTAAAAGTGAACATAGAAGTCAAAACTTCGAGGCGACAATTTGTTTCATGCTAGCATGAAAAAGACTGTCGCCTCGAAGTATGTATATATATATATATATATATATATATATACATATATATATATATATACATATATATATATATATATATATATATATATATATATATAGTCCATAGCTGTGCTAGCAAGAAGTCACAAGTTGTCGTGGTCGAGGGTTTGCTGACCTTGTTCAAATTGTTGATCATTCTAGATAATACGCTCTTTCCAAGAAACTGTAACTAATGTCTACTCAATATAGTTGCAGTATAAACCATATATATGAACTCCCTTAATTTGTTGGGGGATATTTTATTTTGCTGTCCCTCACTACTCACTAATTATTTACACGCAATTCCCCTCCCCCCGTTGTAAGTATATATACTTATTGATTTTAGAGAGTCCCACCCTTTTTTTTGCTCTTCATTTTCGTTACTGTTCTTTTCGTTCAATTTATCAATTTTTCCAACGATTTTCTCCTGATGAGATGTTGGACGAAACGGCCTTAGGGACTATTACCATTAATAAATTCCTTGTTTTTAAAATATATATATATATATATATATATATATATATATATATATATATATATATATATATATATATATATATATATATATAGTCGATAGGTGTGCTAGCACGAAGTCACAAGTCATAGTTGTCGAGGCATGCAAATTGTTGATCACGCTAGATAACACACTCTCTCTTCCAGAGACTGTAACTTAGGTCTGCTCAGCATAATTGCTGTATAAACCACAGGTGAGCATTGTGGGTGTTGAATATAAACAATTGAACCCGAGCAAGCGTCTGCAATAGGGATTGGCTAGCCGCCTTCGTAGACGGGTATCCTCAAATACGTAGTGGCCAGCTATACACACACACACATATATATATATATATATATATATATATATATATATATATATATATATATGTGTGTGTGTGTGAGTGTGTGTGTGTGTGTGTGTGTGTGTGATCCACAGACAGACTGTTTCGCTGTTTTACAGCTATTCAGACATCCGATTGCCTCAAGCGGCGGTCGAAACCCGACAGATTTGGTATCAAATGTTACCCCTAAGCCAGTGGCGCAAGGCAGGTGAATTTATACACCCGATTCCCTCAAGCGGGTATCGAAACCCGATAGATATGGTATCAAATCCTATCCCTAAGCCAGTGGCGCACGGCAGGGATGAAGGTGAATTTAGACGTATTTATGTTTAGAAAAAGACAAAAGTGGCAGGAGAACTCGATTCGTCTTAACGAAGAGTCATATATAAGGCAGCAATCTCTCTTTTATAGAAGTTTCCTTAAAGACGACAGACAAGGAATTGTGATTAAGCTTTTTATTTATTTTTTTCTCTTCGTACTGGTGTGTTCTATTATGGACACAAAGTGTGTGAAACTGTTCAAAAGAATCCCCACAATAATGGCTAAAAGAATAGACGAAATCGTTCGACTGTACAGAACGTTTTGGAAGCATATACACACTTTGTGTCCAAAAGATTTGACACTCACAAGACTTATCAATATAAAAGGACCAGGAACAATACAGTGGACCACCTACCGACAAGATATGAATAGATTACAGAGTGGGTTTATGTGTCTGAGGGTAATAAGACAATGATTACTCAGAGCTTCAAAAGATAGGATGTTGTAGAAAGGTATGATCGTCTACACCCCGAAGAAGATTTATTCATTCACTTTACTAGATTTTAAGTTTATTTTTCATGTTCCTGATATTTATATAGCGTAATAATTCTAGTGAAATTTCAGTACATATTCGAAAGACTGCATCAATGTAAATTCAGCAAAATTCAACCCTCGACCTCATGTGTCGTATGTCGCAAACTCTATCCCGATTTAAGATATTCCCTATAGTCATCATACCAGTCTTCATAAGATACCGCTAATTACGCCAATCTAATGATATTCACTCATGGCATCTGTATGGCTTCCTGCTGATCACATCGACGAAGTGAATCCAGCAGGTGTCAAACAAGGTCATACATGTTGCATACCTTATTCTATAACCTGCTAGAGTTATTTGCAAACTTTATAATTACCTCAATCTTATAGACAGTTACTCATTTTCCCACAGAGAGAATTTCATTCAGTGTGGATACATTTTGAGTAAATGTACGCACCTTCAGAAACAAACACACGTATATTTCGAGATAGCACACGTTTGGAAGCTGATGCTATTTAAGCAGTGTTACTCTAGGATTGTCATGTGTCAGAGATGTACTTAAATAAATGAGCGTTTTTATCAAGACATTGCGCTATTACAAGAAGCATTAGTTAATTTGGAAAGGTTTCAATTTTGAAATCGCTGTCTTGTTAACGCACACACGTGAGCCTTTCGCTCTTTAGATGAAAAAAATAATCGGGGGTAAAATTCTGAAGGTAAAAAGCGGAAAATAAACGAAGAGGAAAATCGACTGACCTAATGTGTTTTCATTTGTTACGTGCATACAAAAAATGGCTAGGCCGTTAGCAAGGCGTTTTAGAAGCCTAGCAATAGAAGATAGTATTAATTCTGTCGTCAATGCATCTTTATTCATGGTCTTCCATTTCAATTTATTTCGATACAGAAGAAAATCTGCGACAAATCTTTTCTCTCACCCCACCAACTTCACTCTTCAGCTCCTCCTTGATCGAAAATATTTAATTTATTGGTGAAGACTGTGTGCATAGCAATCGCTGAATATATGTGTCCATATATACGCTTCATATGCATTTGTTTGTAAGCATATAGAAAAAAAGTTATTTCTACGTATTAGTTGTAAATCGTTTTGTATAACTGGAAGTAATTTCCCAAATCCTACCCCAAAAGATAGACAGATAGACAGATGCCAAACAGATTGACATAGCTAGATAGATAGATAGAACAGACTGACAGAGATAGATAGATAGATGTCAAAAGACTGGCATAGAGAGATGTGAACAGTCTAACATAGATAGATATGAACAGACTGACAGAGATAAATAGATAAATAGGTGTTAAAATTTTTACAATTCCTAACATCCGTCGTTCGTGCATATATGTAATTGTACCGACATAACAAGTTTAGTCTGACAACGGAAGAACGAAACGTGTCGTAAGTAAACATTTGCCAATTTCTCCCAATGTATGGAACTTTATAAAAGCTAAAAATACCAGAATTTGCAAATTGATTAACTAAATAGAATCTATAAATCAATTAATCAGCAATTTCGAATGCTGAAACTGGATAAAAAAGAAGTTTTTAAATTTGAAAATAAATACTTTACATAAAATACAATTTATTGATCGATTTGTTTTTTTTTTTTTTCATTGCTTATCAACCAATTGCATGTTATTTAAAGCCAAAAAATATTTTACCTTTTTAATTTTGAGGAGATAATAATGATTTTTTTTTACTAAAAAAAGAGCTAATAATTAACCGATAGCTGGGGATGAAGAGGTGGATTCATTGCTTTCCCAAGGGTATTTGCGCCTAAGTGAATATAACGGACCCAACTGGAATTAGGACTCGGGACTTTGATTTCTATTCCGATGACGATATCACCACTCGTACACCCTTACAGCACCTGGTATTTCCAAGCGGTCCCCCATCTAGGTATTGACCAGGCTCAACGTTTCTTAACTTCGTATATGATCGTATGGGAAACACAATGCTTTCAACAAATAATACTTTACACTATTTACATTGTTATTGTTGTTCTCATCTTTATTATCATTTTCACAACGTTTCGGTGATATAAGTAAGCATTTTGAATCGAACTCTTTATTTCGTTAACTGGGGTAGATTGTTCTAGTTCCACGTGCCATGCTGGATAACTCAGTATCAGTTATTTCCTTTTAGCAATCCTTCAAGTTTTTGTTCACCTGTACTGTGGTCAGGTATTGAACACACAACTCTTTGAGTCAAGCCATTGGATTACTTTAACAAACGTTTTAATCCACTGGGGCATGTTCGAAATTCCAATGTATATCACCTGAGTAGACGAAGCGTACAACAGCCGAAACGTTGTTAATATGTCAATGAAAATGACGACAACAGTCCGAACAATACAAATAGTGTAAATTCGTTAAAATACCTCTTCTCAGAAATGTAGACATATAATGAATAAACCCTATAAATCTTCAAGAAGATGATAATTCATCAGACCTTATAGACTGGGGTTACGAAATCTTAAACAAATAGCTATACAAAAAAGCAAAAAACGTCGCTTAAATGCTTTCAACTGCAGCAAAAACAAAAAGTAGATAGCACAGATTGCTAGAAGATAAAATAATGATAAATCACATTGTTAACCTTCCAATCTAAAAAAATCTCTCACATATTAGAAAGAGCTATAACATTTAGTGGACATGACAAGTCGACTTACCTGAAAAGCTTTTTTTATAGACTGCATAAATTTCGACCATAACCCTGTTTAACTTACAAGCCATATTACCGTGTGGCACCAGTTCCCTGTACGATCACCGAAGTTAAGCAACGTGGATCCTGCTCTGTACCTGGATGGGTTACCGCTTGGGAATACCAGGTGATGAAGTATGGATATGAAGGAGGTGTGATGGATAATGATTCGGAATTGTTAATCCGTAGCCGAGATCCAATTCCAGTTGGGTTCATTATATTTAGTTACATGACAACAAACTTGGAAAAGGTATGAATCCACCTTTTCTCTCCCAGGCTATGGTTTAGTTAGTAAAAGTTGTATCACTAAAATAATTAATATCGCCAAGAAAAAAAAAATAACATTGAGTACAAAATATTTAGATTTCGGCATTAAATAACTCATATACGTTGATACAACGTTAAGCAAAACAAACGACCAATCAATCAATCAACTTAACTCTGGTTAATGAATTCTGAATCTTTTCTATTCGGAAACGGTCAAACTTAACCTTATTCTTGACATAGAGTAATTTGTCAATAATTTTCAGTTCTAAAATTAGAAAAAAAAAAGGAAATTCAAATTGTTAATTAAAGCAAAACAAAGATATAAAATGAAATACCAGACATGAACAATTGATGAGTAGTTTTGAAAACTAATAAAGTTCTGAAGATATTTTGAAGAAGATATTGTTTCGGGCAATTCTACTAGAAAAAAACATTTTTAGATAAACTGCTGGCGAGAATTTCACTCATTGGCTTTAAAATGATGCATGTCTGTCATATTAGTAAATATACATTCTTTTTCATATCGAATTTATTGTATATAACTGTATTCATTTCATAACTTGCTTACTCTCTATGAATCTCTTTCACAAATATATATATATATATATATACATACATACACACATATATATATATATATATATATATATATATATATATATATATATATATATATATATATATATATATATACGGCGACTTACGTTACACCTACCCGACCATAGCTAGGACTCATTTAAGCACACACGAAAACTTACCAAACCCTATCCTAAACATACTAATATCAAACCCTATTCGAAATATAGTAGTAGAAAATACAAGTAAAATAGCCTCATCCAAAAGCCAAAAAAAGATTAAAAGTTATGGAAAAACTAATGATTAAAAAAGAAAATCCCACGCCCAATATCATTAACAACGAACATGGCCACAATGTGCTGACCGTGTTCGGAAAACAAAAAACAAACAAACTTTAACGTTAGACACATTCATAAAAAAAATCATTTAGTTAAAAATAAAAATCACTTTTGATAATGGCTAAAAGAATAGCCGAAAGCGCTCTGATATGCAGAACGTTTGGACACTTTATGCCCGGAACAGGAAACACTTGTACGTGAACTCGAAAAATTAAATAAAAACTTAAACGCAGTACCTTGTTAATCATCTTTAACGAAACACCTATCAGTGAGGGATTGCTGCCCAAATAAAAAATTATATATACATATATATATATATATATATATATACAATCACATGTTATCACTTCTGCAAACCCTGAATTCTACGTAAAGCTTCTTACGTATAGTGATTACTTTTTAATCAGAATGTGCCCCTTGTAATTCGAAGTAATTTCTAAATATATGGGGTTTATTTTTTTCTCTCACACAAGTTTGGAATCCTTTGAAGAAAGCATGCTTTCCCCATTTCACCCCTTTTGAACGTCGTTTCTGCAACCCGAAATCGTTGACTTCCTGCAAGCGTTAGCATCTGATTGGTTTCATTATGAATGTCTTCTGACGACTTGATCGACTCCTGGGTCAAGCTTGGAGGATATTTCCAGCGCGGAGGAAACCATTTCAACTCAATATCCTTTAAGTACACTCTTATTTATTGTTTCGTCTTGTGTTTCGCTCGCCATTGGATAAAGAGATCAAGGAATTGCTGCATGACTCTTCTCGCAGATAAGCAGAAATCTCCTTCACCCAGAGGAACGATTTTCCTTTGAGAAGTGACTTGAAAGAGAGAATTATAAAGAGAATTAATATTAAAAAAAAAAGATAGAAATATAGAAGAAAGAAATGAAGAAAAAGATAATGGGTGTGAATAATGAAAATGAGAGAGAATAAAGAAAGAAAAACAGATTAATAAGTAGAATGTTTTGGGCAAAATGGATCCGATGGAAGAAAGAGTAGAAAAGGAGGAGGACAAAAAAAAACTAACGCCAAATAATAAAAGAGGGAAAGGATATGAGAAAAGAAGAATAACAATTAAGTGTCGAAGAGAAAAGCAAATTTAGAAAGGGCGAAAATAGAAGAAGCAACAGAAGGAAAAACGAATGTTTCTTTTTCTTCTCGTTCTTTTACGTTTTCTTCTTTTTCTTCTTCGTATTATTAATACAATTAGTACTTTAGACACGGAAAATAAATTACAAGAACTCATACACAAGGCAATGTAAGAAAGCGAGAAAAAAGGGCTATACCCCAATTGACGGTATGCATGGTTGCTAGAAAAATCAAGAGCCTCCAACAATCAAATACAACAAATACAACAATTTAAATATCCGAGAAGTGTTTTAACAGGGGACCGAAAGTGTAACACTGAAATCCGAAAGCGTATTGCGACAGCGAAAGAAGTATTCCAAAAACTAAGCAAAATATTAAGAAACAGAAAAACAGAAAAAAATCGTTAGAAACAAAGAAAAGAGTACTTAACTGTTATGCATTATACGTCCTAAAATATTGTATTGCTGGAGAATCTCCTCACAGAAGAAGAAGCGACCTGAAGCAACAGAAAGATGCTGAGGATACCAGGGGTCGATCATATGAGCAATTAAAATGCTTGGGAAATGTTTTAACAGAAGACGGCTTGTGCAACGCTGAATTCTGAAGTCGCATTGTGATAACCAAAAAGTTATTCTAAAAGCTCTGCAGAGTATTAAGAAAAAATAGTCGTTAGAAACAAAGAAAAAGGTACTGAACTGTTATGTATTACCAATCTTGCTATATAGTAGAGAATGCTGGAGGATTTCCTCACAGATAAAGACGAGACTTGAAATGTGCTTCTGTAGAAGGATGCTGTAAATGCCACGAACCGAACATATGAGTAACGGCGAAGTTCTAGAGAAAATCGAAACAAAAAGGAAACTCTACTTAACACCATGAAGAGACAGGTGTAATTTCTGGGGTTCATAATGAGGAAAGAGGGTTTTGTATAATTCATTGGACCTGCTGAAGGCAAGATGAACTGAGGGAAGAAGAGAATAACTTGCACAACGGATGGTAAAAAAGTGCTGCGGAGACATAACAAAATGAGAAGATTTACTGGAAGCCGATTTTTGGTTTTAATAATAATGTGTATAAAGTAATTAATAATAACAAAACAAAAGTCATTGAAACAAAGCAAGTTCAGTCGACCAATGATGACAATTCCAGAACAACGTAACTATAAACAATTTTTTCTATCCTCTGCCAGCCGCTATGATGGAGAAAGCATTAGCTCGAACCGTCGCCAGTGAGAAACGCAGCAAGAGCCACTCCGTTTCGCGAGGCTCGTTCCTTAATCGAGACGCAATCGCGCCAATCCTCCGAAGGAACACCATCGAACGAGGGCCAATAACACCTGAAGTCTCCACTGCCACAGGAGTAAAAAAAAATCTATCAGCAAGAGAAGAATATTTAGCTATTTTTTTTATCTCTGCGTCTCGGGCGACGAACCCCGGCTCAACCGCGGACCTGATCAAAGTGCCCTCGTCATCTACCGGTACCATTTTAGATGATGAGTGCACTCGGGTCGGAGTCACGATCCTTCTTGGACTCAAATTATGTGACCGTCACAGATGCAGATGTGGAGCCTCCATCGATGAGTTTGGTTTGCATCCTCTCTCCTGTCGTCGTAGTGCCAGCCGCTTTCCACGACATGCAGCAATTAACGACATCATCAAAAGAGGTTTGGATGCAGCTGGGTTCCCTTCCCAAATCGAACCCGTAGGCCTCGACCGTGCTGATGGAAAGCGGCCGGATGGCATTACCATCTTCCCTTTTAAAATGGGTAAGTCGAAGATTTACTAAGCTAAGCTAATTCATTATTATTGGCCACAATCTAAAATAAAAAATTGTAGCAAAGGACAGGAAATTGTAGAGAACCATGAGCGCTTACATCTTGAAGGAACACGGCACAGAAAAGAACAAGAGTTAATGAAAAAAGTGCAAGACATCTTTGGCTATTCCAATGTGCCTACGGATTTCGGTGTCACAATATTTTTAACAGTTAAGAGAAGAGCATGATGTAAGAAAAGAAAAGAACGGTGTTTAACAATGTTAAATAATATTGAATATTTGTCATCAAATTATATTTTTTAAATAATCAATTATAAAATATATAAATTTACAAAAAAATATAAGTTTTTACATGACAAGCGGTGTTTGTACAAAGACTTATAACGTTTGGTAGATTTATATATTTTTATACTTGAAAATTCATGAAAAATATAACTTGACAGACGTGCTCTTGAAATATTATTTAACATTGTCAAACACTGTTTTCTTTTCTTAAATCGTTCTCTTCTCTTGACCATTAGTATTATTCACGTGTTGCATGTATATCTACAAGATTGATTTATTATGTATTTATTATGTAATTATTATGTATTTATTATGTATTTATGAAACCCATGAATTCATATGTATAATTGTTAAAAATATCAAAGCTCTAATTTATTTATAAAGTTACACTGTCAATTCTGCCTGTCGAGAAAAAAATGAAAGAATAATCGTTGTTGTATTGTAATGCTAGTTGTTTTTGTTTTTTTAAATTGACACGAATCTATAAGATTACTTATTCTTGCCACTTTTCAACGATCTTATTACACTTATCCCACTCACTGTCTTCGCCTTTTTTAGGTGACAGGGAGAAATTGATATCTCAAGAGAAATTTAAAGTTTTTAACGTAATATTTCTTCGAAACACTTTCAATACGTAGCTTGTATGTATTGGAGTGACCCTCAGTGTTAAGAAATGGACGCATGCATCACTGATATTTTACGGTTGTTGTAAGTTTATTAGAAATAGTGCTGATTATTATGGCTGCAGTAGCTTATAAGCTTAGCTTATACGCTGTTGTTCTGCTGCTAATAGCAGTCGTAACAGTAGCAGTTTTCTTTTGTCGTAGAAGAAGAGGAATAAGAACAAGAAGAGGAAGAAGGAGGCGAATAGAAAAAGAGGAAATATTTATATATCTTACAATAACTTGGAAACCTGAAAAGTAGAAATCCTGATCAAGGAGACATCAAATGGAAGATGCATTGTAAGAAATTATTGTACAATGAAACAGAAGGAAGAGATGCAAGAGAAATAATGCATTGTTGGTATTAATAATAGAAAGAAATTAATGTTCGATAGTTCGTAGTGGAAGAAGAAGAAGAAGAAGAAGAAGAAGAAGAAGAAGAAGAAGAAGAAGAAGAAGAAGAAGAAGAAGAAGAAGAAGAAGAAGAGGAAGAAGAAGAAGAAGAAGAGGAGGAAGAAGAAGAAGAAGAAGAAGAAGAGGAAGAAGAAGAAGAAGAAGTAGTAGTAGAGGAAGAAGAAGAAGAAGAAGAAGAAGAAGAAGAGGAAGAAGAAGAAGAAGAAGAAGAAGAAGAAGAAGTAGTAGAGGAAGAAGAAGAAGAAGAAGAAGAAGAAGAAGTAGTAGAGGAAGAAGAAGAAGAAGAAGAACAAGAAGAAGAAGAAGAAGAAGAAGAAGAACAAGAAGAACAAGAAGAAGAGGAAGAAGAAGAAGAAGAACAACAACAACAACAAGGTGGCGAAGAAGAGACAAAGAGAAGATTTATATATATTGCAATAATCTGGAAATCAGAAGGTAACTCTTGATCAATTCTGACATCAAATGAAAATGTATTATAAGAAATTTTTGTACGATGAAACAGGAAGAAGAAGAAGAAGAATATATTATTGGTATTAATAATAGAAAGAAGAACGTGTACCCGTGTTTTATCGACTACGTAAATGCGTTCGACAAATTATACCACAAAGATCTGTTAGAGCTGTTCAGCAACCTTGAAATATTCGGGAAATAATCACGAATCTAAACTGCCTGCAAAATGCCTGCATAGGGACAGAAAACGAGTACAGCAGATATACAAAAATAGAATGGGTTGTAAGACAAGTACGTGTCTTCTCACCGGATTTATTCAATATATACAGTGGGGCAATTTTGAGAGAATTAGAAAACGTATTATGATTCATTATTGTTGGCCACAATCTAAAATATAAGATATACAGATGATAAAGTGCTGATAACAGACACGGAAAGGAAAAACAAAAAAAACTCTACAGAATGTAGCAAATGAAAGTGAGAAGAAAGGACTAAGCATAAACTACCAGAAGGCATAATGCATGGTCATCAGCAAAAAGAAGAGCCTAAAATGCAAATTAAAGGTGGGCGGTATTAAAATCAAGCTGTTACAGAAATTTAAATATTTGGGAAGTGTTCTAACAGAGGACAGAAAGTTCGGCACTGAGATTCGAAGACGTATTGGAATGGCCAAAGACGCATTACAAAAGCTATGCAGAGTATTAAAGGAACATTTCGTTGGAAACAAAGAAAAGAGTACTAAATTGTTGTAAGATTTCTGTTCTCCTGTATGGCATCGAATGCCGGACAATCTCCTCAAAGATGAAGAAGAGACTCGAAGCAACAGAAATTTGTTTCTACAGAAGGATGCTAAGAATACCATGAATTGACCATGTGAGCAACGACAAGGTTTTCTGAAGAATAGAAACAAAAAGGATATTGATACTTAACATCAGGAGGTGGCAGTTGAAATTTCTGGGACACGTAATGAGGAAGGAGGGCTTGGAAAATGATTGAGGGGAAAGGGGACAGATGGAAACAACGCGTGACATACTTGAAAGACGTAAGCAAATGGATGGCAGAACAGTGTTTGGGTGAAATAACAAAAAGTTAAAACTCATTAAGAGCTATAGTGAGCAGGAAGATGTGGTGGGCCATGATCGCCTACGTCCTGAATGGACACTGCATATAAAAGAATAAAAATAGAAAGGAAAATTGTTGGTTAGATAGTTGTGGGGTAGCTGTGGTAGTAATAACAATAGAAGAAGAAGAAGAAGAAGAAGAAGAAGAAGAAGAAGAAGAAGAAGAAGAAGAAGAAGAAGAAGAAGAAGAAGAAGAAGAAGAAGGCGACTAGGGGGAGTAATAAAAGGGAAGGAAGGAGAACAAGTGGAGACCAAGAAGAAGAAGAAGAAGAAGAAGAAGAAGAAGAAGAAGAAGAAGAAGAAGAAGAAGAAGAAGAAGAAAACAAAGAGGCGGATGATGATGATGATGATGATGATGATGATGAAGAAGAAAAAAGAAAAAGAAGAAGAAAGGCAGCAAGAACAATAATTCATGCATACCACAATCGAAAGTCACATGGGATTTGAATTATTAAATATTGTTGTATGATAAAACAAAATATAAACTCAGTTATATCAAAATAGTTGACTGTTAACTCCAAAAAAAAATATAAAGAAAATTGGTTCGAGCTTGCAAGTAGAAGCAGAAGGGATCGTCAGTAGTCAGGAGAATTGAGGCATTTTTCCATGGACATTCTTATATGCCGTGCCTATGAACACTAATGAGTATGTCCATAAATACATCGGACAATATTGCAAGTGGGTGTAATATGCTAAGTAGTCCACCACTAGCAGTGGTTTTCCTATTTCACGCCGCTCGCGAGTATTGTATTTTGTTGATGTTATATAAATTACCATTTCATTTACAACCTTTTTGGGTATTTCTCATTCAGTAATCTATTCTAGGTTACGACACATATGAAAAGAAATTAATGACATAATCAACATTTTCCATATAGATGTCATGCATGGCGACAAAGTCACCGAATATATCTAAACTGTAAACTGTATATATACACATATGAAAAGAAATTAATGACATAATCAACATTTTCCATATAGATGTCATGCATGGCGACAAAGTCACCGAATATATCTAAACTGTAAACTGTATATATACACATATGAAAAGAAATTAATGACATAATCAACATTTTCCATATAGATGTCATGCATGGCGACAAAGTCACCGAATATATCTAAACTGTAAACTGTATATATACACATATGAAAAGAAATTAATGACATAATCAAAATTTTCCATATAGATGTCATGCATGGCGACAAAGTCACCGAATATATCTAAACTGTAAACTGTATATATACACATATGAAAAGAAATTAATGACATAATCAACATTTTCCATATAGATGTCATGCATGGCGACAAAGTCACCGAATATATCTAAACTGTAAACTGTATATATCTGTTTTCAAACGTCAATGGTTAAAGGCGGCTTCCTGAGAACTAAATCTGTATGTCTTAGCCTGGACCATCCTTCTTCAAACCATGTGAACCGGTGCTACAGAATCACAAACGTCTGTACATAATAATAGAAACCCCATTACCGGTTGTCTTATAATTGTAACTAAAACTAAAATGAATAGCATAATGTTATATACTGTACTTATGAATAATTAATGGGTATGTCCCATTCCTCATAAATATGTTGGACACTATTGTAAGTGGAAGTAATATGCTGTCTGAGTAGTCCACCATTAGCAGTGGTTTACTTACGTCGCGCCGCTGGCGAGCTTGGTATTTTGTTGATGTTATAAACATTACCATATTATTTTCAACCTTCGTTTTGGTTATTCCTCATTCAGTAACCTTTTCTAGGTTTCAACAGACATCATGAGATTTTCATAAGCATACTAATAATCTTGCTCATTGTAATGATCGCATTAGCTTATTAACATTTCCGTTACTAATGGAGATCTTTATAGTGAAAGCGTTAGTTGGAGAAGACACGAAGAAGAAGAAGAAGAAGAAGAAGAAGAAGAAGAAGAAGAAAAAGAAGAAGAAGAAGAAGAAGAAAGAAGAAAAAGAGTCCATTTATCTTGCATCCCAGAGGCAAATAGGTGAAAGTCATGTGTTTCCTACAAAGCATTCTTTGAAGTACGAAAAGAAATAATGAAGTCATAACGATGACTTTTGTGATGATTGCATCCTGCTGGGAAATGCAGGATATTCGTTTGAGATTCACGCTGTTTTTAACTTTTATTCGAAACACCAGTTGCAGTACCGCTCACTGCAGCCGTTGCTTTGAAATTTCGACTGATCCAATTTCAGATTCCTTAAACTTTTTCCATCGGGCCCCGTGGGCTCTAATGGGAACAAAAGCCAGATTTAAATCCCGATGCCCGTTTTAAAAGAAAAGGAACCTTAGATCAGATACTCCAACGTTTAACATCATAAGCAAGTATAATTCGTATCTTAGAGAAGAGAAAGCTTTAAGCAGAATTAATTATAACCAGCACGCCCAATTTAAGAGAGTTGAATTCGGGAGGTTTCCCCTTATTTACAATATATTTTTGCTCTAATTAATATCATATAGTGGTAAGAAAGACTGACATTAATATAATCTCTCTCTCTCTCACTTACTCTCTCTCTCTCTCTCTCTCTCTATATATATATATATATATATACATTAATATAATCTATATGTCTGTGAAATAGACATTAATATATACTAGTAAAGGACCGAGTGTTTAAATAGAACAAAAGTACTCACAATTAACATCCTTTTATTCCTTATGGTTCTTTAGTACGTGAGTTATCATGGATCTCCAAAAGACCATTGAACTGCAAGGAATACTTGATTTATTTGGGAAATATATTAGAATAATCTATAATATATACGGAGAAGAAAGTGGTAGTATCGGAACAGAAAATGAATCGAGTCGACAACAATAGAAAAATTACGCTAGACAATGATGCCTCTTTTCTCCAGATTTATTTGAACTTTCACTGCGATGCAATCTGACGAGAACTAGATGTCTTAGCAGGATTTATTTTTAGTAAGCCCAATCGTAACAATATAAGATACGCACATGGAAACGTGTTACAAGCAGACAAAAATACTGTAGGATGTCTTAGACAAGATATTAAAGGAAAACAGGGACGAATGAATAATAATCGATTGTAAAAACCCAGGAGGAAGGGTTGCCAGAAAGAGGGATAGCTCAACATTTAAGCTACAAATTGGAGACGACACAATTCAGCAGCTATAGAATTTAAATTACCTGAGTCGTGTAGTAACAGCCGGGGAAATCCGAAGGTATACTGGAATAGAGAAAAATTCCTTGCAAAAGCTATACAAAGTATCACGTTATAAAGAAAAGATAGTGTTTCTAAATGCTACTAGACAACCCACAAACGCTTTGCGTTCATTTTAAAAAGCGTTTATGATATAAAATCCTGAGGTAGCAATATTATCAAGTTTATGGTTTATTACAAATATTTTATTTTTCATTTGCAATACAAATTATTGTAATAATTACTATTACTCACATTATAAGATATTACGAAGATCAAACTTAATATTCAACATATTAGAATGTCATTCGAAAAAGAAAAAACAAACAAGACAAAATCGAAACAGATTTCTTCTGCTTAGGCAGATTCATATTTATTGAAATAACATGAAGTATGAATGCTTCCTTTTAGTGCAATTAGCTTCATTTGTTCTAGATAATTTAAAAAAAAAATTATATTTTTCATTTTACATATTTGTTTCTTCATTATATTTCGAAATACGCAACAGCGGCAAACCAACGTGTATCTATTTTTTTATTTATCATCAATTCATGTGACACAATGATCCAGCCATAGAGATAACGCTTTAAAATGACACTTCATGCATCAAGTATTGCCAAACACTGAGCTAATTGTTTATGAAAAAAAGTTCTACTGTAGTGTAGTAAACAGTATACATATATATTGTGTAATCTTTATCTAAATTCATTTAATAATGTTGTTATCATTATTATGCATTATGAATGTTTATTATTTTTCACGCGCATAATAGTTGTAATATGCAAGTGCTTCTTTATATACGCAAATTGATATAAGGATGTGCATTGAAAACATACTGATTTCAATTTGAAAATTCCGTAAAAATAGGAAAACGAACGTACCTAGGGAATCCATTGACTAATCTTAAGAAAATTTTGCAATGAACGGCAGAGATCTAAGGTATAATATGCTTCTAAATTTGTTTTCGTGTTATGCTTTGTTTAAGCTGTATCTCGCGAAAACACATAGACGATTATAGTTTCTAGTAACCTTCCCTAGGACAGAGGATACGTGGCAATTTCCTTACAAATGAAAATTAAATTTGAAATCTGGTTCTACAGGATAGAACAGGCTGCTGAGAATACCATTAAGAAAGTGCATGAGCCATGGGATTTTAAGGAGAATAGAAGCAAAAAGAACCTTTATACTGAAAATCAAATCGAGCTATTTGAAATTCTTGGGAAGCATAATAAGGTAAGAGAACTTGGAGAATTTGATACACATAGGACATACAGCGAATAACATACCTAACAAGTTATCGTAAATAGATGGATCGAGAAAGATACTAAGAACTACGAAGGATAGGCAATTATGGATAGCCATAATCGCCTATGTTCTGAGGAGACACGACACATAGTCGATGCTCGCATTTCGCGTTCTCTGAATTCTTGCCGATAAAAAATGGATTACGAAAACATTTTCATAGCAACAAAGCATATAAATACTGGCGAAAAATGGTGATTTTATAAGAGTAGCTTAGATGTAGCACAAGATCGAAAGTATGCGGCACCCAGTGCGGATGGAATACACTACCCAGTTTTAATTAATCAAACGAGACAAGCTTGATAACCTTTACACTGTGTCGAAGGACCAAAATGATTTCCTAAGTTTAGCTTAGATCAATCAGAAGGCTGAAAGTATGGATTATCCAATGAAAATCGAATACACGGCTTTTTGTTACACCACGTCAAAGTGACCACGTTGGCGAAGATGTATAGCCAGTATTAACTAAATGGGTGGATATATACCTATATCTACACAGGAAAGATTCATTAATCAAAACTGGGGCTGAAATTTATAATATATTTTTCGGAAGATAATTTTTTTCGGAAAATTATATATCTCAAGTCTATGTAGCGATATCGATGTCAGCTGCGTCTCTTCTACTTAAACAGATTCTTCTCCCGCACTTCTCGTCTGTGAAACTCCCTTTTCCTTATTTGCTTCCCCGATGGCTATAATCTTCAAATTTTTAAGTGTAATGTCAATCGATAGCTGATATCCTGAGGTTACTCCCCGTCCTTCTCTATATGCTTTCCCCAAACATGCCACTTTTACTCTTGTTCTCAATCCTCTGTAACTCCCTGCGTGCTAGTGGCACTCCCGCCTTGCTTGGGCTGAATTGCTTTAAAAAATACATCTGAAATATGTTACAAAAATTGTTTAAAACAGTTATTATCTTGATGATTATCTGATTATCAGCTAAATGAATTAGACTTCACAAGAATCATGTAAAACGACCGTGGCAAGAGATGTCTATGAGGGAAACAAGACCATGGGTTCTTGATAAATTAATTTTTTAGACAAAGATGACAAGACAAAGAACTTTGTTCTCCGCGAGACAGTGATCACCAGCAGCCGAAAGCAGAACGACAGACAAACCCACAGAAAGCGGACAGAAAGAGACAAGAGACCGCTCACCGCGATGCGAAGAGGAAGACACGCTCGTTAGACTGTTCGCCTCTAGACCACCGTCTCACGTCTGCTTCGCTCGTCTTCAGTAGAAGGTTCCAACCAAACAAAAATTTGCTTAATGCGACTATCGGCTCGTGGTTTTATTTCGTGGGTAAAGATCTAGCCAAATCGTTTGACTAGAAGGACTAAATCCTGAGACCGAAACTCATGGTAGGTCTGAGCTGCAACACTACATCTACTCCTATAGGTCATTTTGAGATTGATAGGAATTACTTTCTTAATTTTTCCTTATGTAGTGTGAAACGTTTGTATCACTATTATATCATGGTTTTCTCTTCTACTAGCATGTATTATCTATTTTGTTGTTGCCGCTGTTGGAAGTGCTCCGGCTATGTGTTTTTTTTAATTATTGGTAAAGCTCTTTATAGCGCCAGTCAAGAATATTTGATCACCATCAAACGTGGTCTTCTAGTTCTACCTCTTCGTTCACCCGTAACCCCGGAAGGAGTCGTTGGGGCTCCAACGTTTTGAGCTGTGCACGATTTACCTTCAGTTTTCGCGGTCGTGTGCCGCAGCTCGGGTGTCGGCCAACGGTTTCTTGGTGATCATTATGTTGCGTGTCTTGGGCGTATTAACCTGGCAGTGACAAACTTTTTTCAAGATATGTCCTCCAGCTCTGTAGTTTGGTCGCGAACACCTGGCCGTTGTAGTTCATCTGTGGAAACCTTCCGTCCTAACCGGTGACATGAGTCGAGGACATCTGTTCCCCGGTGGTGCCGTGTTAAAACCACCCCACTGAGTTTAGCCTGCTAGCTCTAAACATTTTACAGGTGCATCAAATGTAGCATTTTAAGAAATATTATTATATATATAAAAATTATAATAATAGAAATAAATAAATAATTACGAAAAGAATAAAATTCAAATATATGAGAAAATTTAAAAAAAAAATATTTTTATATGACTCGAAAAAATCTTCCAAGAAATTTGAGAATACGTTCTTGCCCAAAGAAAATTGTTACTTACACAATGTTTCCTATGTATATAGTGTGTTATAGCTAGTAATTTACAATTGGTGGTATTACTATTACGGTGATTTACTAAGCGGAGTTTAGCTGTGATCAAAGCCGCAAATATGGGACACCCAGTTTCACTTTCACTTGTAAGTGATTTGGGATAAAAGCTTGCTTTCCATCATAACTCAACGGCGATGTACCAGGTATGGTATTATCTTCTCGGTCGGCTTCTCCACGGAAATGGGGAGGGTTATTTTCAGGAATCCTTTCTTTATTACAGTTGAAGTTCTATTCAAGTTTGCTTAACGTCGGCGCACACCGTGGCCAAGACTGCTTAAAGCACGTTTGATCTAAGGACGTTTTCTCCTGCCAAGGAAGCGCATATTCTTTATTCATAGCGTTTACTCAAATATAGGTATCCACTAAAATTAAAAATTAACGTTTAAGTAATAATGATAAATAATTATATATATATATATATATATATATATATATATATATATATATATATATATATATATATATATAATATTATAAATTAATAGACTTAAAACATGGTTTTACCGCTACACAGTGATAACCATGTTTCAGAAATGGAAGCTAAAGCCCCTGAATTTAATTTTGTTATTAAACCAAAGACTTTAGTTCCATTTCCTCATCAAGCGAATCACTGGATTTTATATCTTACTGTTCTTTCCTTTATATATATATATATATATATATATATATATATATATATATATATATATATATATATATATATATATATATATATATATGTTTTACTTTTAATATTCTTCTTGTCTGGACATGAATTATGTATAAATTGTTCGAATGTTCTGTATGTCCGAGAATCTTCGGCTATACTTTTAGCCATTATCAAGGGTGATTTTATTTTTATTTTTTATTGTCTTCTTTTCTGGACATAATTTTTTTTTTCGTTGTCATTGATCACAGGGTCTGCGCGATTAGCTTTGAATCTTCTGTTTGTGTGTAATGTCAAATCCGATAAAATTGTTACAAGTCCTATCTCTCTAACCGGGTCTGTGTGATGTTCATATGAGTTTTTTGCAGTTTCCTTCCCGTTACATATTTTTCAGTGTAGATGCGACCGAGTTTTATATTATGATAGATTGGGCCAACATCTGCACTGGGAACTATGCAACATTTACGTAAAAGAAACTGCAAGAACCTGGGATGGATATTATTATTATTATTATTATTATTATTATTATTATAATTATTATTATTATTATTATTTGTGCATGCTATGTTTTCAGCTTTGTATCTTGTAGAGCCGGCTCCGAACTATGGTGCTTAAGCACTACAGGAGAATTGTCATTTAATTCATAGCGCTTTTCTTAGCATATGGGATTTTCCAAGTATGGCAATCTTCTGGGCAACTTGTATGGTGATGTTATCTCAGACACTGTTAGTAAAATTGGCCATTCTTTTTTCACGAGGTGCAGAGGTCCGATTACTATTTGTACAGTCACAGTCTTCATTCTCCGCATCCTGTTAGTCTTGATCTCCAGGTCCTTATATTTCACCAATTATTATTATTATTATTATTATTATTATTATTATAATTATTATTATTATTATTATTATTACGCTATTTCATGACTCTTGACGTACTCTTGAAGTAAGAGATGTTGTTCTTTGACTCTTCTGGAGACAGCGATCGAAAGATCATTTATAACAAGTGATTTAGATGTGTAGTCTATAACCTTTCCGTTGAAGATTTTAACGATTTCGGCCCCACCCATTTATTTTACTATTGTTTTGTTACGCGTTTTGTGATTTTATCAGCGATTTGAATTTGTACATTTATGAGCGTCTCTGTGCGGGTCACTGTACACGTGTTCGAGCATGGAAGGCTTCTTCGCATAATAAAGAAGACTTTTACCGTAATTCTGTTCATTGAAGAATGGTTTCTGTAAATCTTATTAGAACGCTGCATTATACATACATATACATATATATATATATATATATATATATATATATATATATATATATATATATATATATATATATTGGTTACCAGATATGTTATTGGACAATGTCTGACCTTTTATTTCCGTTTACGACCTAAATTTTTATGGAGGAACCCATAATGACAGTCACTGCTGTATCTAAGACCTGTTGGCCATAATTCAGTAATCTTTCTCTTTGGGAGTTCTATTTCTCTCTCTCTCTCTCTCTCTCTCTCTCTCTCTCTCTCTCTCTCTCTTTTAAAACGGGCGAGCCCGTTTCGCTTCATCAACTCTGTCTATGAAATATTGGAGTTATGACTAGGGAAAATGGAAAGGATAATTGCCAAAAATCAGTTCTTCTCCTCGGGGCTTCGTTGAAGTACACGCTCCCACTTATCCACAGTTTCGCTTTCCGCAGTCAACCCCAGAAATATATGTCATAGGTCTTAGTCAGAAATAATGACAATGTCTTTTCGAATATAGAAAAGTGAAGCCGTTGTGTACTTCTTTTAAGTGAAAATACATTCGTTATTGAGTCATAAGTGATTTCCGATTTTGGAAACCAGTCTCAACGGCGAGCGTATCTTCCTAAGGAATAATCAAATCTGACAGATATGAATAAATTTGGCATTTTTTTAATATAATAATTTCACATAAATAAAAGGCCCGAAAGCCACACAAGGTAGAGGGTTAATATGTGGTGCTATGTAAGCGTGAGCGAAAAACAAATTCATGTCATTTATAATCGTTAATCCAATATTTAAAGAAGTCATGATTGTAGTGATTGGGAAAACATCCTGTCGGGAATCTGTCCAGAGTTGTAGATTTTGGGCAGAAGCTGCCAGAATGGAGCATATTACTATTTGAATGCCAAGACAATGAGGACAAGTCATCATTGTGTACGCGTTATAAAGGCCAGAGATAGTGGGAGTAAGGATTGTAAAACACATGACATGGAAAGAGCAATAGAAGAGCGAGATGTTCGCAATATTTTGTCTGTGGGAAACGTGTTGTAGGATAGAAAACTATACGTCACTTACAAGTCCGCGTAGACGCTTCGGGACTGGAAAGCAAAGATTCGGCAGTTCCTGACTATATATGACAGCAGCATTCCATCTTCGTATTACTTGGCTTTTTATAAAGGCAGAGAATAATAGAATAGGTCCAGGTGCTTACTGGAGCGGCACAGGGAACCGACATTTTTTCAATCATCTTTACCGTGTTTCACAAATGAGAAATAAGAGGCTCCATCCCAGATATGGTAGCAATACTCGAGTTTGTCTGATTTGGCTCTTGTAATGATAGAGTATAATCAGATATTTACTCGAGTGGTACAATGAACCAACATCTTTAGCAATAGAACGGATATATCAGTTCAACTTGAGGGTTCAGGAGAGCTTGATTTCGATTAGACTTTCAAGGCAAGAAGCCTCCTTGAGAGAAGACCCAGTCAGCATGATAGGCGAAAATTCAGGGTCTGAGATAGTGTATGGCAGTCGAAGGGTAGATTATGGATAAAACGCAAAACGCTATTCACATCTATGACAACACGCAAGGCAACATTGAGTAAGAATAAAACATGAAAAAAATTTGAAGACGGCTGATCTGATCTGCCATACAACCCCCATACTCACTCGACTTTTCACTAACACATTACTGTTCTCTTTCAATTGAGACAGAAATTTTCAGCAATGTAAAGAAAATTATGCGTTTCGTCGAACTCCTCGGACCAATCCTCTATGTAGTGTACATAAATGATCTGCCGAAGAATATACTCAAATCCTATGTGAATATCTATGCCAATAGTACGACAATATAAAGGGTGAAACTCAAAACACCTTGAGGGTCAGGGATGGGAATCGGATATCTAATATCATCCGATCTTGCAGTAATTTCTTAGTGGTGGGTAAAACTGGCTGACTACATACAATACGCCGAAAAACAAACTAATGACATTCCATCATCACCGATCGGACCCGAAATACCACCAGTCAAAGTTGAAGGACGCCTCCTCGATGAGTTTCCGTGCCTTGAAATAACATTGGGCCATAAACTTACCTCCGACCTCAAGTGGAACTCGCATATACGATCCATAGCTAAAGGAGAAGGAAAAATGGTCGGTTCCTTGTACAGCTTCATTAAGTACCTATCCTCTACATTTACAAGAATGAGACCTGCCTAAAATAGAGTATTGTTTTAATATCTGAGCGGGAGCTGCCCACTCCTCACTTTTCAGTCTCGATAGAGAGCAGAAGATTCCTGTAGTCCTTATAGATGACAAACTATTTTTAACCCTCTCTCACGGGCGGGACGTGGCAAGGCTATATCGCTACTTCCATGGAAAGTACTTGAACTAACTGCATTCATTGGTCCCGCCAGTTGGAGCCTTCATGGCCAGGATTCACCATGCCGCCTATATTTTAGCAAACCACCTACATTCCCTACATATTCCTTGGTGAGGAGTACATTCCACTCGAACAGCTTCCCGCGAACCACTGCCCTGTTGAACCGACTGCCATGAGAAGGCTTTCCCGATCACCACAATCTTAACCTGTTCAAGTCTATGTTAACCGTTATCTTCTCCTATCCGTATCAGCTTCCTCTTAAAGTGAAGCTTTACATCGAATGGTCCCTGGGCCTTGGTGATAGTGAATCACACTGTAAAAAAAAAAGTAAGAAAAGTTTTTCACATTAAAACCAGTGGCACTTTCTTTTACATAAAACATACAGTCATATCACATCGAGCCTGGTCAGTACCTAGATGGGTGACCGCTTGGGAATACCAGATGCAGTAAGCTCGGATGTGCAATTGGTTTAATTGATAATGGCTCGGAATTGTCCATAGACGAGCCGATTTCCAATTCAAGTTGGGTTCGTCATCTTCACTTACGAGCAAATACCGTTGGAGATGGTAGGAATCCACTTCATTTCTTCCCAGCTATAGGTTAATTATTAAGACTTCTATCACTAAATCATTATTATCGCCAAAAGAGAACATTTCTTACCATCTACAAATATCTTCTGGCTTTAAATATCCTGCAAAGTGTTGATAAACCGTAGAAAACGAATGAAACGCTCAATCATTTTCCTTATGTAAAGTGTTCGTTTAGGAAGTGCGTGATCACGGCTCTCCGCAATTTCCTATCTTTCATAGCCCTTAACAAGATTTGGCTTTTTACTATCCCCACTTTCCCTGATCTGTCATTCATTTACGGAATTTTCTTTTGGTAGATTTTTGGCTTTCCGATTCTAAGGGATCTTTCTGTTTTCATTTACCTTAAAACATCCACAATTTTTACACACTCCATCCATGGTATCCTTGTTGGAAAACATATTCATATTAATTCTAGCCTTCTCCTCATTTGCCCGCATTCACCGCCATATAAAAAGATTCATATTATATAAGAGTTCAGTACATTTTGTTTCTAAAATCTCCAATTTCATCTGGTTAAATTCTTCGTTGTTTCGTTACACTTGCAAATTATGTTTGAGTTTTTCTTGTTATTTAATAAATTGATACACTCCATTAAAGTTTCCCACTATTCCAGGAAGCGGCATTAAGGTGAATGGCAAAAATATAACGAACTTAGAGTATTGAGCGAGAATATTCTTTCTTGCTGTTAATTTTACTTTCCTGTCGGCCATTCTCTTCTTTAGAGTTTCAGCAACGTGCCAGTTGTTGAAATTCTAAACGGTCGAAAATGGATTCAATATTCCCAAAACAATAGGGATAGAGATCATTTAAAAAGGGATTTCGCTTCTACTTAAGTATGATATTGATTTTACCATGGTTCCTTTTATTTCTTCAGGAATGTGTCCCAAGTTTCCGAGCATTTCTTTGAGTGAGTGGTGGCATAGCTGGTATTAAACAAACATGTTAATTGTTTCAAAATTTCCTGCTTTTCATTTAATGACCCATCTCCGTTATCCACTCCAGATTCTTGATTGCATCGAGTAGTTGTGCAATTTTGGAAGCGGGAGTATTGCTCTGACTATCTTGAAGTCAAAATTCTATGATTGTACCACGACCTCCAGTATGTGCTTACAAATTCAGAATATTCTTCCTCTTTTTCATTATCAACATATACTTCTCCTTCTTCTTCTTATTATTGTATGTAATACTGTTGAATGTTTCTGAGTATCTAGTTTTGATTCACGAGTGAGCTCGTCAGTTTTCTCCTTGAAACTTAACAAAATCAACTTACTTAAGATTCGTCCATGACGTTCTCTCACTACATCCGTTCAATGTGTCTGCCCCTTGAAACTGTACACACCTTTTTAACAACAGGTCCCATTTAAACGTCTTTTAGGGATGTATAGTGTCAAATATAGATTAAAAATTCCCACAATAATAAGGATAGGGGTCAAATGCTGGCATTGGTTTCCAAAAGCAGGTAAAGATGAATGTAACGTACGAAGAGCAATGAGACAGTTTTAGTTATATTCGCGAGAACGATATTCTTACATTTCACCTATTTAAATTGTATTTATATTTGGTAAATTACACTAAACAGAAGAAAAAAAATCACTCGGGCCTTTTGTTAATATTAATCGAAGCTAGAGAGGTGGAGACAAAAATGCAGGCAAATTCTGTCAAAATGTGTATTAATTTGATTGGACTTTGTGTTGTATGGTCCCCGCTTGTGATCCGTTTAGAAAAGAGTTTCAAGTTAAGCCTATGTGCCACTTAATATAGGAATTTCAACAAGATTCCAGTGGCTTTCCGGACAGAACGAGAGAGAAAAAACACGTCTAGAACTGATCATCAAAACGGATGATTAAACATGTTCGAATTCTGATTAAATTCAAACGATCATAACTTGACAAATACTTGAAGTGGGGACAAAGATCGACTAATACTGAAACAGCATAAGCACATATACCACATGTTTCCGAAAATACCAAATGTCTGTTTCAGTTTTCTTGTGATAAAAATCTATATCTTCAATTATAATTTGGACAGAATTGAACGGTTACAGAATTGAACGATTACACAAAAGCTTCAGTAGCTCAAAACCATTTTAACTATTGATCTGAGAAAGCAGTTGTCAGCTCTATACAACCATCTTCTCAGATCAATGGCTAGAAATGGTTCTGTGCGAGTGAAAGCTGTGGTTTTCGGCGAAGAACATCTTTCTTCGAACAATGTGAACACTACAGAATTGGAAGTAAAGAACTACCAGATAACCGAAACAAAATTCAGCTAAGGACTTTCAACAGCAGCAACAACTGAAATTGATATCACATTTAATTCTAAAACAAAATTAATGATATAATCAAGATGTTGACATTCCACACTACCTTAAATAAAGGGGTAGAAAAGAAAACTCCATAATAACTGGAAAGTGCGATAACAGCTACTGGACATAAGAAATAAATTTTCCTTTAAAATCGTTTTAAGAGAAAGATTTCATATATTTCAACAGACAGTAGCACGGGTTGTTCAGCCAACTGTTTTCTTATAAGGAAACATCTAATATTACCATAACCATTGAGGAATGGTAATAAGCATTGTGAATTTCTCCGAAAGCTTGTTTTTTTCTCAAGTTAAACGTGAGTGTAGATACTTTTCCTGTAATTAATTTTAGTATTTTTTTAAGAATTTTGCTACGGAGCAGCTCAAACCAGACACCAGTTTAGCTAACAGGGTGAATCTACTTCAAGTCAAACGCTTCTGGCTTAAAAATTGCACTTCGGCCAGATCGTTACCCGCGAGTGAAGAGAAAAACAATTTCTAGCAGTAAAAAAGATTTTATTCATAGGTAGTAACTTATTATTATAGACAAGCGAAGTGGGGTTGAGGCGAAAGTGAGTGGAACGTGCGCAGTTAAGCGGCCGGTGTATGACTTTCTGCGTACCCTGCTTCGTTTCTTTCTGTTTCCCGTTGCGTTCGAAGGTCAGTTTTAATACAGCAGTGTTATTTGTCTTGTCATCTTCGTCTAAAAAGTAATTTATTCCTTCCGTCCCCTTTTCTCTGTCTGAGCCTCTTGCTCTTGTACTTGGACGTTGACTCCAATTAATGGTCGAAAGTACAATGTTCCGTATTGTATTGTGTGACATGTCCGACCGTTTTTTAAATTTAACAAGACCTCCACTTGACTAATATTATTATTATACATTTCTAATGTCTAGAAATTGTTAATATCTGTCGGTATGTCAGAACAAAAAGAACTAGGATCATGTGGGGTTTATATAATCTACGCATAGCAAAGTTATGTCAGTCTCTTTTGTAACTTTCGGGAGAATTTGATTGAGAAATAATTATTTGTTCCTGTGCTCGGTTTTTGGTAACTTTTCTCTCCTTCAGCTTTCCTAGGCTTTTATCAAGTAGTAACTTTTTCTGCGACTTTCTCCTGTTAGAGTTTTTTACATTAGAAGTAAACGCATGATTGTTCTTTCGAACAATTTCTGGGACCAGCGTAGTTTTTACTTCCGACGTCCACCCATACCGAGATGCATGCTTCCATAAGAAATTTGAGCACTTATTGGTTTAGTCTTTTATGTATAGCTCTGAATCTCTTGAACCAGAATCTATCTGTGCTATCAAAACCTGGCGCCTTCCAGTTTGCCATTATCCTTACAGTTCTGACGATCTCTGCGTTTATTTCAGTCTACTGCTCGCCTTCAATCTTTCGCATTATATTTTTCACACTGATCAATCACAGCGCTTTTCCGTGTTGTTCGTTTCTGGATTCCCTCGCCTACAAAGAGATTAATTTCAGTTGCATACAACTCTTATGTTTTCTCTATTGTTTCTCTATTTAACGATTTATAGAATTTGCTTTGGTTATTCTGGAAGATTCTATTTTGCGTATATTGCAAAAATCAGTGTCAGTATCGCTTTTGATATATTGCCTCCCTAGCAAGCATTTTTGTAGCATTTGGTATTTCATAGATGTATCACGCGTGTGTGACTTTATAAATTTTGCTCCTTTTGTTTTCTTCTTCTCAGTGTGTTTTTTCATTTGTTACATTAGACATTAGGGTCTTCAAATCATTGACAGTGAAAGCTACATGGTACATATTACTTATTTTTGCGGGCAAAAAACAGTTTTACAAATAAAGGAATAGGATTTAAATGAATGGATATATCTTTAAAGGATTTTTTTGTATTTAAATGCGGGCTACGAATTGTAAATACGAAAATCAAGAAAGTATCAACGTCTAAATATATTTTTGTGTCTGACTTTCTGGGGTGAGTTATTAGCTTTATTTACAGTATTTATATTCGGACTATTGTCCTCATCTTGTTATCACAAGGGTTCGTCCGTAGATTCATTACAGCTGTATTGTGGTACGGGACAATGGTCTCGTGATTGGTAGTGGGTTCAATCCCTGTGTCGGCATACAGAAACGGGCGAAACAGTACTAGATAAAAATAAAAATTAGACATGAGCAGTGGAACGAGAACAGTCTACCCTGTAGATTAAATAAATTGTTCTATTCAGAATTCCCTGTATGTTTCTCAGATCGATACACGCCCGAGAGAGCCAGGGCCCAAATACTATATCATCAAATTCACACTTCTTATTTTTATTTAGCACTGTTTCTTCCGTTTCCGTTTGTTCGACCCGAACACTATGTCGCCAAATTCACTGTGCGTATTTCTTTTTTTATTTAGTACTGTTTATTGTTTGCCCGTTTCCACTGAGTGTAAGAACAAACTGTCAAACTCAGGGATTGAACTCACATTCACTATGTCATTAATTCACAAAACAACTCTTTTTTCCACTAGGCCGTTGTTCCGTAGAAAAATACAAAAAAGTGTTATACATAATAAATAAAAAAATTGTAAATGTTAAAAACTCTTCATAAAAAAGCAATTACTTAACAGCTAATTTGAAAAACAAACTATTTAATATTTTAAGTTGAGACTGCATAAAATCTTGTGGCTAGTAGAACATAGTCTGGAGCTGCTGATTGCATATCAATATTCAGTTTTATAGTGTAATCAGGTATTTTTTTATAAATTACGAAACTTTTTCATTGGCTTCAATCTATTTAACAATTACATTTTCCTTCGTATATAACGATACAATTCGATGATGACTCTGGTCTGAACGAATAACTTCAGATTATTAGATTTCACAGTTTATGTATTATTTTTCCCCAGTTCCTCATAGAGGCCCGGAATGAGAAATCGATAGAGCCGATTTCAAATTCCAGTCGGATTAGTTACGTTTTCTGACGCGTAAATAATTTCAGGAAAGCTATGAATCCATTTCCTCCAACCAGCTTTATGTTCAATGATAGGACTTGTGTCGGGAAAAATTGATAATCTCAAAGAATTATTAATGCAATATTCACTGGCAAAAAAAAAGAAAAAAAAACTTTCTTAAAGTATAAAATGTTTCAGCTTCAAATAACCTACAATAATGTTGATAAGCCGTAAAAAATACATCAATCCAACCAATCAATCCTCATTTCTCATTGGCAAATGTCACAATGCTTGGTTTCTACGGAAATTTCTTAAAAATAATTATTCAAATTTCTTTGTATTTTCTTATATGAATTTTTCAATTACAATCTTGGTAAGAAAAAAATGTCAATATGTTGGTTCGATCAGTTTCATCATAGTCTATCACATATATAGGGATATATTTTGTTTATTTATTTTATTTTAATCCTCACAGATTCACGGATCAATTTCTTAATGATAATGTTATCGTCCAAGTTCCTTGTACCACGATGATGGTCCAAGGTAGAACCAATGAAGAATAACTCGAACACAGGAATGGAATAACACAGATATATTACAAACAGAAATATATACAGAGAAGTAGAAGTATTAGTAATGAATATCAGATTTGGTTAGATTGAACTATGTTGTCTCGACAAGTATCACTATTCCAATGTCTTACAGTAATCGTCTGACACTTGACTCTGTCTCTCACTGACTGAAGTATTTAGTGTCCTCCCCACGAGGGACAGATGTGGCACAAGGCCGGGTTTAAAGTGGGGTACCCGAGCCCGTAGGCTCGGCCAAAAATTAGCCCGTAGATCCCGCATAAACGGGATCGGGCCGGTCAACCTCCCCGAACGAGGCTCCGCCCTTCGGCGGAACCTCGTCCGGGTTCCTCTCTACCCAAAGGCAGAGAGTTCCCCTCTGCCTCAGAGGCAGAGAGTTCGACCGTCTAGCCGAGTCGTCCAAAAAGGACTGACTCTGAACTGACTGAAGTATTTAGTGTCCTCCCCACGAGGGACAGATGTGGCACAAGGCCGGGTTTAAAGTGGGGTACCGAGCCCGTAGGCTCGGCCAAAAAATAGCCCGTAGATCCCGTATAAACGGGATCGGGCCGGTCAACCTCCCCGAACGAGGCTCTGCCCTTCGGCGGAGCCTCGTCCGAGTTCCTCTCTGCCCAAAGGCAGAGAGTTCCCCTCTGCCTCAGAGGCAGAGAGTTCGACCGTCAAGCCGAGTCGTCCAAAAAGGACTGACTCTGAACTGACTGAAGTATTTAGTGTCCTCCCCACGAGGGACAGATGTGGCACAAGGCCGGGTTTAAAGTGGGGTACCCGAGCCCGTAGGCTCGGCCAAAAATAGCCCGTAGATCCCGTATAAACGGGATCGGGTTGGTCAACCACCTCGAACGAGGCTCTGCCCTTCGGCGGAGCCTCGTCCGAGTTCCTCTCTGCCTAAAGGCAGAGAGTTCCCCTCTGCCTCAGAGGCAGAGAGTTCGACCGAATAGCTGAGACGTCCAAAAAGGACTGAATCTGAACTGACTGAACGCTGCTCCCTCTTGAGGCGCAGTATTTATGATGTCCGGAATAGTCCATTATTATTATGGGTAAGTTCCCTAACACCGAAGCTTTTGCGTAGCAGGGGTTCTTAATCTTTTCTTCTTTGGATCTATTTCCAAAGGTTCTGTGAACTTTCTTTTTCTGGACGATTTTCTTGGTTCTGGCATTGTTTGCGGCCTTTTTATATCAAATGTATCAAAAATGTGTCCATCACCTCTTCTTGAGGTGGACCGTTAGCATCCTGTAACGGTCTCGTCCTTATTTGGTTTACGTGTCTTCTATGTGAGAATTTTTGTCCCTGTACTATGTAAACCATATTGCCGAGTCTTTTCCCAATTGTCCCTTGTTCCCAGCAAGTTGTATTATTTTTATATGCTTTAAAAAAACTTTTTCTCCTGGGAGGAATTTTCTTTTTGGTGCGTAGGGCTGTGTTACTTGTTTTGTTATCAATTTATCAAATGCTGATGTGATTTTTCTAGCGAACATCACTTCTGCGGGTGCTAATGTCGATGGTGTATCATTATTTGGCGTTATTCGATATACCTGAAGAAACTGCTGTTATGTTTTTTTTCCGGAGGTACATCATAAGCTTTTCGTAACACTCTTTTGAGTGTATCAACATATCTCTCCATTTGTCCATTTGATCTTGGTTGGTATGGCGGGTATTTTATATATTTGACTTGAGAAATTTTGCAAAACTCTTGGAAGTCTGCTGAAGAATCGTTCCCCCATCTAAGTAACCTATTTGCAGTGTAAACCGGTAGACCTTTTTTCGAACCAAAAATTGTTAGTAACGGTTTGTGATCCGTCTGTAGAGTAAAATATCTTCCATAGATATACCTATGAAACCTTGTGACTGCGAAGATAATTCCTAGAGCTTCTTTCTCTATTTGTGAGCAATTTTTCTCCGCCGGTTAAGATTTCGAGAAGCATGTGCGATGGGTATTATTGTCCCATCTGGCATTTTATGCAATATACACGCTCCGACTCCGTAGGCGCTCGCGTCACTTGCTACAATAATTTCTAGTTTAGGATCGTAGTGTGCCAAAAATAAATCTGATTTTAACGTCTTAATTATTTTTTCAAATGTTACTTAGCATTGATCTGTCCAATGCCAAACTTTTCTTTCTTTAGCTGCTCGTTCAGTGGTGCGCGAAGCTTATGCATGTGAGGTATGAATTCCCGGTAGTAACTCACTAAGCCTAGAAAACTTTGTAACTCTGTTATGTTCTTAGGAACTGGCATTTTTTATTTATTGCTGTTGACCTTTAAGGTTCTGGTCGTCTACCTTCTTGATCTATGATATGGCCAAGTTATTTAATTTCCTTCATGAAAAAAGCGCACTTGTTTTCTTTTACTTTGAATCCATAGCTTTGTATTCTCTTAAATACCTCTTGTACATGTTGCCAGTGTTGTTCAATAAAACATTTAAATTGTAATTAAAAAAAACTGCAATCGTATAAAGTTACCTCCCTTAGATGACATAATAATTTTAGCGGAGAGGCGGCAGTTTCTTTCATTCTTGGATACAAACTTCATGCCATCTATTTATATATACAGGGTATATCGAAAATAATTTTACATTCTTTATGGGCAGCTTCCTAACAACATATAATCATATGTCCGCAAATCCTTCCTGTTTGAGTTATTAACATTAAAGAAGACTAGGTTATATTTGTCTTTCGTGTACACGTGTGGCTAGTCTGTTTTCAACGTTTAACGTGTGTAGTAGCGAGTTAGCTGAGAATTGTTCCGTTTAACAATGGCAGCATATTCATATCGTGAGTAGGTGAATATGATTTTTACACACGACTGCGCGAATGATAATGTTCGCAAGGCTGAACGTCTATATTAGTTTGCGTTTCCGGACTGAAGGCAGCCAAATCATCCAACTTTTGCTGCTGTTTATCGTTGCGTTGCTGAGAGAGGATCCGTGGCGCCACAAACTATGAATCGAGGAAGACCGACAGCCGCTCGTACGTCTGTTGGAGACGACACAGGTATTGGCACACATCAAGCGGACCTAGTATGTTGCACATCTCATAGTGTGGAGGGTACTTCAAGAGCAACTCCTGTATCCGTATCATTTGCAACGTGTGCAGCGTCTTCCCACATCTGATCACACACCACGGGAGAACTTTTGCCGATGATTTATTGCACAAACTGCCGATCCGTTGTTTGTCTCTTCAGTCCAGTTTATGGATAAGGCAGCATTTCGAACAGATGGATTAGCAAATTTACACAACCAACATTTGTGGACGGATCGGAAACCCCATGGTACAATAGAGGCTAGACTACAGCATCAGTTTACAATTAATGTGTGGCTGGTAGGACCGTATGTTCCCCCAGAACGTCTTCTGTCTACAAGAACTTTATTTCGAACACATTTCCAAACTAGCTGAAGGATGTATCCCTACTAATACGAGGACGATATCGTGGCACCAGCACATTTTAGTCACATTGTTCGCAATGTACTGGCTGATATCTACCATAAAAGATGGATAGGTAGTGGAAGACTGACTTCATCGCCTGCACATTTCCCAGACCTCAATCCTTTGTATTTTTTAAAAATCTGTGGGACACTTAAAAAAAATGGTTTATGCAGCAGACATTAATAATGCAGAGACGCTTCATCAACGTTTCAGGGGGCCTGCGAAACCATTTGACACCGCGTGGGAATATTTGAAATTGTCCCCAAGCGAATGACCCGCCTGGTGAATGCGTCTGTAGAAGCAAGCGGGGGACATTTTGAACATTTGTTATGAGTTGCTGTGTTGAGGTACAACGATGTCTTTTAGACATATGTTTATATGGACATTTTACCTTGTTTTTCTTGTCAGGAACCCACCCCAAAGATTGTAATATATTTTTCATACACCCTAATATATATATATATATATATATATATATATATATATATATATATATATATACATCGGGTGTAAAAGCAAAATTGTCTAAATCGTCTATCCGACAAAATGTTTAATATCTAAAAAACACTAAACTAATTGAGTTTTTTTCAAGGTTTCCAGATAAGACGTTTAGCCATCTTGACAACCTTTTCTCGTATGAATAACAGAAAAAAAAACTAAAGTTATTCACCTAGAAAGAGAACTGGTTAAAATCGTCTTGTGTCAGCCCCACTACGTCTTCTCAAATCAGCAATGGTCAGAAGGAAAACATCATTCAGTCCTTCAGTAATGGTACCAACATTCATACTCTGGCTTCCATATTCAAAGTCTATTCAAGACCAATCAACAGAACAGCGATTAACTTTGAAAAAGAGGGATGAGTATAGAAGAAAACTGGATCAGTAGGTCACAAAAGGAAGAGGAATCATAATTTCAAATTTGAGATTAATATATTCCTATTGTTCAAGAGTCCAGTAGTTTTATAAAATGGTCGGAGAATACCAGTAAGATATCATTTCTAAGATATAACGATTCAGAGCTTGATCTAACAATTGAACAATTTTGATTTTACACGATTTGCATAACTTTGCTGCTGCTTCCTACATATATATATATATATATATAGCCGAACGCAAATATGATTTATATTAGAATCAAAAACGTGCATAAATTGTCTAAAGTTCATATGTTTTTTTGTTCAAGTACGTTCGATGTCTGTCATTATTATGAACCGTGTTCTGTCAGTATTGTAGGCAGGATTGCGTGATGTTATATAGCAGGGTCAAACACAAGATGTCCGGATCGTTTTTAGTTTGACATCGTTCGTATTTTACTGGCATTGTTTTTATCTTAATTCCTGCAAGACTCCAGTATTCTTTCATAAGGTGATATCCAGCCTCGTCATTTTACTGTGTCATATTCTGTTGAAATTGGTCTCTTTTTCCTACGCTGTATATAGTTTTGATGCACCTATTCTGGACTGCAACAAAAAGCCATACTTCTTCGAATGTTAGATATCCACTGCGCGACTATTTCTGTTCCTTCTCGACAGAATCATTTCACTTTTTAAGAATATGCCGTGGTGGGATTTCTGTCTTATTGTATCCTCACTCTTGCTGTATTTATTGCTTTGTCACAGAGTTTAATTTTTTTGTATTCGCCGGGTATCTTAAGTTATCTGTCAAGGCACAACAAGGACCTCAGACAGATAACACATACTTAAAATTATACACAGTGCCCAAAGGGACGTTATTTCGGTAACTCCAAGAAATAACATAAACTGTAAAATTTAATAATCTTGTGTTATTCGTTCAGACCAGCGTCATCATCGAATTGAATCATTATATGCGATAGAAAATTTAATTGTTAAATAGATTGATGTCAATGAAAAAGATCCGTAATAATAATAATAATAATAATAATAATAAATACCTGATTAGATTATAAGACTAAATATGGATATGCGAGCAGCAGCTCAAGACTATGTCCTACTACCCACGAGATTGTATGCAGACTCCGCAACTTAAAATAATAAATAGTTTGTTTTTCAAATTAGCTTTTTAAGATACTCACCTTGTTTTAATGGGCTTGATCTGAATGCACCAGTCACCACTGGAATCACCTTGACAATCTCTTCGCGCATTCAAAACAATCTTGCCACCTCAACAGAATATTTTGTAATTTTTTCTATGACCTGATTTGCTATATTTGTGTCATTTGGTATGACAACATCACTAATGTGACATTTCTTGTAAACTTTATATTGCAACATAATATCCGGACAGATGACATAATTCTATCTAGGACATTGTGGGCTTTTCAAATTCTTCAGTTGCATATATGCTCCTTCCAGTTTTCTACAATATGGTATCGATATTTTCACACAACATCCAATGTACATAAAAGCATACTTTATTATGGTGCCTTTTATATTATTTTTAATTTTTGAGCTAGCACTTTGCAAGCACGGAGAGTTGCAAAGCCTTTTGGAGAGATTGAGGTTTTGTGTATATTTCATGACTTTGGTAGCAAGGGCTTGGTATTTTGCAGCAATTATCAACCTTCCTTTTGCACGATTCAGATCAGAGCGTCTCGGCCATATCCACAATACTGCTTTCTCCTTCATCTTTCGTAACTCTCTCAAATTGTCCATGTAATGTCATTTCTAGAAAACTTTCACTTTTTTTTTACCTCTGAGTTTCTCTTGAATTCCTTCTTGCTAATGTCATCCTATGCACCAATATCCATATCTGGCACCATTTTGAAATTTGTGGACTGGGACTACAGAATAACAAAGAACTGTACCAAATAACAGAAGTCACATCACTTGTGGACTACCAACAATAGTAAAGACTAAAATGGATAGCACATGTAACTGGAAGAGAAAATAAATGGCATAATCGTGATGTTAACATACCATACCACTTCAGAAGGAAACGCCCATTAATACTGGAAAGATACTGAACTTGAAAAACCTGTTTTCCTAAAATATTGGTTTGAGATAAATATTTTATAAATTTCAGCCGAAACTATTAGTGCTCGCTCAATGAATGCCAAATGTTTCCTTATAGAGAAACGGTTAACATTATCATTAGTTTTACCATCTTAAATCACGAAAACCAAATAAGTACGTATTAAAACTTCCAATAAATAAAAGTCACGGTAATTGGTGTACTGTTAAAGTTCAAACAAACGATTTTATGTAACATTGTGTTGCAACGATTCTGAGGACTTTACGATGGCAGACAGTTCCGACAAATGTGTTTTGCATCATAAGTTGACGTGAAGCACTGCAGATCTGCTTTTTGGTAAACATTATTTAAATCAAACGAAGTTTAGTGCGCGGTCGATGTATTCAAGGCTGATCGAGTGATGCGTCGGTTCGGTGAGCGTCCAGTCACCAGACAAATAAAAACTCCAGAATATATGAACAAATCCTGAACTTTTCTATTAGAAACATCGTCAGACAATCTTCAGCTTTCTCACATGACTGGAACCATTTATGATCTCTGACTGTTACTGATATATACTAGGTGTTGGAAGCAGGTGGTGTAATGGATAATAACTCAGGTTTGTTAATCGGAGAGACCAGTTCGAATTCAAGTTGTCTTCGTTATATTCACTTAAGCGCAAATACTCTAGAAAAAGGTGTGAATTCACTTCTTCTCTCATAGCTATGGGTAAGAATTGTATCACTAAACATTTATAGTGAGACTGGTGAGATGGAAAAGTACCAGGAAGAGGAAAAAAGTCAATTATGCCCTGACCCCTAAAAGAATAGATATTGAGCAAAATTAGCTCAGGGGGGAATGTCAAACACACCCTATCGCCTATATACCTCCCCAGACGAGACTCTGCCCTTCGGCATAGTCTCGTCTGGGGAGGTCGACAGCTACCTAACCCCGTTTTTTACGGAGCCTACGGGGAATTTTTGCCCGAGCCTACCCACGTTAAATTAGGCCTTGTGTCACATCTGACTTTGTGGGGCTGTTGGCAAATATCCTTGCTTCGGCAAATTAAATGAGATTCGTTTCCAACTGTGCTGGTCGAACTCTCTGCCTGCGGGCAGAGAGGAACCCAGACGAGGCTATGCCGAAGAGCAGTGATTTTACGGGGTCTAGGGGAAATTTTTGCTCGAGTCTTACAGTATGTTTATCAGTATTTTGTTAATTCATTCCTAGTGTTCACATTATTATTGGAATCCTGGTAATGTTTGAATGCTACATTCTTACAATTTCTTTTTTCTCTAGATACTTATATTTCGAAAGATTATACTTTTTACTCTTTTTTCTTTTAAATTATTATTATTATTATTATTATTATTATTTATATATTTTGAATATTGTTTCAGTTATTTTCTGTAAAATATTTGTCTTTATGTAAAAGCTATCCGATTACATTTGGATGCATCAAACACACTTTTGTTCGATATCATTATTATTATTATTATTATCCAAATTTCTCCAGGAGTGAATCATTCATTTGCAATATTCAGATATTTATTTCTTTTATCCATTTTGGGTGAGTTCATCAGTTCAGCTTAGTGTTCTCATATTTCTGTCTGCGATTCAACGCGCCACTGTTGCAGCCATTTTTATGACAGTTGTAAAATCTTTGTATTCAGCCGAAATTTGAAAGTGTAAGGAATAACTTGAAAGCATTAAGATTTGTTCCACTAGTATGAAGAATTTAAAGTGATTTGCTGCCATTCAGCGCTACTGTCGAACTCAATAATACGAAAGGTATCGATTTGACGGGTTCGTTAGCTACTTTGAAAAGATTCCTCTTTTAGTGTATGAATAGGAAATTTGTTTTATGATTAGCGAAAATAAAAGATGTATACAAGTTTGTTACGACGAACAAATCTTGTTTAGCCGAACGAGAAAACCGTGTACAATAGCAAAATATATTCGATACTATCATGAGGACAATAAGTGCCAATGTTATTACTGATATTTAATGTTACTATTGATATGGAAATGTTAATATTTGATAAACGCCTGCAATAAAGGCTCAAGACAAGACGGGGAAAATTAATGGTCGCAGGAAGAATTTCTAGCTTCATACTTCTAAGTAGTGAAGTGTTCTGCAAATCAATCTACGCCAACAGTAGTCGGCATCAAAAAGTCATTGTAAACTCCATGATCCATTAATTAGCAGCATAATATGCGCTTCGCAAGGGATACATACTGTTTGAACTTCTCTTTCTCTTAGTCTGGCTTGTCCTGGGTATGTTCGTAAACTACAGACATCTGCAAGGATTTTTTTATTATTAAATTACATTTTTAATCGTTGAAGATTTAAAATATAATTTAATAATAAAAAATCTTTTGGTTGTTACACTTAGTAACAAAGATTTTGAAGTTTGGCGTATTTTCTCATAATGTATGATCATTATGAGCGGAAATTATTTATATATACTTGAATCAGACCAGGAAACAATAGTATTAAAAAGTACTCAATATAGTCGGGAAAAACATATAAATAAAAAGTAAAAATAACATGTAGAGCTTTTAACTTTAAAAATCAGGAAGCCAGATAAAATATGCGATCGTGGTTTCGACCTAACGGTCTCTTCGGGCGATATTTAAAAAAATGAACACCTTAACGCTTTATTAAAAAACACACACACACAAAGAATGCTAGACAATTATTTTTCAAAAATAAATTTATGGGCGCATGAGAATCGAAAAACATGACCCTGAGTGTAATAGAAAGGAAGTTGGTATGGAGAAGAAAGAAGAAAAAGATAAGGGTGAAGAAAAGAGAAGAAAGGAATGGGAATGCAAGTGTATTGTAAATATATACAGTAAAGGAGAAGAAAAGCAAATATGTAGCTTAAATGTAAGGGAGGAGAGGTATATATATCAGGGGTCGGAATATATATATATATATATATATATATATATATATAAATGGGGCAAAGCACCTAATGTAACCAAACACAACATGTTTTTTTCAGTTGGAGTGCAATATGCGTTCGTAATATCATATTACAATTATACAACTATGGCACTGGAAGAAAGGAAGGCTTAATGAGAAGAAAACAATCTCTTCATCAGGGGTCGGAAAATATATATATATATATATATATATATATATATATATGTAAATGGGTCAAAGCACCTTATGTAACCAAACACAATATGCTTTTTCAGTTGGAGGGCAATATGATTTCGTAATATCATATTACAATTATACAACTATGCCACTGGAAGTAGGGAAAGGGTAATGGACAGAAACAAATTTCTTCATCATGGGTCGTATATATATATATATATATATATATATATATATATATATATATATATATATATGGGTAAAAGCACAATATGTAACCAAACATAACATGTTTTTTCAGTTGGCGGGCACGATGTGTTCGTAATATCATATTACAATTATACAACTATGAAAGAAGGGAATGGGTAATGGGAAGAACAAAATTTCTTCATCAT
>OZ038482.1:48026343-48033843 GCA_964036315.1 Acanthosepion esculentum | reverse complement strand
ATTCTCACCCATTATTTACATGGGTAAATGGACATTATTAAATCATTTATACAATAACACTGCATTTCACTGACGGAAGGAAAAGGCATGGCAAACATACCTTGTTCTCAGAGAGAGTTTTATAATGATATGTCGTTCTCAAAATTGTATATACATATATACCCGTGTCCCACGCAGATAAATTACAACATATATGCAACAACAGTGTGTAAAAAAAAGGGCGACCTATCTTGTAATATTTCCCGAAGGGAAAAGTGGAGTTGCAGTAATTTCTCTATGAAGCTTGTGAGGTTTAGTGTTTTTCTTCTGTAAATGGAGTAATGGATAGCGGCTCGGATTGAGGAATCGGAGAGCCGAGTTCGAATTCCAGTCGAATTCATTACATTCACTTACGTGATAATACATTTGGGAAAGGTATTAATCCTCCTTATCCCCCCAGCTATGGGTAAATAGCAGGACAGACATGTTCTATAGCCTTGGATGGCAACCGATCTACCAGAGAATGAAATGTCAACCAACTGCGGGAAAAATCTGCCTCGTCAGTTATGTATGGAAAGATACATGATCGCCTAAGCGTGTATCACGCATGGGACATAACTGACTGACCACTGTTGGCTATGAAGTTACTTCTTCTCCAGACTTTACATCGCAACTGGCCTGCGTCACTCTATCGCCTGAGGTCATGTTTGGAGAGAGTAGTGTTGCTCATGTATCTTACATTTGCTAAAATCATTCGATGACGGTAGAAGCGTAATTTTAAAAAATTCTCTGTGGAATCAAAATAAGATTTGGCTAGCTCGGTATACAATATTATCAGTAATACATTACCTGTTTAAGGACAGATCGTACTTTTTCGGCAGCTGCATTAATTTTTAAAATAAGTTACGTTTCTATCATCATCGAATTATTTTAGACAATGCAAGATACTTCAACAGCACTGCTCTCTCTAAATATTTCTAGCAATTAAAGAATGATAGTAATACACCCTTTATTACGTAAGATGTTGTAGAAAAAGCCAATTTTTTTAATGGGAAAGGCGGTAGATGTAATGCATGCCTTATTGAAAATTTGTTATTTAAAAAGAAAAAATAAATAAGTCCATTTCCGAGCTCTTATCAGTTACAGCAACAAGCACATCCGAGCTTAGCAGTCACCCATCTACGTAACGACCAGGCTGGTTGCTCGTATTCGAGTATGCCTGTCTACTGTTGAGACCCCTGCTGATGCAGATTTATGTTTATTCAACACTCACAGAGTCCACTTGTAGTTCATACCCTAACTATGCTGAGGGGAATTTACTTCCATTTTGTGGGACAGATCATATTATCTGGAGTGTTCAACAGTCTGGACCTCAAACCTCCAAATAGTCCGTCCTACCTAATTTAGCTCACATGGCTTGATTCCGCACGCTGGTATTACCCACCACCTTCCAGATTAAACGAACATGATAAGATTCGGACCCGGGTATTAAGCTCTGAAAGTTAGCGTTCTAGTGACTCGACCCCCCATATATATATATATATATATATATATATATATATATATATATATATATATATATATATATATATATATTATGATGTAATGGGTTCACTCCGTTAATATTATTATATTTTTTATTGTATAAATTATATAACGCTTTAATAAGAGAAAATTTCTCTGGCTCGAAAGCTAGGAAATTATTTCTGGAAAAATCTTGGATCATTCAATTTTCAAGTGATTCTTCAAAATGCTGAGAGATTCCACAACCCATTGGCCAATAGTGAACATTTTTGATACTTTCTAAATTTTGGTTCGCTTTATTTGATACATTTGAATCCCATTTTCTTTGGAAGGGTTCCACTCTGTACATATACAATTCGTATAGATATATAAATTTTATCCCTTGTATCATTTACGATCAAATTGCCTACCGTGTTGCGCCTATTCTTGCTTTCTTCGTGGGCTAATTTTTCAACGCAAATTTCATTTGCTATTTTCTTGCGTTTTCCTTATAGAGTTGATTTTGCCGATATCAAGAGAAACTCTGTTTTGTATTTGATGTTTAAATGCATGGAAACAAAATGGATTAATTTATTCCGTCACGTCATCTTTTCAACATATTTGTTATTTTATTTCTAGTTTTCTGCACACGTTCTTGTTTCATTTTCTTTATCGTTAATCTCTATTAATCTTTTGGTTATTTAGGTTGTCTTTCCGTACAATGCCTTACATTACTCGAGATTCATTGAGTATAATTTATTATTATTTTTTCCTACTTTTTATCCTGTAGAACGGGGCCCAAACTATGGTCTTTAGGCCCTATAAGAGAATTGTCATTTAATTGATAGCTCTTGTGTGTGTGTGTGTGTGTGTGTGTGTGTGTGTGTGTGTGTGTGTGTCCGAGTGCAAACTATTCCTACATTAATCCTGAGTATATTAGAATATTCCATTAATCTAATTAAACGGTTCAATCATTTTATTTTAATTAATTTTGTGGCGCTATATTTAGTGTTGGACGATGTTCAAGTTGATAAGCGTTCATTCAACTATTTATGCTATTAAATCACAAGGGCGCGCTGCTGTCTTCTGTGTTGCAGATGCAATCATTACTTCGACATATTTTTGATAATGCAAAATGGCCTTATTTTAGTATTAGCGCAATAGCTGACAAGAATATTAATTGCCAACACCGAGGGATAAATGGTCCGATAGTGAGATGAAAGATATGACTAAACAAAGCAAGACAAAAAATGCATTGAAGACAATGCTTTTCTTTTAATGTTTTTTATAAAATGTTGATTTGCAATTGATTTGAACTAGATAATATGGCGGACTGTTGGCCATAGAAAAAACTCGGTTTGCTGGGTTTATTTTGTTGTTAATCTTCTCGGCTTTGAGGAATGTTTATTGGGATGGAAGCAAATAAAAGGAGGCAAAATAACGAACAAAGCTGAAGAGGAAACATTATTACTGATAGACATAGATGTGATTAAATGCGCACTTATAATCAGCCCATTGTATATAAAGCGTGTAAAAACAAACACAGAGAAAGTAGGCTTATGTATGCTTGGACTCAGTCGATTTAGAAATATTACGATAATATGCTGATAAAAACTGAGAAAGTATTATAAATTGCTTCATATCGATTATTATATATGTGTATATTTTCTCTCTATCTCTCTCTCTCTATATATATATATATATATATGAACATTATAGTCATATATACATAAGCATACATAAACAATAATCTCTTTGATATATATATTATATGCTATTATATTCATACTATATATATATATATAATATATATATATATATATATATATATATATATATATATATATATATATATATATATGCGTGTGTGTGTCATTCGCAGCCAGTACTGTTTCGCTGTATCACAGCTCCTCAGTGCCACTAGACATCCGAATGCCTCAAGCCAGGATCGAAACCGATTTGGTGTCAGTCAGAGTTTCTACCACTGAGCTATCTTCACCCCATAGAGTTACACAGCTAAATCTAGCGTATTGTTTTTACGAATGTAAACAAATGCCAATCAACTGAAATGCTCCATACATTTTTACTGAAGAGCTTTGCATTAGCGCAGATCGCTGTTGTTTATAGAATTAGCTTATCACTCAACAGTGCTCAATGGAAGTACATGCTCACACTCACGCTTATACACTCATGGCATAATCTCATAGCATCACAAATAGGCAAATGTCTTTCTTTTATTTTTTTACAATAATGTTTAACCTGTTCATGGTCCAAGAAGCATAGACGACTACAAAAGTGCGAGACAATTTATGTGTTTATGTGTAGAGGATAACTGTTAACCTAAGACTTGAATAGGTGAAAATTGTAGTGATTGCGGAGACTTCATCTTGGGAATCGGTTCCACAAAGCAGCGGGTTGTGGGAAGCAGACAACATAAAAATATATTATTTTCTTCATAACTGAGACATTGATTTGTAATTCTTGGACGTGAATATAAATATATGTTTTCATAATGGTAAATAATTAGTTAATCTACAGTGTGGTCCGAAATCTTGTCACCCCCAGATAAAATAATTTTCTATTTCATATGGGTGACACCAAAATGATGGTATTCATACAGACCTTCTCGATGCATGATAGCGTCAATGAAACAAAATAAACTAAATCCAGTACATGTGCTTTGTTTTACTGTATTACTTGTTCTTTTATTGTTCTCATTACTTTTTGGTAGGCAGTGACAAGACTTTCAGACCAACCTGTATATTATATTAATCTAACAATTCATTTCAGTCGATTATTATATGTAAAACTGAATGCTAAAACATACATATGCATTCGCTTCTACTTCTATGTGCCGTCTCCCTTCAGGACTTTGGCGATCATGGCACTTTATAATTACGTTTCCTCTGTAGCTTTTAATAAATTTTGTCTTTTTGTTATCTCTCCTGAATTTTCCCCCTTATCCATTTTGTCAAGTTCGCTAGGTTATTCACTGTTTCTCTTTGCTCCTTCAATCTGCTCTGTGAGTATCAAATTCTTCAAGTCCTCTTTCCTCATTATGTGCCTTAAAATGTTTCTTACTTTTGTTAATTATAACTGTCCCTTTTTCTTTTCATTTTCTCTAAAACTTCCTTGTTGCACACATGTTCGGTCCATGATATTCTCAGCATCATTCTGTAGAATCACATTAGATAGGAGAAGAACATAAGGCAGACATATGTCGACAATAAGTTACTATGTTGACGATCAAATAAAATTAAATTTAAATAATTTTAGAAAAATAATACAAGCTACCGTTTTGATATAAGAAAAAATTGAATGTATCATTAATTTATATTGGGGCAGCCAGATGCACGCTAACTATAAAAAAATCATTTCCCATGTATCATGTCTATCCACGGCATGTATCATAACACAACTTCTCATCTTTTGTAGAACTTAGTAATGTTTGTCGTTCTTTTAAACAAGTTTGTTAGGTAGGTTATGCAATGTTTTCACCGTCCTTTTTGCTTTACCTATGAAGTGAATATCATATACTCCAAGCTCTTTTTCCTCTATATATCTCTTAGCAAATTCAACTGCCTCTTTTTGATTATAAGTATAAACGTCTTTTTTGTTTTTGTTTTTCCTAAAACTTGCTATGTTCAGTCCATGATAATCTCAGCAGTATGCGAACCATATCTCTGTTGCGTAAAGTATCTTAATCTGTGATAAGATTATTCAGCATTCACTGTCATATAGGTTCACTGATAATGCATAACAGTTCAGTACACTTTTCATTATTTCTAGCGAAATTTTCTTGTTGCTTCATATTTTGCTTAGCTTTTGGAATGCATATTATATGAAGCCGTCGAATTCGATGACACATTTTGCCGCCTAGGTTATACAACTTCCCGGGTATTCATATTTATCGAATTTGTATGATTTTTGCATCGATAATTCTGACTTTAGATATTGGGTTATTTCTTTTGCTCTCTGTCTTCTTACAATTGATAATTAGTCGTTTCGTTTTAATTTCCTCTACTATATTATCTAGGAAGTTCTAAAATTTCTTTCTGTGGTTACTGTAAACACTACAGCTGTTAAAACATAATTCACCAGTATGTGTCATTTAATGTTTTCAATAAATATTTTACATTTAGTAAGGACATATAACATCTCCCTATTAAAAAAGAAAAGAAAAAGAATACTGTTTATGAATTATCATTTTTTGTTGTTGTTTGGAGTGGAGATTATATATTATATTAGTTACACAAGCACAACCATTTCTTGTCAGTTAACTTGTAACTTATCGACACTTAGTTCAATTCCTGTACATATCGATCATCCTATAGCAAATAATCAAAATAAAATTAACATCGAACAAATATTAGTATGTCGTAATTACCGTAAATCGTTAACGCCGTAGGAGCAAGTCTGATGGGGAGTATTTTTTTTTTTGTTTTTGTTTTTTTTTATTTTGCTGGTCGTGAATTTAAAGGTGTCCTCGTCTGAGAATAGTTTCTAACAAAAGATAGAGCGACACAGTTTTCAATGGTCTCAATTGGAACTTGAACCTTGCATCACAATGCTATTTACTAAGCTGTTAACCTCTACGCTACGCTCACATATCCACCAAATATTAGTAGATGATGGCAAGACAGTGTATAGTACTTAGTGAAGAAACGGAAAATATTCGAAGCCATTCTTATTCAAAAGAAGTTATATAAGTTATCTTTCTCAACAGGAGACGGAATTTTAAATTATATGTATAAATTAATAAAACTATATTTAAAATAGATGATACGGTCTTTTCCTATGCACTCAAGTTCTGTGAAAGCATTTTGCATATTAGATCACTTAAAAAATATGTGCATATTTTACTTTAAACTGTAGACTTCCCGGAAGTTCCAATATACAGCTAACAAAATATTGTCTACCACACCGGCAGCAACTATTTCAAGATAATCATGGATACAGTTGAAAATACACTTTGATAATCAAAGCAAAATCATGAAATTTAGAGAGTATATCTTTTTCTCTTCTTTTTAATCATTTTACCACGAGCAAGGCAATAAATCCACTCAGATGTCAGGAGTTACTGAATATGAGATAATATTAGAAAAAATATCTAATAATTTTATAAAAGAATAGAACAATATAAGAAGAATAATTAAGAAAACAAGATAACGACTGACATTGCATATAATTATGTGAAGATCATAGTTAACTGGAAAGCAAGAAGCCGGAAGAGTGACCCACCAGCGAGAAGTGCGAGAGAAGAAACTGTTAGCATAGAACTTACGGGTACACCTAGACATTTCAACCGTAAAAGGTTGAGGCCTGGCCGCCAATATAGCACAGTGCTGAAATTTATGAAGGTAGCATAGAGGAAAATAATATTTATTTTGAAGAATACAGAAATGTGGCACAAGGCAAAAAGGGGGGGATAGGGTATGGCTGATTTTCAGTCTGTCTTATCTTAAACTTAGCTAGCTACGGTTACTGACCCAAACATAGCACCGTATTTCTTACACCAAAACAAAAAATTTCTTACTTACTATAATACGTCAAAGTCTCTATGATGTCTTAACTAGTTTCATGGATACAATTTGACAGGTGGCGGGAGATAAAAGTAACAAATTTATGAAAAATGAAACCCCAATGAATATACCATATGAGAAAGTTCATCAGAACAATTGCCATAGCAATATTTCGAGAAAACGTACAAGTAAGCTACATTAAGGTGGCCAGAAAGAGACTGAAATGGACATATCGAATGAGAACCAATAACTTCTTTTAGTTTACAGCTACACATTGCAAAACGAGAAATATACAATACGAAATTAAATTGACATGTATGAGGAGTTAAAATTAACAAAATTTGTTTAGATATATGGAAATATTGTTCAGTATAAAAATGTATTAAATATAAATAATTACATATATCATGAAATGTATATTATGTTCAAATTAATAATTTCAAATTTCAAATAAAGGCTATCTATTTATCTATGAGAAACAGAAACCTTTATAGAT
>OZ038482.1:47978843-48021343 GCA_964036315.1 Acanthosepion esculentum | reverse complement strand
AGTTATATTTTAAAGGGTTTCACATTTTGAACAAACCTAGTATTTGACTAAAATCCAGAAAAAGGCAACTCATTACAAAATGTCTTGCTAAATTTGATGTCTTAGTTTTCTTCAAAGGAATATTGGTCAGTAGTAATTATATGAAAAACGTCGCCACCGGCTTAGCGAAAGTTATACAATAAATATTCCTTCTGACACAATAGAAATTCCTTCTGCCCATCTAGTATAATAGAGATTCATTTCTGTTTATTTTACAACATAGGTCCCTCCTGTTTCGTCATGAGAACACTATCCAGATTTAAAGGAGCAGCTGGTCTATCACTATGGTCTATATCATTAAGATTAATCTCTGATTGCTCTTTGACATTGCCATTAATTTTCCTGGTTCATCATCTTCTTTCTTTCTTTCTTCTTTTTATGTGCCATGTCCTTTCGGGACGTAGGCGATCATGGCTCTCCTTCTATTCTTTGCAGCTCTCAACAAGTTCCTTTCCTCTGCTTCCTCCCCCAGGCCATGTTCTGTTATCCACTTCCTTAGGTCCGGCAGGTATGTCACACGTTGTTTTCCCTTGTGTCTCCCTCTATTCGCGTCGTGAGTATCAGATTCTCCAGGCCCTCCTTCCTTATTACGCGTCCCAGAAACTTCAGCTGCCTCTTCCTGATAATAAGTATTAGCCTCCTCCTTGTTTGCAACCTCTCTAAGACCTCATCATTGCTCACACGCTCGGTCCGTGAAATCCTTCTCATCCTTCTGTTGAACCACATATCTTCTTTGCTTGAATCAAGTCCATCCTTTGTATACATGCTAATATCTCCTGAATGCTTGCTTCATTTTCCAATTTAATAAACATAAATTCTATAACAGCTTGTTGATTTCTGCAAGTGTCAAAAATGGAAGACAATTTGAAAGAAAATTATGGGTAGAAAACAGAACGTAACGCCACATATGGTTGTTTTAGACAGCAAAAACTCTCATACATTCTGACTAATGCTTTTAAAACTAAGAGGTATTATATGTTAACCAAGCATAGTATTTAGTAACTTCCTATACTTAATTTTATTTATTTTATTTTATTTCTGTTCAAGTGGATATTGGACAGTAGTAATTGTATGTAAGAAGTCGCCAAAGCTTTTTGATCGGGTAATTAATGGAAATAAACACTGTCCAAAAGAGATACGAAAGTAAAATAAATATCAATGGACTTAACAAAAGAAATGAAGATTGATGAAAATTGAATAAAATTTGAATGACACTATGGGGAAAAGCGGGAGGAGACGGACAGAAAAAAGGAATAATGACAAAAAAGAAAAAAAAGTGAAACCGAAAACAGAAAATAGAAAGAAAAAATATAATTAATGAAGATAGCAAAAAAAGGAAAAAAAAGAAAGAATAATTAAATATAAATGACATATAATGGGAAAAAAATCAGAAATAAAACAAAAATAAACGTTGTGGCGAGAAATTCCCAACAGGGAAAGAACGGATATAAAGCTATATTTTGTGGCTGGATACTTGCATTTTTTTATCTACTGACTATAGAGAATCTCTTTTCGAGAATCGTTATGAAAAAATGAAAACAATAAAAAATCAACCTTAGACAAAAAAAGTAAATTGTAAATGCTAATTTTCAGAATAATCTGTCTACACTTAGATGATTCGTGAGACTAACGCTTGTTTTTTCACATTTGTTGTATTGCACTAAATGAAGGTTACATAATATCAGAAACAAATATAACATTACCCTTGTAAAGCAATAACAAGAATTGTAAACAAAATATCTATCTGTCTATATTCCTGAGGTGACATATTTTAACTATTTACAACATTTACAATGTTCAGACTTGTGACTTCATCTTCATTGTCATATTCATGACATTTCGGCCATTTTAACCTCCGGCCTTTTCCAGATGATATAAGTTTGAATTTCGAACTGAAATCATTTATGCCCGCAAGGACACACGGATCAGAGGATAAAAACGTTGGTTGAACTAATCCAGTGACTTGATGCAAATAGTTGTGAGTTCAGTACCTGGCCACAGCAGAGGTGAACAAAAACTTGGAGAGTTGAGTTACTGAAGAGCAATAACTGAAACTGAGATATGTAGAAAAGTCATGGCACTCGGAACTAGAACAATCTAATCCCCACCCCAGTGGACGAAATAAAGGGTTCGGTTCGAAATTCCAACGTATATAACCTGACGAATGCTGTAGCGTACAGCGGCCGAAAACGTCGAGAATATGACAATAAAGACGAGGGTTAATGTCCGAACGATGTAAATGGTATTAAAATTTCTTACGTTTATCTACTTCTGAACCTCATCAATTAATGTCGGCGTGAAGGTTATGTGGTCTTATGGATTATCTTTCTACATTCTTCTTGAGATGATGAGAGGAACCCTGGGTTGGGCACTCATATAACTTCCTGTCATCTTTGTGCCTTGTATGTATCCATCTTAAGCTCAGGTTTACATGTCTGCAGCAGTCACTGACATAATTTGATGGACGATTCTGCACCTTGTTCCATGAGTTCATATTCAAGATGAACACTGACATTATATGGTGTGGCAAACCGAGTAAATCCTACTTTGGTATATCTTAAGGGGTCACCGCAGATTATTTCCTCTTAGAACAAAAGTTCTTAATGGACATTAACTCCGATTCAGATCACTTACAGTTTCTGGCGTAAATCGCATACTAAATAAATTTAATTGTCAAAAACGTATACATAGAATTAAAAACGGGAACAGCAAATTCCGAAGTGTGTCTAACTATGAATGGGTAATGCTAGAGCTGTGAAACGTTTATGCATTAATTTTAACTCTTCTTAGTAATAACGGCATTGTTCTTACCAGGAAAACTGACATCTGACTGTTCAAGTAAGACTTCAGAGGTAAGTTGTAGTGACTTCTCTTGAAAATGGTATAACTGTGGCATCGTGCTGTTATGAAGTACCAACATAAATAGGGTTTATCCCACAAGGACATGCAGATATGGTTGCTACATTAGGAGATGAGGTTCCAGATTTATCAACAGTACAAAAGACATTTTCTAGGAGGGAAAATTAGGAGGGAGATTTAGAGTCATGAAGATGACCTAATGTCTGAACGTCCCGCAACTACCACTACCGAGGTAAACATCGATCGTTTTCACGACATGGTGAAGATAGATGATTGACGATAATTCAAATAGCCAATGCTATTAACATATCTCGTAAGAGAGTCGGGAATATACTGCACGAAGCTGCACACATCACGGGAAAATCTGACATTGGTTGAGCCAGATCTAGATGCTTTCGTAACCTAGGATGAGTGTTGGGTTCATCCATAGTCTCCTGATTTGACTCCATCTGACTATCATCTGTTTCCCAACATCAAAGAAATACTTGGTTGAGAACCCGGATTGTAGTGATGATGATGATTGTAGTGATGATGTTAATGCTTTTTTGATCCACAGGATGAAAGCTTCTTCACTAAGCACTGCAAAATCAATGGAAAAAAGTGTGTACACTGGAAGGATTACTATATTAAAATAAAACCCATTTGGTCACATTCCATGAGAGTATCGCGTTCGACCTATGAACTTCTCAGTCGATTGTCGTACACACAAAAAAAAATAAAGATGTAATGAAAAAAATATAGCAAGCCAAAAAAGAAATAAAAAAGGAGATATATAATTGCCTCAAAGGAAGAATGAAAGAAAAATGTCAGGAAAAATAAGAACAAATATGGAAATAAAAATAAAATAACAAAAACAATTTGAAGTAAGTAGAATAAAAGTAAATAATGCTGAAGATATTTAAAAAAAACCCGGAAGAAATTACTTTTATATCGGAAGAGGTGTAAAATCACTTAAGTCAATTGTTGTTCCGGCAAAAACACAATTATTTACGGAAAATAACATTAACAATATTGATAAAAAAAAATATATATATATATATTTGCTTGCAGTACTGTCGAAAATCTTGCGCTTTTCCAAATTTTTTGATTTTTTCGGAGTTATAATTTTTAATTTAGTGGGGAAATGCTTTCATGCTGATTTCCATGACTACAAAATACCCGTAGAAATTCCACAATTGCATCGTTAACTAATTCATTAATACCAATCATAATTAAGAACGCAAATCATTATTTAAAGTAAGATGGTTCCAATGAAAAAAAAATGTAATTGACAAGATCTTTCATTTCACCGAGGCAGACGCCTGATCGTCCTAGCTATGACGATAATCCACATGCAATAGCAAGGCCTCTGATTGAGAGGTTTTAAGGAGCGTGGAACCACCAATTGCTGTTGTTCCCAGGTCCACCCTGACCCACGGTGGTAGTACCTGTTAGGTTACCAGCTATAGGTAAATAGTTACCCCCTAAACTGCAGGCAAAAAACTGCAGTTTAGGGGTTAACAATATATTTTAGGGCTTAGCAATATATTTTTGTAAAAAATATAAATATTATTGGATTATTATTATTATTATTATTTTTATTATTATTATTATTGTAATAATATTAATGTTATTGTAAATGAACAAAAATATAACCAGCAATACATTTTGTAAGAGAAATTAATAATACTCGCGGGAAAAAATAAGAAGTTAATATGCCGCTAAACAAATAAAGAAATAGACACCTGATAGCATTATCACTTCTATCTATCTATCTATCTATCTATCTATCTATCTATCTATCTATATTTCTTTTTTTCTTTCTTTTTCCTTCTTTCTTTCTTTTTCCTTCTTTCTTTCTTTTTATTACTTATGATTTTCTCTCACGTTTTCTTTTTCTCGTTTGTATCTATTTATTTATTTCTGTTTATTTTATTTCTGTACTCGAGCTTTCTTTCTTTCTTTCTTTCTTTCACTTTTTCTTTTATGCGTGTTTTCTTTACTTCTTTGCCATAAAGCAGCGCCTTTTAAAATACTTTCTTATTTATCCGTAATCGAAACGGAGTGGTCCATTATTTATCTGAGACAACGGCAGAGCGTAACTGGCGTACAATGGGAGGGAATCTATTCTATGTTTTTCTTTTGTTTAGTCAGAAAGCCGAAGTCGAATATTCTATTAAAACGTAATAAAGCAGAATCCATGATCGTCAATGACAGAGACAGAAATAAATGTGACGTCAACATCAAATAAATGCAAGAATTTAAATATATATTTCTTTGACAGTGAAGTTCACCCTTTACAATACGCGGTCCCGGGGCACTAGAGGTAGATGGTTACGTTAAGGTATAGACATGAGGGGAAGATAACTCATAACTCGACTTGAACAGGTTAAGATTGTAATGATCGGGGAAACATTCTCTTGGGAATCGGTTCCACGAAGGGTAGTTCGCAAGAAGAATCTTGCAGAGTGGAACTTACTTCTCACCGATAGAATATGGAGGGAATGTGGGTAGTTTACGATAGTGTAAGTGACATGTCGGGTCCTAGCTGTGAACGTTACATTTGGCGGAACCAGGGAATGTAGTTTGTCCGAGCATTTTCCATAGAAGTACCAATAGATCAGTGAGAGTCTCGCCACATCCCGTCTGTGAGAGAGAGGCTGAAAAGTTGAAAATTAATTCGTCACCCACAAATACACGGAAACGCTTTTGAACTCTATTAATACTAGAAAATGAGGACTATACATCTCCTGGTCAAATATGACAGCAGTATTTAATTTTCGGTTTGATCTGGCTCTTATAATGGTAGGGGATAGCATGAGGAGTTATATAAAGGGAGCCGACTATTTTACCTGCATCTTCAGCGGTGGAACATATATACGAGTTCTACTGAGTACAGGTGTGAATTTGTGGTCCAATATTCTTTCAAGACATGGTGCATCCTCGCTGGATAGTGTAGTAATAGACCTGAATATTTCTTAAGCAAAAATCCGAAGCTATATAAAAATAGGCAACGTATCTTCAGCAAACTAAGCGATGTATTAAGACAGATGACATTATTCTAAGGAACTAACAAATGTCTTCTGGGATAGAATGAATATTTAATTATCGATTTATCCTTGAATACTGAACACGGGAGAGGAAGATACTTAAAGCTCCATAGGTGTGAGTCTAAGGATGCATACTGAACAGAACAATATATAGATCATGTGAACAAGGAGTAACAATAACATAATAATTGAAATTTCTGTGACATAATGAGGAAAGAGGGCATAGGAAAGTTATCACTCGTAAGTTATCACTCGTAAGACATGCTTAAGACAAAAGAAGCAGGGAGCATCGAATAGCCTACGTAATGTGTTTCGCGTAATAGATAACACAACAAGGATAGAAAGGAGTAGATTGATAGGCCAAGAAAAGTCTTTAGCTTTACCTATCGTTCGGTTCACCCTCCTCCTCAATCTTTTGAACTGGAGTAAAGGATTATCCCTTCTTTCCTGCTTAGTGTTAAATTTCTGCTTCCTTTTAAAATTTACTCCAACTCTATGCATCTAACCTCTCTGTCTAAAACACTGAACATTTACTTTCTATTTACGTACATTTCTTTCTTCCTGTAAATATCTTTGCATATCACAGGTATTTAGAATCTCAAATTCAATTGATGACAAAGATTTTGATAAATATTTTAATGAAAACTAGTATAAATCCACCGGAGGATATTTTTCTAGAAATTCTACAGCTGCCCTATCATTTGAACATACAAAAATATTTTTTCCATGGCGGGTAAGAAATGAGCGGAACGTTCAACGTTTATCGATAGTCAATACCAAGACCTTTTAGATAAATAAGGAGAGCAAAATTTTTTAGATATTGTTGCCAGATGGTAACTGTACTTGTGTAGAATCTATAATGTCCACTGTTTTAAGCGTTTTTCTTTTTCAATGTTTCGATTATTCTCGAGTTTCGCATGTTTCAGGTGCTATCGTTTCTCTGTCCATACTGGCTGGAGGGTTAATAATAATAAATAGAAAAAAGTAAATAAATGTCCTGAAGAAGGAAGAATGCAAATACTTGAATAGCAACAGTTTTCCTTCAGTTTATATTTACCATTTATTATTTTATATTAATATTTTATATCAATATATATATATATATTTGTCATTAACAGACAGACTTTTTCGCAGCTCATCAGTGTGGCTAGACGCCCGGTTGCCTCTAGCGAGGATCGAAACCTGAATGAATTGGTGTCAGTCGGAACTTCTACCACTAAGCCGTCGGCTCACGGCAGGGATGAAGGTGAATTTTAGCGTTTAGTGGTAGAAGTTCCGACTGACGCCAATTCAGTCGGGTTTCGATCCTCGCTAGAGGCAACCGGACGACTAGCCACACTGATGAGCTGTGAAACAGCGAAACAGTCTGTCTGTAGATGACAAAAATATTGTATCCTAAAAAATTAATTTCGGTTGAGCTCTTTGGTCTGAGGTGTGAGTTTGTAAACAGTGTCTATTTAAGCTAATATAGCATGACTCTTCGGCAGAATTGAGTCGCTGTCAGTCAGTGTGTTTATTTAAATCTAAAAATAAACACGCTAAAATTCACTTACATCCATGCCGTGAGCCGATTTCTTAGTGGTAGAAGTTCCGACTGATGCCAATTCAGTCAGGTTTCGATCTTAGCTAGAGGTAACCGTATACACATATATAATATTAAAATTTTATATTATATTATATTATTATATAATTATATATTATATTATATTATATTAATATATATTTTATATTAATATATATATTTTATATGAGTATTTTATATTATATATTATATTTTATATTTATTATTATATTATTTTATTATATCATTATATTATAATTGTATATTATCTTATATTATTTATATTATTTTTATATATTATATTATATATATATATTTATATATATTATTTATATTATATATTATATTATATTAATAAATATTTTATATTAATATTTTATATTATATTTACCATTTATTGGCTTCGACAAAATAAAGACTCTGACGTTTATTGCATAAAAACCTGATCAAGCTTTGCTTTGGTGACGAAATAATTGAACTTAATTAACGCAAGTGTGTTTCGATTATATTTACTACAGTGTTAATCAATATGCAAACCAGATAATGTATTGAATTATATTGAAGGTAGATCAGTGGGATTAAGATTTCCATGTAGAATAGTGTCATATGATAGCAAAACAAATATCAGGTTGGTGCAAATGTAATGTCCGATTTCAAAGACTATATTAGAAATGAAAAACATGATTATGACAATATTTATTTGTTAATGTACAATTCTTTGCTTTCTAGCATATCATTCCATCTCTCAAGAAGATTATAAATTCCTTGCCTGTAAAAGTCCTTAGGGTTTGAAGCAAAATATGAATCCACCCCATTTTCAATCTCTTGTCTTGGTGTCAAGCTATGACTGTCCAATTAATTCTGTAGTCCCCGAAACAAGTGATAATTCGAAGGAGCAAAGCTGCTGCACTTGGTCTGACACCATGATGAAACTCATACAGTAAAATATGTCGAATGTCATCTTTAGATGGGACGAACATGGGTGCGAATATTTCGGAAGATCATAAAAAGTATTCATAATCTGAAAGTGAAAGGTATAGATAACATGTGACAGATCTCAACTATGAGGAGAAGCATACATTTCATAAATACTATCTAAATCTTACTTCTCAAAAATCGGACAGTACGTTTGCACCAACCTGATATAACAAGTAACTATTGTAAAAGCGAGTCTGCACACAGTTCATTATTATGTTTAATTAATAGCTTATTCCGAATTAATTTACTCCGGTACAGTATTGAAAGAGAGAAAACTGATTAAATACAACGAGGCGTGGAAGTGATTTACTTACAGTAAAGAATATAATGTAGCGAGAAAAAATTAATTTAAAAAGGAATAATTATAATATATCCGTAATGTAGATTTTGTTGGTGTGTGGAATTAGTTAATTTTATAAGAGTAGTAATTGGGGGTCGACTAACTTGTCTAAAAGGCGATTAAGATGCTATTGCAGAATGTTCAAATACAGGATTAGAAATTTGACATTTCTGATCGGCGCTTTTCTTAGTAAAGTTCATCCGATAAAAGGCCCAAGAATCACACAGGGTACAGAGATTCTGTTAAAAGAGCGAAGATGCAGATGATGTGTGTTATGAAGGGAAAGGGATAGTAAGTCAAATAAACCGGATATATAACGATTGACGCTTGAGATGAAGTGGTTACGATTGAAAGAAAGATGGCGATGTAATGTTTGAGGCGTGACTTGACAATAATGTTATAATAATGTTTTCAATACATTATATTCCAACACACACACACAAACACAAATACACACACACACACACACACACATACATATATATATATATATATATATATATATATATATATATATATATATATATATATATATATATATATATATATATATATATATATACAGAATTAAGTAATGAAACGTTTGGTAATCCGTGTGGATAATCCCAAGGAGGGTGTCAAATCAGAGTGGAGAAAAACTATATGTAAATTTAAAATATTATTATTCCCTTCTAAGTGCGGTCTGTATTGGCAAATCAAAAAACCGAAGTTTTTCCGAGACGAGTGTAGTTACCTATATTTAAATATATATATATATATATATATATATATATATATATATATATATATATGTGCGTGTGTGTGTGTGTGTATCTGTTCATATCTATCTATCTGTCTAAAACTGTTCATATTTATCTATCTACACATAATTCTCTCTAAATTTGTTCATATTTATCTATCAAAAACTTTTCATATCTATCTATCTAAGGTAACGACTGTAGCATGAATGAGAAGGTATTATAGTTTACTAGTAAATTAATAAGTGATCATATATGTCTATATTACGAAAGATCAGTTGTATCGATGCGAACATATTACATTGTTTAGATAAGTGGCAAATGAAAGGAAATCTCTCTGTCGATTTTGAGAATTTATTTAAAGACATTCTAAGCAAGCGAGTCGTGCTAATTTCTAATTAATGTGCAGTGCACCACAATCTATTTTGATTTCGAGTTTGCAAGTCATTTTAGACAGATTAATTGATAACACATCTTCGTAATTATATCGACCTTACATTATATGAAGCCCAGCGCCTCATTTCATAAAAATACGCAAATTGCACGATGCATACTAATTGCTTTGGTATAATGGCGTTAGATTAAGAATCAACACATTCACAGTTTAATTTCTAACAAATTTTATTTTTTAATTTTTATTTTTAGGTTTTTGTAAGGTTCATCATTTATACACTCCTTACGATATATGTAAACATGGAAACAAACACTACGCGTCCAGTTCTTTGCAAAGAGTGCAGTTACATTCACTAGAATATTTTATAATGTAATTTGCTGTTATAGTAAGAATGGTGAATAATTTTCTGTCCAAAAGAATTCCATCAATTTTCTGATTAATCTGGACAAGTTGAAAAAAACCCCAAAAAACTCTTTTATTTCTTTCTAGAATGTACGCCCTGTTTGTAAACATAATAACATAAAATTGTTTTCAGTAGCTTGAACTTTTAAAAAATACCTCAACGGTAAAATTATCAAACATGTTCATTGGATTGCATTTTCACAGTATCTATCTATCTATCTATCTATCTATCTATCTATCTATCTATCTATCTATTTTAATAGAGTTCTCCCAATATAAGGCACAAGAGCCTCTCAAGGTAGAGGATTACTAAATTATATTGTTGCATGGAAGTAAGAGAACGATGAAAGTGTATGGTCACCAAAGTTAAGCAACATCGACCCTGGTCAGTACATAGATAGGTAATCGCCTGGGGATAACATGTGCTGTCATCTTGGATGTGAGGGAGGTGTAATGGAAAATGTCTTTGAATTGTTAATCATAGATCTGAGTTCCAATTCCTATTGTGTTCGTTACATTCACTTACGCCAAGTGCACTTGGGAAAGGTATGAATACACCTCTAATACCCCAGCTATGGTTTAATTAGTATGTAAAAATGCGTACACAATTTTTAGATTTCGGCATTAATCTCTATCTATTTCTCAGAGGTTGATATACCGCTAAACAAAAACAACTAAAGCAAATGGAGCAAGTTCAGATTATATAGGGTGACGCCAAAAAACGGGAACTTTTTAACAATCCAATAAAACCAAGAGTGATGGAAGAAAAATATTTAATTCATAGTAATTGAAACCTTAAAACATGCCATTTAAGAAACAATGATGGAATTTTCATTTTTTTAAAATTACGTCCTGTAGATGGCGTACTCCTGTACGAATGCATTCTTTAAATATGCTGTTGAGATTCCTCATTGACTGCTGCAACATCTCAGCTGGGATACTGTGAATTTCATTCTCGTTACTAAAATGGCGAAATGTTTACTTGCTCAAGGTCACTGTCTCGCAGTGTTACCACTTGCTCATGTCTGGCAATACGCACTTCAAAAATTCCCGTTTTTTGGGGTCACCCTATATATGGGACAGACGGATGCCATACCAGGTTGTGTCATAATGTACCTTTTGGGAAAACAAGTGCAATGGCGAATATATCATTCTATTTATGTGGCAGCAAAGACTAAATTTGTAATACACTAAGTCATAATAAATTTTGCGCGGCAGTGTCAGCGTTCACGGAATATTAAGGGAAAAATGTTATTCCCACCCATTGGACGTTGTACAATCATCGAAGTTAAGCAACGTCGAGTCTGATCAGTTCTTAGATATGTAACCACTTAGGAATATCCGGTACTGTATGCTTGGGTGTGCGGGTGGTGTAATGGTTAATTGCTCAGAATTATTGTTAGTAAATATTACTTATTTGTTGAAAACTAAATTATTTATTATGGACTATATATGAAGGTTTTCATTGCTTTAAAGGAGGGCTTCTTTTCATATGAATTTAGCCATATTCAGAAAAGAATAACATTATAAGAACAGAAGAAAAAAAAATCTTGTCAGTCGTTTTTAATGAAACTTCTGTAAAACAGAGATTGCTACCTAAATACCTCCGACTATGAGTAAATCGCAATGAAGTCTGGGCTCGATAACCATGATTGCTAAACATACTTGGAGAAGGAAAACTTAGAATTCACATCCGGAGATGGAGTCCCTTAAAAGTTTGACGTCATATATAATTTCGTTCTGGGAACTCCTGGCAACGACGCCGGTGCCAATATGTATTGATCTCTGTTTTTCCCTTGGACAACATCGGAGGCATGAAGAGGGGAGATGTGCTCTTATGGGCAACTGCCGATCTTTCATTAAAAAAACAAATAACAAACCCTGGCCAGACCTGCGTACTTCAGGTGCAGATCCATGTTCACTAGAGACCGACGGTTGCCATATCAGGTTGTACCATAATTAATTTCCCTTTTGAGAAAACAATTGTAATGGCGAATGTATGATCCTATCTACGTGGCAGCTACAAAGAAATTTGTAATGCACTAAGTCACAATCGATTTTGCGTGGCAGTGACAGCGTACCCGAAGTATTAAGGGAAAATGTTGTTCACCTCAATTTAGCTTACAGCCACATAACGTTGGCGGAGACTTCAAGAGATTAATGGTTTAGTAATCGGGAAAGCAACCTCTTAGAATAACGGTTCTTAGTAAAGTGCTGTCTTAGTAGAACTTATTTCTTACTAGTGGAATACGAAGGGAATAAGGATGATTAGACCGTGTGTATGTGACATTAAATCTTCATGCTATACAACTCTGTACATGTACTAAGGAATTCAGACCGTCTGAACATTTGCTACGGATACAGCGATAGAGTAGCGAGTGGCTTGCGACGTTGCGTCTGGGAGGAAGAGGGTGTGGGGTTGAAAATAATTCATGGTCAACAAGGACGCATATACGCTTTTGAAATCTTGAAGTTGGAAAGTGAGAATTGGGACAGCTACCATCAAGATATGTTAGCAATACACCATGGTTAGTCTGATGTGACTTTTGTAAGAATGAAAGGAGGAGTCGGGTACTTTATCTATCTATCTATCTATCTATCTATCTATCTATCTATCTATCTATCTATCTATCTATCTATCTATCTATCTCATACGATATAGGAAATAAAGTACACTTCTAATTATGTTGGCCTTTGTTGGTTAAAAAATGAGGGGGCTAGCTGGATTTTAACACTTAATAATCTGCGTTCCATTCTCATTTTCCTTTGCTAAAAATAGATTTGACGTACGGAAAACACCATTGATCAATGAGAATCGCTCATGGTAGCGTATAAAATAGTACTGATCTAATCTTGCACCGATTTCTGACTTTCAGAGGGGCTTTATATTATTCAGGAGTCAGTAGTAGTGTAATTTTCTTAAATATATCTGCTAAAATACGATGTCAGTGCTATTTTCATTTTTGCGTAATTTAGACAATTTATCCATCGCACCCTGATATTTACACTATTTAAATTGTTTGGAATGTTGTACTCATGTTTGTTGTCATATTTACAACCTTTCAGCCGTTGTATGCTACGGCCTTCTTCAGGGGATTGGAATTTCAACCCGAACCCTTTATTTCGTCCACCGGGTTAGATCGTTCTAGTTCCACGTACCATACCTCTTTCGGATATCCCAAGTTTTTTTTTGTTGTTCACCTCTGCTGTGGCCTGGTATTGAACTCAAAACTCTTTTGGGTAAAATCACTAGATTACTTCAACTGACGCTTTCATCCACCGGGCCATGTGTTCTTGAAGAGTTGAGTTACTAAAAGGAAATAAGTGCAACTAAGATATCCAGAAGAAGCATGACACGTGGAACTAGAAATATCTACCCCTTTGGACGAAATAAAGAATTCAGTTCGAAATTCGAATCACCTAAAGAAGGCCGGAGCGTACAACGGCTGGAAGGTTTTGAATATGATAACAAAGATGAGGACAACAGTCCGAACAGTGTAAATAGTTAAAATACCTCTTCTCAGAAATATAGACAGATAATGAAGAAAGTCGGAGAGTAAAACGGTTGAAACATTAGGAACATGACAACAAAGATGAGGACAGTAGTCCGAATAACGCAAATAGTGTTAATTGTTACTATACCTCATCTCAGAAATATAGACAGATATATATATTTATTACAATGTATTTATTTGCGTCTTACCATTTTCACTCTTGTTCACACCCTTCTTTCTTATATGTAAATTTCCGAGACTTCTTCGGAATGATAACTGAAAGGGTTACTGCTTTATTCTCCATGTTTTGGAATTCAGAGATGTCTGTCCGTTAGGCTGATTCCCAACTACCTTACTATTTAACACTTATCTTTTTTAGGATTGCATGATTATTAATTTTATGCCATTGACTAGAATTGAATTTGAAGTCGGCTTGTAGATTCCATTTTCGGCAGCGAAATTCAATATGCTAAGAAAAAAAAGTGACACTTTTTTCTCAAAATCAACGCTTGTATAAAACCGCAAAAACATTTTGAGATTTTGTGTAAAACATCTCAAAAATGTAAACTAAAAAACACAGAGCTAAAAACACTTGAAATAATGAAAACTAGAAATGAGAGCCTATATTAAAATTTTAATCTTTACATATCGATATCCAAGCCGAAATCTGAAGTACGACTTCAATTAAGTGCCATACGTAATACCTGATAGGACGATCATGTCTCTTTCGAGTCCTTAGTGACTAGGCAGATTTTTTCCGCAGCAGGTTGATATTTCTTCCTGCGGTAGACTGGTTGCCAACTATAGCGATAGAACGCAGTCTGTCCTGCTATTTAACCCGTAGCTGGGGAGAAGAGATGGATTTATATCTTTCCCAAGATTATTTGCGCATAAGTGAATGTAACAAATTAGACAGTAATTCGAACTCGGCTCTCCGATATTTCATTCCGAACCGATACCCATTAAACCGCAACGCACACCCACCCTGATAAATACTCCATGTATTCATCTTGATATTTTATGATTACTTGCTATTTGATAAAAATGTTTTTTTTTAATTTCGTTGGAATCTTTCGTAACTTTTAATGCTCACATCAATTTTCAAACATCAAACCTATCTTTGTCATTTGATTTCCTCACTAATCAAATTGATCGGCACCGTGAAATTAAACATCAAAATGATTATCGATAATTATAAATTGAACCAATTTGTACTGAATTACTCTATTTCATTGCAGTCTCTGGTTCTTGGAGTCCACCTCACATGGGATAGCATAATGCACCATGCAATGCGTTTTTTTTCTACAGAGTACACAGATATATTATTGTATAAGGCATCTTCGTTGCCTTTGGTTTAACTTTATCGTAGAAACGTTTTGTTCTGGTAGATACATTATAATAAGTAACGATTTTCCCTTTCTCTTTATTAGATGTTTTGGACGCCTGATGATGTTCATATATCAGCTCCCACCTACAGCTTAGTTACAAAATAATTTCATCAGGACATGCTACGTTCCAAGCAGTGCTGCCAACCGCGCACACCCAATGATGTCAGGTATCACGAAGGCGTCATGCGAGGCAGAAGGGTACCTTGTGGAAGTCCGATGAACAATATGAACTGCTGGTCAGTATATTTCACTGCTTTGACCTGCCAAATCGAGGTACCGTTGTATTTTCGTTTGCGCCACCATCAGGATCTATTCATAGCTGCTTTTTGTACACGTGCTTGATATCAAGCACCCGAGTTCCCACCCGAGTTCAGTGTATAATAACATAACCCGAGTTCCCACCCGAGTTCAGTGTATAATAACATATTGACTGAGACACGCTCTCTGAGCTATTTACCATAGAATGTGTTCAGACAAGTTAGTGTCTCCAGTTCCACTGACTCTAAAACTCAAAGCTGAGACGAATCACTAAGGCAAAGCACTCTAACTCCCTTGATATCTTGGTTGAAGGCCCAAATGTCGCTCAAGGCACGAGGTCTCTCTGAGCGCACATCAATTTATAGTGATTGGTGATTGGTGATTGTTCACAATCGATCGGCAATGATGGAATGTAAGTAGTTTGGTTTTCTCTATATATTTTAACTATATTTAAAAATTATATTATTGGGAATTGGAAACTTTTCTAAAGTATAGGATGATCCGAATGTCGTGTCACCTATATATATATAATATAATTTTCTATTTCAACACACTGTATGGTATTATTAACGAGAAAGTTTCACATGAATGATACCAGAATATTCATCAGTTGAAGGACGCCGTTCGGAGAGCCTTTGTAACAATCAACAAAGCACAGCTTCGTAAAATATCACACAGGGCAGGATGCCGCATCACTTTGAGCAACGAAAATGATAGCGTTCATATAGATCTTCACGATGTGTGACAGCGTTAATGAAAGTGAATAAACTGAATCGAGTACATCTTTTGTATAAATAACTGTATTACTTGTTCTATTGTAAGCATTAATTTTTCGAATGGGTGACAAGACTTTCGGACCACTCTGTAGATTGGATCTTTTTCAAATTTTCATTTGAAATCAATAAAATACGAACATCAAGCAAAATGGTATATGGTAAAATTCGGCGTTAGTGTAAACCGGTCCCCAGAAGCAGCAGTATCTTATAAACGATAATTAAACATTAGTGTCTATAATATTTTATACTACTGTTCGTTCAGTACACAGTTCAAGGGTAACTCAATGGTAGAGTATTACACTATGAAGCCGTTGTAACTTCGTACAGAGATGGAGGTGAAAATTGCATATTATAAGGGTATGTAGGATAGATAATGGTTGGTCTTAAAATTGAAGACGTTAATCGGAGTGACCAGGAAGGCATCGACTCTAGAGCAGCCTTTCCAATTTAATACGAAGGCTATGAGACAATTTATATAGCATGGCAGATTCCGGTTGTAAAGATAGGGTGGAACTAATTCATGCAATAGAAATAACGATAGACAAGTAACGTGTCGCCTTTGGTAACGGGTTGAATAAATAATCATCTACGAGGCGGAATAAAGGATTCTGAACTCTGTCAAGGCCGGAAAGTAAGAAAGTTGCAGCTCCAACCCAGATTTGGTCGTACAATTAAATATATTGTCGAACAGGACTCTTTTAAATATAGAACATGGCAGCAGGATTTAGGTACTTTTCGGATTGGTCACGCAACAAACCATTTTCCCAGCACCTTTAACAGTAGACCATATATACGAGTTCAGGTTTGGTGTTAGCTCGAGTCTTAATAAATGTAAAAGATTTATTGAGAATACAACATTTTAGCATGACTGGAAAAAAAATCAGGACCTACTCGGTATGTTATTAAACATTATTACCTGATACGTTTAATGATCGTAATATATCACCATAAAATTTAATGAAACCTGACTGGAAGTCACAATTGAAGCACCGTTTTCAATTTCTAGCAATGAGTGTCATTTTCAAATGAAGATAAGAAAACATTTCTTCCTTTTGTCTTATCCCGAGGAATATCTAGTTACACATTAACCACAATGTTTAACGGAGATAGATGTACGTGGGAACGCTTGAACTAAATGTGATTCTACTTAATTTACATAATCCCGTTTATGACGATAAACTACACCCGGCAGCAAGATTTCTGATCGGGAAATTGGAGGTTTTGAGGAGCGGGGAACCACCTCTTAATAGCCGTTGTTACCAGGTCTGTGTTAAGTATTTTATTTAAAATTTGAAATTTAATGTGGTTTTAATTCATTTGATAAAGATTTTTATGAATAAATATAGTGTACAATTAAGATTTGTTGGATATCTGGAAAAAAGAGACAATTATTTTAAATATTATCTCAGGGGTTCACATACTTTTGCACAGCACTGTTTACGTTTGTTATAACACACAGGGCTAACTTGTTGTTTATGCTTGTTTATTGCTGATCGGAACGTAGAGTTTCTGAGATATAAACTGAACAAGCCAGTGCGTTCCAACCCTTGCTCTCCGATGAGTGACTTTGTGTGGGTCTAAGCACCAACGGATACCGAACAATGATTCAGTTTTTATATATCCACTGGAATAGGAAGAAATCATTCCAAAAGCTTAGCGAAGCACTAAGAAAAAGAAAACCGTCGTTGGAGACAAGGACAAATGTGTTGCTTTGTTATATCAATATTCGTATGTATGGTAGTGGATGCTGGACAATTTCTTCGTAGATAAGTATAAGGATTGAGGCAAGAGAAATGTCGATATGCTGAAGGATACTGAGAATAATATGAACTCGTAAGAAACAATGACGCATTAAAAAAAATACTCTGAATAAAAGAAATGAAGCAGCTCAAATGTTTTCACATAATAAGGTAGGCTTGGTGAATTTGACACTCACATGACGTATAGTAACTAAAAAAGGGCATCGAATGGATGGTGGAACAAATGATAGTAAAAAGACAAACATTACTTAGAGTTACAAAGGATAGGGTGTAGTGAAGAACAATTTTCGCTAACATTCCCATAGTAGAAGAGGAAGCTTATACGTTTAAAAAAAACCTGGAAGAAAATTCTATCGATATTAAAAAATATGATAAATTAGCAATATTGTTTCTTATTTTCTGTAAAAATTATTAACCTTTTTTTAATCATTTCAACTCAAGCAAGCTAAGATGTAAGAGGTTAGTATGATAAAGTTCTGGCCAAGTAAATGCTTGAAGAAATAACAAAACAAGTGTTACATATATATCATATATTAAACATTAACTACGACAGTATTACACGACTAGTGAGTGTGTGTCGGTTGACCCAGCGTTAAAGATATTCGACTGTTCCCACATGCCCTTCTCTCCTACTAATCTTATAGTAGACGGAAGAGTCCAACATAGACTCTTCAGAGGGAGGACATCACAACAGAAAATATGAGAAAAGAAAACATTATTAAGGAGAAAGAACAATAAAAAACACTGGAATTAAGAAGACAAAAAAATCTCATTTTATCAAATATAAATGTTTATATTCTTTCTTTGTCTATTTCTGTTTCAGCAAGAATATTTTCACAGTTTATTACAGTAAATGATATGTCTAAAACGTAAGTATGTATGCTCAGACACCATTTAACTTCAAATTCCTTCTGATAGGGGATTAGAAGGAGTAAGAGCAAAAGCAACTTTAATTTTTTTAATGTACTTGTAGTTTGGTTAATTACAGAGTATAGTTTAACCTCAACTTACGCGGATTTGTCTCTTGGTGTGTTTGCAAACTACAGGGTGGTTCAAAAGTCTTGTCACTTCTATATAATATAATTTTCTTTTTCAGATGGCTGACACGACCTCCTACATTTTGGAAGACAAGCTGCTTGCAAGTGTAGGGACACTTTATTGTGTGCACTCTAGCAAGCGTATGGAAGATGTGCGACATGACTTCACTGCAAGATTCGGCAAATCATCTCTTCTGAAGAGGACGATACTGCTATGGGAACAAAAACTGTTTCTTATAGGTTAAATTAAGAATAAACAGAGGACAGTGCGATCTGTAACGAGAATGAAGACATGTGAAGACATGTGCTACGATCACCCAGGAATTCCCCACTTGTCCTATTGATCTCGTTACTTTTTGGAAGAGAGTGACAAGACTTTCGGACCACCTTGTATAAAGAAACTGGAAATGTTGGGAGTTCAGCGGGTTAAGCAAAAATCGCAGACGACACGCATAGAAGAGATACTGAAAAGAACACGTAAAAATATTTAGTTAGTCATAAATTCAAAAACTGTTTGAGCAATTATGTTTAAGTATTTTTTTAGGCGGTATTGCTAAGAAGGAGTAGTCACGGTAGAGCAATAGTTAGCGGTTTGGAAATAGGAATCAGAGAGCCAAGTTTGAATTCTAGTTGAGAAGGGTATTAATCCATCTATACTCACCCCAGCTATGGGTGAAATAGCAGACAGACTGGGTCCTATAGATTTGTGTGACAACTAGTCTAGAAGAAGGAATCTGTGAATTCAAACTACCTTCTGGGTTTTTAGACAAAGTCTAGAAGAAGGTAAATTAAAAATAAATCCTTCTCTGAGAGAAAGGACAAGGTAAATTCAACATCCCTGTTACAATAGACACCAGAAAGCCATTGCACTATTCTGACTTGAATGTCACTATGAACCAAAATTGTTAGTTGGATGTGAGTGCTAAGCACATCCGTACAAAATGCGCTAAATGAATTTACAAGAATCGCATATTCAGTTAAAATCTTACGTAATGGTTTCAAAATCTGTTAATATATTTGTTCAAATGACTAAATGTGAGAATATACTAGGGTTAGTGAAAATCATTTTCGAATTTCAATCTTTAATTTAAATAAATCTAATTTAAAAAAATTACAAACAGAAAGCGTTTATTCATCAAAATATATCGCATCCTACTCTGGTGACCCGCCGTCGTCGTGCCAGAAGCTCAATTTCACGCTCATAGAATGTGGCTGGTTTAGAGGAAAAAAAACTCAAAAACTCCCTGCACCCCTTTTTGACTTCATCCACATTGTTGATCCTCTGTCCGAGCAGGAAATGTACTATGTCCCAGAAAAGATGTTAATCCAGTGGGGTAAGGCCTTGTGACACTGTGCAGACATAACTACCGACGACTCCCAAACAGTTTTATCTATAGCATTTCAATCACAAAGCTTGTATCAACACTTAGTATCGTTTTTCAGATATATCTTAATCGTCTTACCATATTATCACCCCATCAACGAATCGACCATGGTGATATTCGAACCCGGGTCTCATGAACGGAACCGTAAAAAGCTAAACACTAAGTCATAAATATTTGATATAAATTATATAAACTGAACAAATCAAACGGTCCTAGAGTGGTCGATTCCATATTTCCTACGAGAGGTCGGTCTCTGCCTTATTACTAGCAATTCATATCTAACAGAGAAAAATTACTATTAAATATAAATTAATACAAATGCGACAAAGTACTTACGTGTAGAATATACGGAATTACCGCCTCTGAGCGATTTCGTTTGATCAGTATATTAAATGATCTGTCAAAACGTAATAGCTGCGATAAATTAATATTAAATGTACAAGAATTTCTTTATTTTTTAGCTCTAGAGTATAAAGCTTCGGAAAAACAAGAAGTAAACATTACTCTCATATTCTTGCCTATAACGCTCTTTCAAAATGGCTGCCCATCTGGACACGCTTAGAAAGTCCATAACTTGTGATTTTGGCAGGAGGAAGTGCAGCTAACATTTGCTGAGATTTACTGAATTCTTATGGAAAGGCTGCCTTTGATATCAGAATTGTAAGGAGATGGGTCAGTAGATTTAAGGGCAATACTAGAGAGAAAAATGAAAATAAACTTGTTGACACACCCCGTCATTGAGTGAAGATATGGCGAAAAAAGTTTCAGTTCTTATTAGATCCGAGAGAAGAATCCCTGCTGCATATCTCAGTGGAAGCTTTCATGTGAGACATGGTAGTGCGTTCACCTTTTAACTACACGAAGCTATACTTACAGTGGCTTCTCAGAATGCTGACAACTTCTGTGAAGTAGCAGCTTGTGGCTACTGACCAAATTCTTCTGAAAATACAGAGCACAGAAAATTCTTAAGCAGTGTTCATTCTTAATTTTATACGCTATTCTTCACCCAGTACACAACCAACCCCAGTTTGAAGGTGACTGAATGTGGTTGTATGAATGGACGTGCGGTTTGTGGATCATGAGGATATGTAGGATTGCTACCGTTTAGATTCTGTGATACAGATAATGATAACAGTAAGCTGAAGCAGCACTATATTCTAGCTTGAACCAAGACTGTCTATCTGACTTGTGTGAAGGATAAAATAAATGCCAGAGTGAATGTATTCGAAGACAAAGGAAACCTAATCTGGAAGCTGTATTTGTGAAAACTCTAAAGTTAAAGAGACAAACTACTGAAAAATCAACACCCACAAAAGAGATACTTGGATCAGTTTCATCGATCGAGACTATAAATATGCAATTCATTACGGCATCGAGACGCCCCACTATATAATACCACGGGGTGCATGTCCCATTCACAAATTGGCATTACGGCAGTCCCCGTATATACACTGACCTCTATAGGACTTACTCTAAGGGTCAGTTGAGCCAGTACAGTGCTCAATATCTCTGCTGTTGTCTGAGCTTTCTTATTCTAGATTTATTTGCGTGACATGGGTGAGGCAAACCACCACGGGGATAGGAAGGGTTACTGTTGATATTCTACTTGGTCTCACTCTCTCCAAATGCCTCTCTTTTCCTCCAAGAACCGATGCCTACTTAACCGAAAATAAAGCGAACGGAAGTAAATTTTAAGAGAATTGTTGTTGATTGAGTCTGTTGACGCAGCGTTAGTATTCTTACTGAAGAAGTGCTTATAGACTAGAATCCAGCAGCAAGCATTTACAGATCACTGGATTTTCAGTGATGCCAGAAGTGATAACTTGTGGATAGCTAAGAAAGCTCAGAGATGTGTGCGAGTCTTGAATGCCATGAATGGGAATGAAGAAAATTACGCTGACGACTAGATGTGGAATTAATTACATTACATACAGTTTGACTAATATCCTCATCTTTGATGTTATTTTCGCAACGTTTAGGCCACTGTTCCCTCCGGATTCAGCTGTATTTATGTGTCTGTTGATCATGATAACATTCATGGAATTTAGAACTGAAAACTTCACGTTCAACGGTTTATGTTTAGGGACGGGATCCCCAGTGGCAAGGACGAAAAAAACTCGGACCCTGATCTCGCATATCCACGTGGTACTTATCGATAGTACTCCATTCGTTTTCGCACTCTATTCTCTTTAGAGTGATGGGACAGTTATCCTCGATCGAATATCTCAGAGTATTGATAACACTTTGGTATGGGGGGTAGGTTTTAGGTATGGCATAAAACGACACCCGACAATGGAATCTTGACTAGGGAACAGAATTAGGGTAGCCATTATTACCTACGGGTGATCTATGGCTAAGTTCTAGCACCTGTCCCCCCCACTACCAGGGTTAAAGCATATTTTTTAGATGCGTATTTCGGCATGTGTCTGTGAGTGTGTCTACGTTGATATGTGTTTAAGTGTGTGTAACTCATACGGGGTGGTGTGGTCAAAGAAAAAAAGGGAGGAGGAAATATTATAGTAGAAGATGAATGTGATCCATGAGCGCGTTTTCGTATGTGTACATATATGTGTATATACTATTTACAATATTTCGACTGTTGTCCTAATCTTTGTTCCCTTATTTATCATAACGTTTCGACCGGTTGTCTTCAGGTGGTTGGAATGTCGAACTGAACCCTTTATTTCGCTCACTGGAGTAGAATGTTCTAGTTCCACGTGCCATGTCTAATGAATGTCACTTATCAGTTATCTCCTGTTAATTCTTCTCTCCAAGTTCGCCTTTTTCACCCTGCAACCTCTTTCTCACGGGCAGGACGTGGTAAGCCTCTTGCTGTTCTATCGTTACTTCTACGGAAAGTTCTCGGACGAACTGCATTCCTTGGCTCCGCCACTTAGAACATTCAAGGGCTGGATACCCCATGCCACCCACATTTTAGCAAACCACATATATTCTCTCCATATTCCATCAGTGAGAAGTAAGTTCCACTCGAGCAGCTTCTTCCCGCGAACCACTGCCCTGGGGAACTGACTTCCACGAGGATGTTTCCCCGATCATTACAATCATTACCTGTTCAAGACGAGGGTTAACCGTTATTTTCTTCTCCTATCCGCATAAACTATCTGATACTGTAATCCTCTACCTCGAGTAGAGGCTTTGAAAAATCTCTTATTGTTTTCATTTAGTACTCATCAGTATTGCCGGCCTTGTTTTCTCGGTGTCCAAATCTGTACTATCCGTCCAAGTGATAATTAGCATATCGTCAAATTCCCAAGACGATGGTTTTATCCACTAAGCTATTTGCACTTGGAACAATCCGGAATTTAGAATTTAGAAACGTTGTGATAATAACATTAAAGATGAGGGCATTATTTGGAATGAAAACTTTGTGTAAGGAATGATAAATCTTCATGCCTGAAATCCAGATAGATTTGAAATCTACTGCCGTTAAAGAAGAACTGGCATTACTTTTTGACCAGCTTTTGTATGTCCCCAAATTGTATGCGTAAAATCTGAAAAAAAAAAATTGGCCATTTTCGCTATTGCAATTTCTTTATTCATTCCAGTTAATAGGAATCACATTTCTTTTTACATTAATCTATGATTCGAAGAATTTCTTCATTCGTTTTCTAAGAGCTGCCTGCTTTTACAGGTTCATGAGAAGATGCCTTCAGTCTTGATTGAATTCGAATTCCTGTATTGATGCCACCGTATTGAAATTCATTTGCAATTCTAATCATGCTTTGGCTGTAAATTCCACAGAGTTCCTTTCACCATTTTCACAAAAGCAAGCTGCTAACTTTGCTGGACAATGCTAAAGGAAGACGCCGATTCTTTATCATCGAATAATGATTGAATAAAAACTTCATTCATGAGAGGGTGCTGAAAAGCTATCAAACTAAAGAAATTCCTTAAATAGACTAAACGAAAAATTATCATTTTTTTTTTTGGAAGAAGGATACTTGTTAAGGCAAATAAATTTCCAGCACCGCTATCGTTTCCTGTATTAGAATGTTCTAGCTATACTGTTGGTTTGGGTAACGGCAATTTTAAGAGTGGTGTAGATTCTATAAAACAAACGCAACATATTTTGGTTCTGTAAAGGCCAGCAAATAGATGCTGGTCGATTAATTTAATTTGTCGCGATTTGCAAGATCATAACCTTCTTATTCATATTTCCTCGAAGTTATTATCACCGCGCGCCGCGGGTTGACAAGAAACCATATTTGCTATAAAGTAACCGTCTGACTAAAATATGTCTGTCTCACTGCCCTTGGTCTACAATAAATTAGGACATCAACTTTCGTGGCGATGAAATTAAATCTGTACGAAGACGAGGAACGAATCTTTGAATACTTTAAACAACTTATATATATATATATATATATATATATATATATATATATATATATATATATATTCAATTGGGCACTTCTTCTAGATCAACAACGATTCGGTGCTCCATATTTTCGGCCTTGTGCCACAGCTACGTTACGCTTAGAAAATTCTTTATGCACTCCGACGTGGTGCAAAGATTAGCAAGCTTGTTTCTCGAGATCAATTACGACTGAGTAGTGGGTTCGATCCTCACTGGATGGCACATACTTACGTTCTTGTGCCATATCTAAGCTAAGCTTAATAAATCACTGTGTACACAGGGTGCGATGGATAAATTGTCACCATTTCACACTTTTATTATCGCGCATGTGGGTTGTTTGTTTGCATAGTATAGTAGAGTCAGTTTCGCAACGTCTGCGAGACAACAAAATAGAAGACAGAAAAAAAAAACACCATCACGCAATTCACTCCGCAAGAATCCTGGAAACGGCAGTGCTGCTTAGAATTTGCGCGGGAAGCGCCAATACGAACATTCAGGCTGATTGGATGTCAATGTTAGGACAGTGCAGTTGGATGTGTCTGATGGTGATTACAAAGGTATGGCAACTCGGAAACATCATATTGGCCATCCTGATAAGAAACGAACTCTTGAATTTGTTGGTGAGAGACTCAGATTCAACTCAGAAGTCTACATCAAGTTCATTGAGGAGGTAGTGTTGCCCTTTCTAAGGAGAGTGGCTACTGAAAAGCCCTATGTCTGGTGAACCCAGTTATGGCTACCAGACAATTTCTGCAACAACATCACCTCTTACATTATAACTCCCCGATCTGTAACCACTTTGGTTATTATGTGTGGGAGCCAGAGACCAGCAAAACACCAAATATGACCTGAAATCAAGGATTTTGACATTTTCATCAACTTAAACAAGGGTACTGTCTAAAAGACTTCTAGGAGCTTCCGAAGCCTTCTGGATGCAATGGTTGAAGCCAATTGTGATTTTATTGAATAACTTTATCCTTTAGTATTTCAAAATATCGTTGTGTAATTTAGGTAAATATATCTGTTTAAGATACTAATGTTTTTTTTTTCATTTTTGCGTAATTTAGACGATAATCTATCCATCACACCCTATATATATCATAAGAAATATAGACAAATTTTAATATTTTCTTTTTATTTTGCACAGACGAAGTGGGCAAGTGTACGCAGACACACTAACACATACACCTACACAAACACTCATACACACACACACGCATATATATATATATATATATATATATATATATATATATATATATATATATATATATATATATATATATATATATATATTTTATTGAAATCTTTTTTGTCATCCGCGACGAGAGACCATTATTAAATTAGAAAACAACGATTTTTCACGCTGGCTCAAATGGCATTTATTTGAACAAAATGCTATTTAAAAACACATTAACGAACACTACAAAACTTATAATAATATTACATAATTCTTCTTTATCATAAAATACATCATAAATCCAGTAACAAAATAGACCTAGCATTATTGCAGACCTTTGCATTTGACCATGCATCAAAAAATAAAAAATAAACAAAAAAAAATCTATATTCTTGAATCCATATTAAAGAAAATTACATATGCTTACATGTTGCCAGCAACCATTTAGAAAAAAAGCCTAAATTGATAATACATATTATATTGTATTGTTTCATGTTTCATGCTATTTGAGGCCTAACACTCAGATTAATTCTCGAAATCTTAATCTATAGTTAGAGATTGTCGACAGGCAATCGAATCGTGAACATATATTCTCGACGAAAGGGATATATGAACTTCAAGAATATATTATGCGCTAATCTACTCACATAGATAAACAAATGCAGGAATAAAGAAATGTTCAGAGAAACTCGATTTCAGCTTTTCGTCAAATCCTTCTAAGACACTATTCGCTTTAAATCTAAATAATCTCATCTAAATATATAACATCTTTTTCATCTTTATGCAAAGAAACGACCATTACAAATTAGCGTGGTTGAAAGAAGTTAATGATTGAACAAACATCTTTTTACAAGGAGACGTTTTCCGTTTCCGGAACTTTTGAGTATTTCCCCAAATCAAAAGCAGCATTCAAAAAGAAAACGATCAACAGGCGTAGAGCCAATGTTAGTAAAACAAACAAATTATAGAGTTTGTGTATAGGTTGACTAAGAAAACAGGAATAACGAAACTGAAGTTTGGTCTTGTACCCGACAATGTGGGACGTAGTTATCTGGTTTAATCAGAATATGGCGCAACAATATAATACGGGAAATACTTTGAATGTATTTATAAGCATTAAGGCATATTCAGAATCTTATTTGATTTGTTTGTTAAGCATTTCACATGAAACAAGGGGGCATTGCCAGAGAGTGAAAGAAAAAAAAAAGACTGCGCATGGGGTGAGGGTGAAGAAAGGATAAAAAGAAGAACGGGAATCAAGGCATAATGAGATGTTGATTGATATTACATTTAAACTTTTGAAGATTATAATAATTATAAGCAAACAGGGAAACGGAAAAGGAGTTCCACTATTTGGAAGTGCGAGATAAGAAGATGATGGAGCAGAAGAGGCAGTTACATTTATCTGTTTCAACAGTAAACGTTTGGGACCGAGATGCCAACCTAGTAGCACGATTAACTACATACGGTCGGGGCACCAGTGAAAATAGCTCATCCGAGTAGTTGCCATGAAAATATTTGTAGAATAAACAGAGGGAAGCCACATCATATCTGTGAGAAGGTGACTGGAGTCGAGATGCCACGTCAGGACCGATCACATTCCATATAGGTCTTTGGATTTTGTCGAGAACCTCGAGATGAACAGCGTTGGCACCAGACCATATATGACAACAGTATTCAATGCATGGGCGAATGGTAGATTTGTAGATATAAATGATGGACTCAGACGAGAAAAAAAAACTTCTAGTACGACATAGAGAACCAACTTTTCTTGCGGTAGATGCAATTATTGATTCAATGTGGTTGTTCCACCTCCGGTCAGTGGAAAATGTGAGTGAGACCAAAAAGTTCCAATGAGACACTCTCAGGAAGTTGAGCATCAACCATGATGATAGGAAACAGGTTGGTTCCCTACGGTGTTTAAATATGAACAGTTTCTTTTTGAGGCATTCAAATTAAGAAGCCATTCCCTGCCTCAGTCAACCACATATCGGAAGTCCTTTTCGAGATCAACGAACAGGTTAACTTTGTGAGCAACGCCGGATTTACTATAAAGACAGTTGTAAATGGTAGTGCCGATTTCTACTTGAGAACTGGTGGTATCAGGAAGATCATTGATGGAGATCAGAAGCAGTGTAGAACCCAGGATAGATTCTTGGGGAACACCAGCGTTCGTATCAAAGGAACCCGAAGAGAACTCGTTCCAGACGGCCTTTATTCAGGAATGATTGGAGTAAATAGAATAATTGTCCATATCCTTGAATCTTATGTATAATGTCGGCATGCCTGGAGATATCTATAGCCAAAGCTACAAGCTTCGCCGTTATTATCAAGGGCTCGGTATAGATATTCAGTTATGGCCGTAAACGCATCAGCATTCGACCGGGGAAAGCGGAAATCATATTGTTTGTAAGAGAGTAGGTTTATGGGAGGTAAGCTTCTTAACCACTTCGGTAATGATTAAAACATCGAAGACTTTACCGAAGAGTTGTAAAAGACTGATAAGGACTGTAGTTAGATGAATCAGAAGCGTCCCCAGAGTTCTTCAAAACAGACGACAGAGGAGAACTTCCAACAGGCTAGAAAGGACTAATAGCCAGGCAATAGTTATATAGTTTGCAAAATATTGGAGCCAACTCCAGAGCACATTTCCTTAGGACTACAGCTGGTATACCATCAAGACCACGTGCATTATGAGAGCCTAAGAGATGATGTCCAATACCATCGACGGGGTTATGCACATCTTCTATTGGAGTGTGGAATAAGGTCTAGATGCTTCGGATGAGTCACGTCATGGATTGGATAAGAATTTCGGGGCAAAACATTCAGCATTATGAGCTGTGGGACTACGAATTGATTGAACAGAGAAGGGACTGAGAATTTGCCGTTGTTCAGCACAATCTTGCAGATCCGCGAATAATCTTTAGAACCAATCTTACGAGATGCAATACGTTGTTTCATTCTATCAGTATTGCTTCATTGAGGACACTTTTGCACTCGTTACGAGCAGAGACAAAAAGACGTCTGCTGAAATCACACATGTCGCTCCGGTACAGATGGGAGCCGGTAAGAACTAAGGAAATGAGCGCGTTTTAACTTGGTCTCTTCTTACTGGGATGAAAACCTAGATGGCGGCTTTTACCCAGGAGGAGACCCTAGACGAACATTTTTGAACGTGATGATTAAAACCTCATTCCAAGGGACGTCGCGGAGGAAATCCCGGAACGAGTCCCAGTTTGCGTGTTGATAACAGAAAGATATTGTTAGTAGGAGGTTCATGGCTGGAGCGGGAGTGGAAAGAGATGATGACAGACACTTGTGGTAGATCAGAGATGCCAAAGAGGGAAGAGCTGCGTAGCGCGTCAGGAGTCTGAGATGAAGGTAAAACAGACATCGAGAAGAGAAGCGTTACCCCCAGGATTACATGGGAAACGCGTAGGAAAATCAACCACTTGCGTGAGGGATGGAGTGATTGAAAAGTTAAGTGTTTGGATGCCAGCGAGGTTAGTTAAAGAGTGTTTAAGCCAAGTGGGATAAAGCCTGATTTGACGCTTAATTGAATTTTCTTGAGAGTATGAGTATTTTTTTACAAAAATGTATTGCTGGTAATACTGTTTTTCTTTTCCAAAAATGTACAGATTCTAGTATTTTATCTTTATTTTCCCAAAGTTGCTTGTAATGTTTTTCTTTCATAACTGTATTGATAGGAATATTTTTATTTTTTATAAAAATACGTTGCTGGTTGTTTTTTCTATGAAAAAATTAATTAATGGTATTTTTACTACAAAAATGTATTTCATACTTTCTATCTGCGTATAGCTGGGGCCCTAACAGATACTACCACTCCTGGTTAGGGTGTACCTGAGAAGAACTTAAGATCTCAAAACCTCCCGTTCAGAAGCATTGCCGCTGGATGTAGTTTATCGTCATACCCAGGACATACTCTTATGAGATACAATGGCTGGTAATAACTGAGAGAAATCCAGAGACAATAAACGCCGGAACGTTGTGATTACAAAGAGGATGATGAGAATATTATTATTGATTAAGATATTAGGTTCATGCGAAATATGCAAATGTTTGCACAGTTCAATCTTCTTTTATCTGTCGTGTCGTTTCTTGACGCCGGCGATCATAGCTTTCCACAATTTCCTGCCCATTTATCTTTTTTTATTCTCCTAAACCTCGCTCTGCTATTCATTACTCAATCTCGCTTGATAAGATACGCGTTGTTGTCTTCTGTTCATCTTGTTTTCATTATCTCCAGAACTTCCTTGTTACTCACATGTTCGGTTCATGGTATCCTCCATGTCTTTCGGTAGAACCACATTTTTGATGCTTCAAATCTTTTCTTCATTAGGCTAGTAATTATCCAGCAGACTCCTCCCCGGTCTTTCGAAAAGGAGTAGAGGTTTATCTTTTGTTTCTTGTTTAGAATTGTGTTTCTGGTTCCTTCTAAACCATTTTTAATTCTCTTTCACTCCTAGTAGCACCTTGTATCATCATGGCATCATCTCCTTGCTTTGTGTGAGTTGATTTTAAACAAAATAGATAGGCTGCTATTATATAAGAGTTCAGTAAGTTTTTCGTTGTTTCTAACTAATTTTTTCTGTTTCTTAATAATTTGCTTAGCTTTTGGAAGGCATCTTTCTCTATCAAAATACACCTTCGGATTTCAGTGGCTTACTTTTCGTTCTCTTTTAAAACCTTTCACTAATATTTAATTTTTGTACTTTTTTGATTTTGCTATCTGCAATTTGCATGTTGGGCTTTTGTTTTTTTTAACAAACATGTATTCTGTCTACTTGTAATTATTCTAACTTTCTCTCTCTAACTTCTGTAGTTATTCTTGTAATATCCTTCCTATATCTGCTATAAACACTGTGTCATCAGCATATCTCAAGATGCTCTGGAAATATTTATCAAATGCCAATATAGCAAAGATCAGGCAGTATTTAAAAATACGGAACGCAAATAAATTTTCATACAAAAAACATGTTATTAGTTTTTATTCCGTTAGTAAATAAATTACTGTAATATTCTTATGTTTAATGATGGAATTAAGGCATCCATTTAGAAATGAACTCATTACACTTGCTGAGGTTTACAATAACTATTTGTTATTGCCTCTTAAAAATCAAATTTTACAGCAGGTGTATATTTGATCCGATAAAGCTTACAATATACTGAAACTTTTTTTAATAATCATTTCACCCCAAGCAAAGCAATAAAACCACTAGCTCGCAAGAGGTTACTAAGTGGTAGAGAATATGAGAAAAATACTATTAAGGAAAGGTATGAATCCTCTTCTCACCCCCAACTATGGGTAAATAGCAGGACAGACCGGGTTCTATAGTCTCGGATGGCAACTGTCTACCGCAGAAAGAAATAGCAACCTACTGCAGGAAAATATCTGCCTTGTCAGTCATGTATTGAAAGATACATGATCACCTAAGCGTGTATCACGCATGGCACACAACTGCCTAAAGGACAGAGGTCGATAAAATAATAAGAATTTTAAAATACAGAAGAACTGCTGATCAATAATGAGTTTGTATAGAACGAACTGGAAGAGTTAAAAAACATTACGGTCGTTAAGGTGGAAAACATGAATTGAAATATGAAGCAAGGGAAAAATTAAGATTTTTTTCTCTTTCTGATAACCAGAACGTAATTGTCGGACGAATTCTTTGACTTTAGAAAAATGAAAATAACTTTTAAGCACAAAATTTATTATCGGAAAATTTATTGTTTTGAATAGTTGACCGCTTTTTGTTTGAAGGTCATTGCCGACCGAGAAGCTAATTGACTTATTTTTCATAAAACCAAAATGTAAACAATGAGATTTTAAATCTGTCATTTTGAAAGTCGCCAACAAAATGAAATTCTTTTTACGTCAGAGAAAATAGAGATAATTTTTGAAACAAATACATTTGTTAACGAATAATTAATGTTTTGGGCAAGTGGCCGCTTGTCGAGAGGAATGTTAAACAAAGTTCGTTGTCAAGGAATTATTGTTTTGAAATAGCTGATACTGTGGTTTGAAGGTCGGTGCCGTATCTCCAAGGTTGGAGAAAATAAATAATTTATGAATAATTAAGGCGGTTTGAGGTGCGGTAGAAGTCGCACGAAATACACATAAACATATGCATATAGCTTAGTTGAAGCCAACAGTTTGAGCGAGAGCTGTGACGAGTCAGCATCGGATGAAAGAGCTACTGAACCTTACGTGACCTATTGACGAGAATTCCCGGCAACCATCTTGTCTGAATGATTTGACCCACTCCAAGTTTTATAAGCAAGAGACACAGATAGAGAGATTAACGGGAAATGTTAATTTTGTAGTATCATCGACTATATAGACCAATTTGAAATTAACCCAGCGACTTTATTATGTTATTTATATTTTCACCAGCGGAAGCGTTCTTTGTCCTTTCGTAGCAAAGTTCCGCCACATCTAGATTCAGCGCTCAAGTACGAACGAAAATTCGATCTTGAATACTCTGTGATCAAAGAACACAACGTGGATCAGAGCAGATGAAGATACGAAGTGGTCAGCAGATAACAATCAGTTGACCGGCAGCAATACTGATCAGTGTGGAAAGGATCCAGATCGAGCCGTGTCGACCCTGTTATATTATATGATGTCTTCAAAAAACTAAATAAGTTATTGAGAAACAAGAAAATTCTGTTAGAAACGAGGAAAATAGCACTGAACATTCATGTGATATCTTTTCTCCTATATGGGAGTGAATGCTCTTTTCTCACAGATGATGAAGTAACGCGAGGCAAAAGAAACGTGGTTATACAGAAGGGTATCATGAGAGAACATGTGATCAACGGCGTAGTTTTTGGGAAAGTCGAAACAAAAATAACATTTACAGTTAACATCAGAAAGAGACAGTTGAAATATTGTTATGTTAATTTACCCACCACGCATGGACTACCCAGCTATAAATAGGAGCAGGTACTGGTTTTTGGAGAGGGAAGTTTCCAGCAGTCAGCTATGACAGTCGGGCCAAACATTCTTGCTGTATCACTCACGTTAGTATATGTTTGTATTACTGTGTCTGTTAATATATTTGTTTAACTCAGTGCCTCTATTTGTGTCTTTATTTTTGGTCCTAACAAGGCCACAACAAATATCTAGGACACATAATGAGGAAAGATAGGTAGAGTATATAACCTACCTAACGAGCTCATGTAAATGTTTGGCAGAACAGGGATTAGGAGAAATATATAAAATAGACAAAACTTAGACCTACAAAGGACAGGATTTTATGGATAACCATGATCAAACAAGTCCTGAAGAGACACGACACATAGAAGAATAAAAATACAGTAGAACTCCCCAAATCCGAACATTGCATAATCTAGATTTACTCGAATTAGACTTCCTCGAATTTGGACTCATCTTCAAATCCAAACATTTGTATTGACATAAATATGAAGCCTTTTCTTCCTCGTAAAGAGAAAGAATGTCGTACTTGCGTCAAAAGAGCCATAGAAACAACAGTCATGAACGCAAATGAAGAACGCTGCGAAATTCAGGAAGATCTGACAATGGACGTATAATTAATTTATAACTTACATAAATTTTTAAACATTACATAAAGTGTCTTAGTTTTTACAAAGTAAAATATTTGTTTAGCGCAATTTTTTTGTTCTTTTTGTACATTTATGCATTCAATCTACACTTTAAATAAAAATGAATCAACGTTACAAATTACCTTTTCTTTCCTAAACTCTAAAACTTAATAAAAATTTTAAGATTGCGACAACAGCCTTTTTTCTTCGAAACCAAACAGTACACTCAATACCGAGCATAGGTTGTTCAGTTTAGAGGAATTGTACTGTATATTTGATTTGATTTTCATTACCACAGTAAAAACAGTCATAACAGAATTGTGTTGCTTGAGAGAACCGACAGTTTATATCGCTCTGAGAGGTTGATATTTCATGTCCCCTGGTGACAATAACACCTATATAAATGTAAACACAATAAAGTATTGTAATGTTTATATTTTCTTACAACAAAAAATAATGGGGAAAAAAACTTCATAAGCCTTTTTCTGGATAAAATGAAAAAATCACTTTGTAGTCTACTTTGTATGGTTAAATATTTGGTCACTACAAGTTCGTATCATTGTTCAAGTGAATGTCAAAGACAATATTCTCTCTTTTTATATCGATTTATTGAACCAAATATATGTCATTTTTTTCCACTATATTTCGCTGTATTTAACACGATTCCGCGATTTCCGGAAATTGGCATCTTTCTTGGTGATGAACTCGTCTAAATGGTTTTTACAGTCTTCCAGTTAATTGAAGCGTTGCTTATTAAGGGTGTTATGTAGGTAACGAAATAAGTGATTATCCGAAGGTGGAAGATCATTTGATTATGGAAGATGAAGTACGACATTTTCTGAAATACTGTCAGCTATCTAATAAACAGCTTTCAATTAAACTAAAAAGGAAACCGTTTAAAATAACCATTGCATTTGTATATACAGCAGCAGCAGCAGAAAGCCCTGGCGAATAAATTGTAAAATTCTTCTGATTTTTATGACCTTTTTTCAATTTAACAGAAAAGCTTTAGATTCACAATTCACACACGAATCATATAGAAAAGACGTGTGAAGTGTCTAATTTTAGACCGCACACAAACACGGACTCACACACACATACGCACACACATACACTACAGACACAGACACACACACATACACACTCATCTATATATATATATATATATATATATATATATATATATATATATATATATATATATATTGTTGACGACCACAGACTTTTTTGCACGCACACATACACGATAATATAAAAATCCAACCAAATACAAAATTGTTTTGCAACATATCGCTACATTTCACCGACAAAATACGTGGGTGACACCTCTAAACGTCCCTCACATAGTCACCTATACAATTACATGAATTAACGTTACCGTCCTACAGACACCAACACACAGAAACGTTTCTTCACTTACACACTCTTACAGTATCACTCACTTTAATATATCCTAAATGTTTCTCATACATATTTATATATTATCTATTGTGTTTATACATGTGACGCGTGTCTGACCAATAAGAACTACCAAAAGTCATAACATTCCAGTATTCTGTCTCTGCTTTTTCCGTTCTATTCTCGATCGGTGAAGAAGCGTTAATAAAGGTGAGACATGTTAGATTGAGATATTGTTCGGACTATCAACCTCATCTTTGTTGCTATATTTACCACGACCTTTCGGCCGTTGTACGCTGCAGCCTTCTTCAGGTAGTTGGAATGTCGAACTGAACCCTTTACTTCGCTCGATGTGGTAGAATGTTCTAGTTCCACGTGCCATGTATAATGGATGTCAGTTATCAGTTATCTCCTGTTAATTAAACCCCCTCTCCACGTTCTCAACCGCCTTAACCACTCTTTAGGTCCTGTCACTGGATCTAACTAACACCTTTATTGACTGAGCCATGTGTCCTTAAGCTGAGGATGATAGTCCGAACAATGTAAATAGTGTACATAATACCTCATCTCAGAAATATAGACATATTATGAGATACGTTTCCTACTTTTTTTCTTTATTTCGTTTTAATATATTGTCGGATTCCTATCCATAACCGGTCTACATGTGTTCTTCAAAATATATGCAAATGTCATTAAAAACGACTGACAAACTGCTGTGTTTAACTTTTTTTTTATTGATATGGTCTTATATTTTTTTTTCTTTTCATGATATAAATTATATAAAAATTGTCTGAATTTATATATCTACAAGCGCTTTCGGCTATACATTTTGCCATTATCAAGGATGAATTTTATTTTACTTCTAATTGAAAAAATTATAAATATACATGAAAAATGATATAAAAAATGTAACCACAGCACCTTGTCAATCTTTTTTAACAAAACTTACATAAAAGATAGATGCCTGCAAAAGTACACAATCTATATAAAATTTTCGTTAAAAACGACTGACAAAGTACTGCGGTTCAATTTTTTATTTAAATTTTCTTGTATTCTTATATTTTTATCTTTTATGGTGATAAATTATGTAGAATTTGTCTGAATGTTCTGTCCATCCGGGCGCTTTCGACTATTCTTTTAGCAAATAACAATCACGATTTAAATTTTTAGTTTTAAATGAATATATTGATTTTTTTTATATATGTATCTAGAATTACAGGAACGTTTTATTTGCAAAAGACGTTTAGCAGACTAGGCGTGTTTATAGGTGATGTTTTTCAGTGCTGGTCTTTAATTTTTTTAAATTAATAATGCTTCCATTATCTTTAGTCTTTTTTAAAAGTGGATGCGACTATTATATTTGTATTGTGAGTCGTCTTTAAGGAATCTTGTATAAAGGAGAGATTGGTGTCCAAATACAAAATTACATATATATATATATATATATATATATATATATATATATATATATATATATATATATATGTATATGTATATATATATATATATATATATATATATATATGTATATATATATATATATATATATATATATATATATATATATATATATATATAGGTTTGGTTTGGTTTGTTTAACGGCATATCAACCTCAATGGGTTATTTAATGCCTACAATTTTCTTTTTATTGCTGGTATTTTTTTTTATAAATGTAATTCCAGTAATATTTTTTCCCCTAAAAGTATAGCTGTTATATTTTTTTCTAAAACTGTATTGTTGGTAATATTTTTTTATGAAGTATTTCTGGTATTAAAACCAATTTTTTACACTTTCATAGAGTTTTCGCCCCAGTTAGATGCTTTCAGTATTTGCCCATATCTGGGGCCCTAACAGGTGCTAACACCCCGGGTCAGGGTGTACTGGGAACACCAGCAATTAAGAGGTGGTTTCACTCTCCTCAAAACCTCTTGATCAGAGGCCTTGCTGTTGGACGTAGTTTACCCTCTTAACCAGGACGCGGATGTAGTTTAACGTCACACCCAGGGCGAATATATATATATATATATATATATATATATATATATATATATATATATATATATATATATATATATATATATATATATGTCGTTGGACGCGTTTCCTCCTTTAGGACTTCATTGGACTTAATTTCACCAACGTAACAAATTTAACCCGATGAATTCATAAAGAACGAATCGTGTTTCACGAAATTTTCCCACTTTTTCATATCCCCCCCCCCGACAAACGCCCCCCCACACGCACACAGACACACACACACAGACACAGACACACACACACACACACACACACACATATATATATATATATATATATATATATTACAACTAAAGAACACAAGCCACATTGGATAAAGGCGTTGGTTAGATCCAGTGACACTGTGAGTTCAATACGTGGTTAAGGCAGTGGAGAACTTGGAGAGGTGAATTAATAGGAGATAACTGATAACTGACATCAATTATACATGGCACGTGGAACTAGAAAAGTTTACCCCAGCGAGCGAAATAAATGTTTCAGTTCGACATTCCAACTCCCTGAAGAAGGCCGGAGCGTACAACGGCCGAATCGCTGTGATAAATATGGCAACAAATATGAGGACAATACTCCGAATAATCTAAAGTTTTGTTGAATCAGAGCAAAATAAACAATAACAACTCAAACAATAACAACTTAAAATGGCATTTCAACTTGTGAATCTAGCAGAATATTGAAGTTTTAATATTTAAGACTGAAAAAATCTATTTTAAACAATGCGCTGTTTAATATATTAAACCACGTCAAATATAAATAGTTTCCTATTTCATATTCTTTTGAAATTATGAAATATGCCGAAGTATCTAGAAAAATATATTTTGCTTTTTGTATAATGATATTTGAATCTTCTCATGCTCATTCATTTTCGATTTAGAGTTTTCGTTCACAGGCTTAACTCACTGGCATCTTAAGGGATATCGAACCTTACTCAGGTCACTGGACATGAGTTTCTTGTAGGTGCTATATTGGCCCGCAAATAGATATTGAATGACGATAGACAACAACAGACAAAACAAAGTCATGAGTAAAAATTAAATTGCCAAGATTATTTTCGCTAAAGTAAATACCTCGACAAAAATAAGGTTACAATGTACTGGGAAAACAATATCTCTGTTCATGTAGAGTGCAAGAAGAGCGTTGTTCTGAAAATGACTTGTAGCTTTATAGTAGTTGAAAAGCGTTGTTAGGAAAAAGACAGTTTTGTAGTAGCTGAAGAGCGTTGTCTTGAAAAAGACAGTTTTGTAGTCGGTGAAGAGCATTGTCCTGAACGGGCAGTTTTGTAGTCGCTGAAGTGCGTTGGCCTGACAATGACAGTTTTGTAGTCACTGAAGAGCGTTATCATGAAAAGTACAATTTTGTAGTTGCTGATGAGCGTTGTCCTGAAAAAGTTTTCTAGTCACTGAAAAGCGTTATCCTGAAAATGACAGTTCTGTAGTAGTTGAAAAGCGTTGTCTTGAAAAAGATAGTTTTGTAGTAGCTGAAGAGCGTTATCCAGAAACGGGCAGTTTTGTAGTCGCAGAAGAGCGTTGTCTTGAAAAAAAACAGATTTGTAGTCGGTGAAGAGCATTGTCCTCAACGGCAGTTTTGTAGTCGCTGAAGTGCGTTGTGCTGAGAATGATAGTTTTGTAGTCTTTGAAAAACGTCGTCGTGATAAGGACAGTTTTGGATTCGCTGAAGAGCGTTGTCCTGAAATGGACATTTTTGTAGTCACTGAAGTACGTATCATGAAAAAGACAATTTTGTAGTTGCTGAAGGGCGTTGTCCTGAAAAAGAGAGTTTTCTAGTCATGGAAAAGCGCTGTCTTGAAAATGGCATATTTGTAGTCGCTGAAGAGCGTTATCCAGAAAAAAAAGACAATTTCGTAGTCGCTGAATTGCATTGTCCCGAAAAGGAAAGTTTTGTAGTCGCTGAAGACCATTATCATGAAAATGACAGTATTGTAGTCCATGAAGTGCGTTGTCCTGAAAAAGACATTTTTTGCCGTCGCAGATGAGCGTTATCCTGAAAATGACAGTTCTGTAGTAGTTGAAAAGCGTTGTTAGAAAAAAAGACAGTTTTGTAGTAGTTGAAGAGCATTATCCTGAAACGGACAGTTTTGCAGTTGCAGAAGAGCGTTGTCTTGAAAAAGACAGTTTTGTAGTCGGTGAGGAGCATTGTCCTGAAATGGACAGTTTTTAAGTCGCTGAAGATCGTTGTCCTGAAAAATGACAGTTTTGTGGTTGCTGAAGTGCGCTGTCTTTGAAATGACTGTTTTTAGTCTCTGAATAACGTAGTCCTGAAAAGTACTGTTTATTGCATATTGTCGCTGCTCGCGAGGATAAATGGAGCGGCTGCTGATAGTTGGAGTCGTGGGGCCTCTGCCTGCTGCTGGAACAGATATCACACTTTGGTCCTGTTCATCTGGATTTTTTTAGTCAAACCTTTTTGAGGTTTTGAGGCCTTTGTATACCCAGAGTCAGTTTCACAACGATCGCTGTTTAACCCTTTTCTTCTGGCTGTTTTTAAAAAGAATATGGGAGTGTTGACAGGATAGAGCAAGATTTCGTTCAGAGCAAATTAAGTTTAGTAAAGGAAAGATGGTGCCAGTAAACCGAAAGACGTAAAGCAAGAACTTACCCAATCATATCGATACTGAATAAATAAAATTAACCTTAAATAATTTGAATAAATATTAAAATAATGACCAGGCTGATAAATAAAAATATAAAAAAAATCTCCTAAAATTATTCTCTTATAATTAGATTCTTATAAACTATAAACAAGATGAAGAAAAACTTTGAAAATACAATTCTTTTTTCATGTCACTTCATGATTGCAAGAAACAAATTAGATTTATCATTTGCTATCAAAAGAGTTTAAAGCATCTAACTTAAAACATATCAGTAACTCGGGATTTAAACAATTTCTACTTTTGTAAAAGGGAAATATTTTATGAATTCTCGAATTCTTTAGATGATTCTATCTCAAATAGGAGCAATAAAAAAATGAAATTCTGACATTGGGAACACAAGCAACACACTATCCCGTAGGCTGATTTGTTACTTATCGAAACACAATGCAATTCATGTACATATCGGTCATCACATCAGAAGCCATTAAAATGCGACTATTAACATCCGGCAAACATTAATAGTTAACGAAATAATATATAGCACGCACTTTAAAGGAAACCTCAAAATACCCGAAGCTTTTACGATATAATGGAAAAAATCCTCAATAAATAATATTAGATGACTTTTTTGGTTATTTAAAATGTTTATAAAAATATGAAGTTCTGTAAACATTGCTAGCAAAAAACCGTGGCAATCCTGGGAACCGCAAACGAATAACGCGCTTAAAATTAAATTTTCAGGAAGCAGTATAATTGATTCATTATCTGATTAATTGATTGAATCGTTTTTTACGACTTATCAACCCATTGCATATTATTTAAAGCCAGATGATGTAGTAACGTATATACTTGTGTATAAATCGACTTCATGTATTGTGGCTTCCTGGGTATGACGTTAAACTGCTTCTAACAGCAAGGCCTCTGATCAGGAGGTTTTGAGTAGCGTGGAACCACCTCTTGATTGCTGGTGTTCCCAGGTCCACCGGGGTGGTAGCACCTGTTAGTGTCCCAGCTATGGGAAAATAGTGAACTCCCAGTTTAGCCCACGTCCTGGCTATGACGGTAAACTGCATCCGGGTCCATGGGTACGACAGTAAACTGCATCCGCGTCCTGGGTACGGCGATAAACTACATCCACATACTGGGTATATATATTTTTTGAAAAAGAAAAATATATATTACCAGCTATACATTTTTTGAAAAAAAGGAAAAATATTACCAGCAATACGTTTTTGAAAAGATGTGCCAGCTATACGTTTTTGAAAATACTATTACCAGCTATAAGTTTTTGGAAAAATACTATTACCAGCTATATATTTTTGAGGAAAGAAATATTGACAGAAATGGATTTCTAACAAAACAAAAATATTATCGGAAAAAAAAAGTTGACGGCATTAAATGACCCATGGATGTTGATATGCCGTAAAACAAAACAAATGAAATCATGTATTGTGCGGACCCTGGATTTTTGGCATGAATATTAAAGCCTCAAAAAATGACAAAAGGTATCCACATCTAATGCAACCACTCAGCGAAAATGTATGATTTCTAATTGATTGGTTCGTTTTATTTAAAGGAAGAAAATATTTTCAGATTGTAAGAATTTCTTTTTTTTAAGGATAATAAAGGTTTAGGAGGCATACAAGTCTTTAGAAGACCGTGTGGTTTGTTTGCGCGTTGTTGTATTAGGGACACGTACTTATTTATTCCTGCTAGAAGGTTCAACTACAAGGAAATTGCCGGACTCAAGTTAAGTTCAACTGAAGATGAAAAGAAAACAAACAAGACCGATATATATATATATATATATATATATATATATATATATATATATATATATATAAACAAATATATGTATTAAACAACACAATTTTACAATGGACATAGGCAATAACATTTGTGTGTGTGTGAACATTTGTGTCTGTTCACTGGTGAATGTTCGTACGTACTTGTATGTGTGTATAATGTTCATGGCGTCTCCCACAAATGGACATACGCGGATCTTCTAAGGGAGCTTACATTGTAGTCGCTGTATGAAGAAATAAAAACGAGAACGAGGCGAGAATTTGCCCAGTATTTATAGTATAGGGAGAGTGACCCCTAGTGACAATTAGGGAATTAAGGAGGAGCTAACTCCGACAACTCTTAAGGAGAGAAGATGGAGTAATGGATAGCGGCTCGAATTGGGGAATCGGTAACTTCTGTAAATTTCTCTCACATACACACTTATACATTTACATGAATTAGCGTCCTACTATATTATCTCTTATCTACCATTTCTTTCATAAGTGACAAATCATTCATAAACAAAAAAGATGAAAAAATAACCAACAGTCGTTGAAAATTTAGGTGATTACATTTTTTGACAACTAATGTTTAACGAAATTTAACTTCATTTTCATTGCCTATTTGGTAAAACGAAATTAAATTCCAAACATCTTAATTCTTTGTTAGCAAACCAAAATCATTTCACGTGAAGAGAAGCAAACTTTTCTTAATTTTCTTTCGTTGTATGCAATCACCGATCCTGCATAGGATATTCATGGAAAATGTCAACAACAGATACGAAATGAGAGTTTTTATTACATCTCATAATCACCCGCTTGTAGCAAGTGACTGGCTATGAAGTTTGTACGGATGTTCGCAAGTCGTATAGTTGTACAACTCTATGCAATTGTAAAACATATTTTTAGTATTATTACTACATCAGCTACGTCATCCACTAGCCACTAAAGCCTGAATAAATTCATTTCGGAAAAGAAATTTAAAAGTTTCGCGGCATATTTTTAACATACTTTTATCCAGCACAGAGTACAATAACTGCCGTATAGAGAATAATATCGCATTTTTTTTAACCAGACTGTCTTGTTGTAAA
>OZ038482.1:47901343-47971343 GCA_964036315.1 Acanthosepion esculentum | reverse complement strand
ATTTTGCTTTTACACGATTTGGACAATTTTGCTGTTACAATGCTATATTTACACAGAATATATAGAAGCACGGAATATATTTGTCACTAGTACGATTTAAACATAGTTTTTATTATAACTGACTTTCGGTTTTGGTCAATTTAAACACAACATTAATTATTCCATCTTAAATTTACTTATCGTCGCCATTATTTTTCCACATTTTTCTTGATCTTATTGATTCTTCCAAATACCAATACATTTTTCGTATCTTCATCGAATATAATTTAAACGTTGTTTTTTCTATTACGAATTTGTCTGTATTCGTTCAATTGTTACATTCTCGATTTGTTAACATCTCGTTTTATTACGTGATTTCGTTTTGCTTCTGCTGTTTTACTCCTATGTCGGTGTTAGTCAGTCAGTTATGTGCCATGCGTGATACACCCGTAGGCGATCATGTATCAAAAGATACATGAGTACGTCGTAGCTTGCCATTTCTTTCTGCTGTAGACCACTATCCAAGGCTATAGAACCCGGTCTGTCCTTGTATTTACCCGTGAGAAAAGAAGAAGTGGATCCATACCATTCCCAGCGGTATATGAATGTAAAAATTGAAGTGAATGTAAAAATTGAAGTGAATGTAAAAATTCGTACTCGGCTCCCAGATTCCTTAATCCAAGCCCCCTATCCATTACTCCACCGTGCCTCACCCTCTCTTAAATGATTATTTGATCATCTAAAAACTATAAATTACTATCAAGTTCTTTCAATTACGATGAATTCTCTCACCACTAGTCATGTTACTCATACGATTAATCAGCGTGGCCACTCTTGAAGCGGTATTTTCATTATTTTAATATTGAAATTGCTAGATGTAACCGTAAATACTCGTCTAATAGTGTTTTTCTTTCACACTTCACGCCTCTTTCGGTTTCTACCCTGTCAACTACAATCGTGAACCATTTCAATGCAACATCAATCATCTGTATTTTTGAAAGCTGTTCATGTATTATCCATTTCTATTGAAAAAAACTTTTCTTATTTCCTTTCCCTCTATCTATTGTAGTGTTATCAAGTACCCACAGAAAATGGGTTTAAACGCCGAGGATTTTCATGCTGTCATGAGTGATGCATTAGGGGAGGATGCTTCACATTTATCAAAAGTGCAAAAGTAGGCACATGAAAATAAGAGGGCAAGGTGGAGTCTTGAAGATGACCCAAGGTCTAGACGTCTCGTAACTATCATCACCAGGTAAACATTGATCCTGTTCGCAACATAGTGATGGATGACAGACGATTGACTAAAACCATATAGGCAATACTATTAGAATATCTTATGCCAAAGTTGAAAGTATCCGACACAACGAACTTGGCACGACGAACGTTTCTGATTAGTGGGTGTCACGTCTTCTGACAGCTGATCAAAAGCGCATCAGGCTGATCACAGCATGGGAAAATCTGACATTGTTTGAGACAGACCTTGTTGTTTTCATAACTCAAGATGATGCACTGTAATGTCCGACCATATATCTCAAACGGCAGATAGTATCTCCAGCGAATTTCCTTCAGCTAACTTTCATAGTTGTAGTGACTTCAATATTCATCACAAAGAGTTGTCAGACCACTTGAACGAAACTGATGAAGAAAGCAGACACCGCAGAGATTTCTCCATTGCCTACGATCTAAATGAGATAACTGAAGAACTCACTCGCGGTCCTGATGTGATATGGCATCAGGAGAATCTCCTTGACAACTACCTAATATTCTTCCCTGAAAAATTATTCGCTGACGTTTTATCCCCCGCCTCGACTATTCCCGGACACTTCAGATCATTCACTACTCAGTGTCAAAGTTGATGCCAAATGCATCCTCTGTTAGATACGTCCCATAGAACTGTTTTTTCGGTACCAGAAAATAGACTGTTGTAGCTTCATATCCTACAAGGCTCCTCTTTTAGCCTTAATCAAAGACACGTCATCCCAAACTGATGTCCTCGTATCAGAATGGATCCTTACTGAAATGTAGAGTTTTATACGCCCCCCCACTCAAAAATAAATGCCGCAGAAACCAAACAGTCAGCCCTGGTTCATCCCCGAATGTTCTGCAGTCATAGCGCATTGTAACCACTACTACAATACCTATCACAGTTAGTAGGACATTTGTTGCATTCAAAACTGCCGGCAATCACAGCAGAAAATTTCTAGAAAATGCAAAGTTTAGCTATGCTCGAGCAGTCCAGGGGAAGATCGATAGCAAACACATTGGATCCCGCATCAGACCCTGCTAATATAACTGGACCTCAGGTCAACTCATTCTCATCAGGCCAGGCTTTGTCCCAAATCCATTGTTAGATGAAAAAGGTCAATCCTTTCACGGCGTACTCCGATCTAACTGGGTACAATTTCAGTAATATTTTCAATAGAGCCTGGGAAGTCTCAAAACTTATCAAATGTCATTACCCAAAGAAGGCCACTGGTCCAGAAAAAATCCCAGTGGTTGCTTTAAGAACATTAACCTGACGTTATCCACGATTTTAGTGAAATTATTTAACCTCTGCTCGATGGAGAAATCCTTCACAAATGGAAAATTGTCAAGTGTATGGACAGTTTTCAAGAAGTCGGGTGAGCGCTAATCCCATCACAGTATAGAGTCATCTGTCTCCTCTGTATCATTAGAAAACTCTTTCAAGCTTTTATCAACAAGAAAGTTATTGATCACCTCAATAGGAACGACCTATTGAGCGAAAATCTGTACGGATTTCGATCGACCTTGTCCACAAGAACGATCGTATTAGATATTACAAAGGACTTTGACAATAGTTACTGCTCAAGCTCTCGACCTATTGAATACGTGAAATAGTCTTCTTAGTTATAAAGTCCTTCCTTACGGGGAGTTCCCTGAAGGTAGTTGTTAACGGTCAGTCATCCGAGTCCCATGTGATCAACGCAGACATTTGTATCTTGATAGATTTTTGAAGATCTAATTAGATACATCATAGGCTGCCGGGAATACCATATCAAGAATGCACATTATGTTTTCACGATAATTATGCCTAGCCGATTAGCTTTGTCTGTGCTATCTATTGGGAATTCCCACTGACTTGCTACACGTCCTATCTCTTTAAGCGAGTCTGGGTGGGGTTCATATCAGTTTATTCTATTTTCCTTCTCATAAAAGCTGAAGACTTTCCATTGCATATATTGGTTAACCATGCCATGCCTAGTTTTATATTCGGTGGAGGGTAATAAATTGCAAACTGATACAATATGGTCAATTGATTCTAGATATTAATAACATAATATGCATTTGGAGACAATACTATTTTTCAATCTGTTTATTTGATGATTTCTAGTTAGGAAGCAATGGGCTTTTGCTGCAAGAATAAAACGTTCAGTTTCAGTTTTTAATCATGCAGTATACAACCACTGATGGTCATTGGGTTTTGTCTATATCAGCTTGTTTAGTACAGGCAGTGTATTGATCATAGATACATTTATCTTACCATCGTTTCTGGGTTTGATCTATAGCATTTACTTCTGCTTTCTTTTTTACGTTGTTTTCTGCTTTCAGTAATAAATGATTTACTTACTTTTCATCACCCCTTGGAATTCTGTTTTGAATTTGTCGCATTCTTTTATCACAGAACAGATTTTCTTATTTCGTTCATTGTCTTTGACAATTGTTGTGATTTTGTAAGATATTTTTAATTGAAGTAACCCCGCCGCTTTCCCCGGAGAATGGCGCATATAGACCATCAACATCAGCTTTATGATGATGAATTCGTTGGCAAGTGATTTCGGGTTAACATAATCTTTCATTATGTGTGCTTGATAATTTGTAGCTAGCAAGCATTGGACTTGTGAAGCAAGAATGAAACCTTCGGTTTCAGTTTAGAACTCTGCCCTACGTAACCATTGATGGGTACAGGGTTTGCCTGCTTGTTTGGTATGAACTGAGTATTTACCATGAGGAGGCTTATCTTGCTATCGTTTCTGCATTTGATACATTTCATTTACTTTTGCTTTCCTTTTTAGGTTCTTTTACGCTGCAGTTTGTGTATTATGGTTAACTTTCACTTCAGCATCCATTTGAAATTCCCTTGCAAATCTTTGGCTTCCTTTATTATTGAACAACGTTTCTTATTTCTTTTATGTTCTTTGAAAGAAATCAACGTCTAGTCGTTTGTAGTTTCCAGCTATCTTTGAGGACCGATTTCTGGAATTTTTTAGCTGAACTTAACCTCCGCCTCCTTCGGATCTAGACACATACAGACGATCGAAATCAGCCTTATGTTGATGCATGCAGTTGCTTGTGAGAAGTTATGGTCCAGTTAAGTATGTTAAAACAGTATTGCACCCTAGGAACAAAGTGTTTATGCCTGTTGCTTTGTTTTACGAATTCAACTCGGTATTTAACCCCAGATTCTTTTCTTAATTTCTCCTTCATTTGAGTATGCTGCATTCCATCTTCTTTGATAACTCCGCGGTATTTATAGGCTTCTTGTTCCATTTGCCTAATTATTGTGGCAAACTCAGTAAATTGTAATAATCGTAATTCTCCCTTTCTTGAAATTTACTTTTGCACAGTTATCTAATCCGAAGTCTATATCGATGTAATCACTGAAACATTTTCCAGTATTGAGGTATGCCATTCAACTCATTGTAATCGTTGGCGTAGAGTTTTATATCATCCGCATAGAACATGTGATTAAACACATTCTTTCTTACTTTGTATCCATAGTTATTACTGTTTAGTTCATGCGAAAGGGGGATTATGGCAGACAAAACAGAAGGTGTGACAAGGATTCTTCTGGAAAGATACCTCGACGGATATACAAAAATTAGGACGTAGTAGTACCTTTGGTGTGATTCAGGCATAATGACCTTTTCTACAATTCCATACTATATTTATTGAATTTTACTATCATCGAAGAGACTTTGTACATTTCCAAAGCCTAAGATTGTAACACATAATCAAATGCTTTACGGTAATCTATCCAAGCGTTGCTGAGATTTCTACATTTCTTGCAATATTCCATGACCATTTTATTCATTAGTAGTTGGTGGTTCCAACTATATGGACCTCTTGGACATCTTTTCTTTCCCAGTGGATGAATGTTTTTTGAATCCGGAAAAGAATAGCTATAGTTAGTTAGGACCGATGTGATCAATTTTTATGTGGGGGACAGACATATTATTGGCCTATAATATTTGGATCATCTGTTTCATATGTTTTTGGTAGGATATATGTAATACTTTCAGTGATCCATTCCGGCAATATATTGGGGTTTTTTTAATTAGCATTTATGAAGTTTGATATGATGATAGAGCCAAAATTTGTATAACCTGTCATTTCCTGGGGATTTCTATTTTGGGGGTTTTGTTACAGCTTGTTTAACGTTATTCCTGATGATCTTCTTTCGCTCTTGCACGGGTTTATCGTTCATTCTTTCTTCATCCTCTCTGCGATTTCAATATATCCCTTTGGGTTTCTCCAAATAATCTCCCAATTTTTTTTACACTTCTTCAACAGATGATAGAATTTTGACTTCCATATATGCTTTTCGAATTTCCGTATAAAACTTCTTAAGGTTCGTTTCGGAAATATTTTCTCGATAGAAGTTACAACGATATTCATATAGTCTTGTTCTTTGTGTCTTTAACTGCAATTTCTGTATAAGCATTTCCTTGATTTGTAGCATTTCATTTAGTGTTTAATTTTATATTTCCGCTAGATCTTCTTGCTTTCCATGTTGAAACGTTTGAATTTCTTGAAATCTCATCTAGTATCGACACTTCACAGGTGATTGTCTCAATTTCTCGCTTAAAATTTGTCTTCCAGGTGGTCTGCTTTTGTCTGTTTTTTTATCTTTTATTTGTCGTGATATTAAGCTTTTCGATGGCTGCTAACACTATTGCATATATGACATTATTTACTTCTGTGATGTCTTCTAACGGTCTCCCGGTTAACAAAATTTGCAATATATATATTTCGCGCACGATATTAGATTTTTCATTTGAAATTTTGGTGGCCGGTCGTTTTCTGATATTTTGTGGGTGTTACTTTGGTGACTATTTGAATGGTGTGGCTTTTCGCTTCAGTGATTTAAAATTTGTTTGTCATCAAGCAATTCGATTCATCTTCATTAGTGACAGAAACCGAATCAGTGCAATCAAATGTCGCAGCTAGATTTGATCATTTTATTTCCTGAGAAATCGTTATTTCTTATCTCATTTGTTTTAGTTTGTATCACATCCTCTGTCATATTATCTATTTTCAATCTGGAGTCATTTCTTTTTTTGAATGATGTCTGACTGAAAATTTAACTTATATTTAGTTTTACCTTATCTATTTCTTTATTTCAGATTTTTTTATTTCGCATGGTGACCCCCGCGGACATTGGAAAGCATATTTGGGTCTAGATAGGGTCTTTTATTCTTATTCTTATTCTTCTTTTTCTTCGTATTATTATTATTATTATTATTATTATTATTATTATTATTATTATTATTATTATTTATTTCCTTTAATATCTGGCGTTTACACATTTCTTTACGGGTCCCCCACCATGGACCTAAGGTTAGAAATGGTATCATGATACTTTCCACTGCAAAAAAAAATAATTACATAGATAAAGCCCTTCGTAAAGTGGGGGCTGTACTTGTCAGAACAATTTTTTGTACCACTTTGAGGCATGGACTTCCAGGGATCCCTTCAATTAGTCTATTGGAATATTTTCCAACCAATCCTAGGGCTCCAACTACAACAGGGGTTGTTGATGTTCCCATGTGCCACATTTTTGAGATTTTTATTTCAAGGTCCTTGTATTTTTACATCTTTTCGAATATCTTCAAAGATACATTACAGTCTGCAGGGACTGCCATATCAATAAGGAGGTACTTTTTTGTGGTCTTTAATAACAATGTCTGGGCGGTTGGCTTTGAATGTTCTGTCAGTGTGTATTGTGTAGTCCCATAAAATTATTACTATTTCCTTTGATTTCTGGTGTGTAATCATTTCTTTCCGGGTCCCAGCCAGAGACATAATGATAATTTCCACTGAGGAAAAAACAAATGAAAAAAATCGCACATATTTTACATAAATAAAGCCTTTCGTAAGGTGTGTGCTGTACTTGTGAGTACATGTTTGTATTTCTTTAAGGCTTGTGCTACCAGGAATCCTTACAAGGACTCTATGGATTTTACAATCAATCCGAGGTAGCCTACAAAAATTAGAGTTGTCAATACCATCATGTACTACATTTTGGAAATTTCGATTTCAATATCCGTGTATTTTGATAGATTTTTGAAGATCTTCATTGATACATTACAAACTGCAGGGACTTCTATGAAAATAAGAAGACACATTTTGTTTTTGCTGTCTCTGTTCACGATGTTTGGGCGAGTAGCTTTGATTTTTCTATATTACTGTTATTATTGTCAGTCTTATTATTATTAGTTACACCAGTGAGAATTAGTAGATTTACTAATTCAAACATTTAACTCTGAGACCCGCTATGTCATATACAAAAGGGATAATCTTTCTCATTCGCTTCATATTTCATTAGTAAGGAATAAGTGAATCCCAAGAGCCACCTCTTATGGAAGAGACACTCAACAAGATGCCTCATCGACCAATGAAAATATCGAGCCAACCATTATCTATCCTATATTTTCTCATCTGCAATTACTCATTCCTCTTGCGTCTATACAGCAAACTCGTAACCTTCTATCTGGAATGTCTCTTGAGCCTTGTATTGGGTGAACATTTCGTACATTCTTATTCTTATTCAGTTATAGGCAGTACTGGAATAGTACATGACTTAATCGTTAATAATATTTCAAATGGATGAAATAGTTAAGAAAAATCTGCTTGGAGAGAAGGAGAAAAAATATTTCTCTTTTTCTCGATATGATTAATAATTGGTTCTATTGCCAGGTTCGGAGGTGTTTTGAGATAATAAAAATCCCATCGATTTACGATGTACGACATTTTGAAATAATACCTTGCCCAATTTATTTATTTTTTATTTTATCGATGAGAATGTTAAGTACTATTGTCGCTGCGGTAAAGAATTGTTTTTTTCTTGGGCGCATGAAGAGTGGGGATTACATAACACAGTACAGGTCGTGATAGCTTACCAAGCAATTGTTTTATTCCAACAAGAATAACATTATTGATGAGTATCCATGCGGATGATACAGCAATTTACTGGTGCACCTCAAATAATCTGTATGACTAGAAACTAGCAGTTCATTTCACCTCTAACCTAACTTACGTGGCTCAATGCAATCCGACAAAACCTAAACTAGTAATGTTCCATCACCACCGAACAGACCCAAAACTGTTACCTATCTCTCAAAGTGGCTCTTCATCCTGAACGTCTGTTCGTACACAAGCTCCTGTCAGAACTCAAGTGGAACTCATATATCCGATCTGTTGTTAAAGAAGCCGGAACAATTGTGGGTTCATTGTACCGCTCTAGTAAGTATTTGACTCTCCCTGCTATACTCTGTCTTTACAAGAGCGAGATCAAAGCAAAAATGGAGTATTGCTGTCATATCTGGGCTGAAGATGCATGGACCTCACCTGCCTGTCTTGATAGGGTTCAAAATCGCCTCCGTGGACATGTGGGTGATCAATTAGTCTGTACCTTTCCCGTAGCAGAAACGTCAAGAACCTATTGTTGCTCTATCTCTATTTTGATGCCATGTGTTCTGACGAGCTACATGCTTTAATTCCACGACCACATGACTTTTATAACTGAAACCCGCAATGGAACCATTGCCTTCGTGTTCTTGCAGTAAGAAGTTCCGTTCAGAAGACTTCTTTTCAAGTGGTACTGACTCCAGAGATGAGGCACGGTGGTGTAGTGGATAGCGGTTCCGACTGAGGGATCACATTCATTAACGTGCTAATACCCATGCGAAAGCTACGAATGTATGAATCCTCTTCTCTCTCCAAGTATGTGTAAATAACAGGACACATTGGGTTCTATAGACTTGGATGGCAACTGGTCTACCACAGAAAGAAAGATCGCCTAAGCGTGTATCACGCATGGCACATAACTAATTCCAGCCAAGATGCTTTCGCAGTCGCTTAAATCGCGACCCCTTCAAGTCTAGGATTAACACTTATCTTTCCTGCATAGCCGCATGAACCTCACTTCTTGCCTTTTCTTATTCTCATACAATACCACATTGAGTGAACATTAGTATAAAAATGTTTTGCACAAGAGTCTCAATGAAATTGTTATATGAATGAAATACTACTTTGAAACGTGTACACACAGAACCATCTTTTCACGAGCAATGTTCTCCAATAGAAAATATATTTTGCTTTTCCAACTTTTCAACATGAATATTTATAGCGATATTTTTATTTTATTTTGGTTAACTTACAGTTTCAATAACAATGGCACCGCCTAAAGTTTCGCAGGAAAATTCTAGAAGTTTCGAAGGAAAATTCTAGAAGTTTCGAAGGAAAATTCTAGAAGTTTCGAAGGAAGATTCTAGAAGTTTCGAAGGAAAATTCTAGAAGTTTCGAAGAAAAATGAAACATAATTCAGTTAATAATAAAATCCTCAAATCTAGAAATTTGAGAAATAATTTTGCTCGGCGTTTTTTGTCCCGATCTCCAAGATCAAATCTAAATTATTTCCAACTGTTCTTGTCGCGTGGTTTATTGGGACGTATGAAATTAATTTTCGTTTCTCATCAAATATTTTTCGTAAATTTAAAAAACATGATAAGTAATGATTTCTATGGAATATATATAATTGAATCTAGTTGTTTGGAATACTTACATCATCATCATCATCATCCTTCAACCTCCCTATGGTTAGTCGGAACTCCATTGACAATACTTTTCCATACTGCTCGGTCCTGCATTTCCGCACCCAGGTCCCCAATATCCAACCGTGAGTCCCGAGCCGTGGTGTCTGCGAATGTCAGCTTTCGTGAGAAGACACTGCCAGAAGGATGCCACCGAAGTAAGGTTGAGACGACCTCCCCGACCACTCGGTGACAGAGTCCGGAAAGCTGCAATGGTTTTGGTTTGAGCTTAAAAGAGATCAGTCTCAGTTCTCCGTTAATTGCGTTGCATGGGAACTCCAACTGAGGTTCTGTTGAGATACGTATATGTCCCATCCAGTCGTCTTTCAAGACGAACAATGTCCACGATTCTGATCCATACAGTACGACTGGTTCAATCAGTGTTTGGACGTTTAAAGAGGAAGGAAGATTCGAGCGCCAAATCTGGTAAAGTTTGTTGCACGCATCACATGCAAGAGCTTCGCGGATGTTGAAGTCTTTTTGGGAATCTACTATGTGTGATCCAATATATTTGAAGTCCTCAACTTTTGGTTGTATTTTTGAGTGACTTGGATGATTCAGGGGAGGTTGTGATATAAAGTGCTGTTCGATAAAAGTGAGACACATGATTTTTTTACTAAATGTTCTCTTCTCCGATGAAACGAAAGTTGAGCTAAATTCAAAGGATAAGCGATCTAAAATCCGAAAAAAAGCTTTGAAAGCTCTTTGAATTTAGCAGTAAGTACTGTCAAGCATCCGTTCAGCATAATGTTCTGGGGATGCCTTTCTTTTCATGGAACTGGTTTCTTAAAACCTATTGATGAAAAGACCCTCAGGATCGAACAGTACAAGAGAATTTTAGAGTATTGTCTGCTTCCTTCTGCTGAAAGGCTGCAAATCGACATCACCAAGCTCATTTTTATGCAGGATAATGCTCCCTGTCACAAATCAAAATTGATGAAGGAATACTTTGATGAGAAGCAGGTGAGTGTCATGACATGACCGCCCCAATCTCCTGACCTCAACCCCATAGAAAACTTATGGAGCATTATGAAGTACAGATTCTCGAGAAAGCAGTTGAGCAACAAAGACGATTTCATTGTGAATTTAATATCCGAATGGAATTCAATGCTTGGAGATGAGATTTGCCAGAACCTAATCAAGTCAATGCCAAAAAAGGGTTGAAAAGGTTATTCAATATAATGGAGAACCCATAGATTATTAAATATTTCGAACTGTATTACTATTATAAATAAATTATACCTCTATTATTTTTTACTTAAAGCTGTTCGGTTATGTTTCAATTGATTACTAGTTGCAGGAAATAAGTGAGTCACTTTTTTTGCTCAGAACTTTCCCGTAAATCTCATTGATATCCAACATTATAATTATCAACAGAATACCTTAGGGCGAATAAACTTTTTACTGGGTGGTCCGGAAGGGGTCTTTATATTAGTAAGATTAAAAATTAGTTTGACCCCCAAAACAATAGGCGAACAAATTTTTAAGTAAAGTCACTTTTATCGAACGGTACTGTATTCTGTCTTACTAACATTGCAGTTAGACCCACCTGGTTCGTTGCTTGCTCGAGTGATTGCCGCAAGGATACTGCATGTTTGGTACATTGAAAAATTAATGCAATGTCATTTTTAAATTTAAGGCCAGTCACGTATTTTGGAGGGTAGCCCCTTTTCTTTCATGTTGTCGAAAGAAATACATCGAACATTGTCCAGAAGCACTATAAGAAGAAACAGAGCGAGTTTAGAAGTGTTGGTTACTTTTGCACCTTGCGTTTTACAGCTGAATAAATGTAACTAACTATTAGTAGTAGTCCTATTGTGGGATATATTTCAAAACATTTTGCGTCTGGTTAAGAGAAAGACGTCATTCAATTCCAAATCACTAAGGTTGCAACGGGGGATCATTCTCCTATATTTTCGTACATGTCATAGGGATTAACATAATATAAATAGAAGGAACATGTGGAAAGATATGGAATTAAATAATTTTCTTTTCAAACCCGATAATTAAATAGCATAATATTAGACCCGGTTGTACTATTTATATCGCTTCAGTATAACTAACTAAACATGGAATTTTAGCATGTATAAATAGTAATAGTAATGGTAATATCAGCCGTTTCCTTAGGATGAAACTTTAAGAATTGATTCGGTATGATCATAAACTACAACCGAGAGCAAGACATTTGATCGGCAGGTTTTCACGACCTTTTGTTTGGTGGTCCCGGGTCCACCCTGACCCGGGCTGGTGACATCTGTTAGTGTCCTAGCTGTGGGCAAGTGGTTGGCCCCCAGGCTGGGGTAGGAACACTGTGAAAGTATAAAAATACAAGAAAATTTGCCAGCAATACATTTTTGAGGCAAAAATGTTACCAGCAATATATTGGACTAGACATTTCAACTCTCTGTTTCTTGCGTTAAGAAGTGTCTTTTTGTTTCCATTTCCTCTAAAGCTTCGTTGCTCATAGTATCGTTCCATGGTACTCTCAGCATCCTTCTATAGATCCATATTCCTGGTGACTCAAGTCAATTCTTCATCTGCAATTGTCCAGCGTTCACTGCCTTATAGAAGGATCGATATTGCATAACAGATCAGTAATCTTTTCTTTGATTCAAATGAGATTTTCCTGTTTCTTAATACTTTGCTTAGCTTTTGGAAGTCAGCTTTGTCAATCCTAATGCGCATACGATTTTCGGTGTCGCATTTTTCGTCATCCGTTAAAACACTTCCCTAATATTTAATATTTTTGTATTTGTTTGATTTTGCTATTTCCAGTTTGTAATTCAGTTTGGGAATTTCCTTTTGCTGAAAACCATACATTATGTCTTCTTACAATTGATGTGTGTTTGTGTATGTGTGTGTGTGTGTGTGTGCGTGTGTATGCTTATCCGGCTTAGGAGTATATTGTGGCATAGCATATGCGCTGATTCCATACGTTTTCGTATTTTCCAGTGATGTTCTGTCTATTAGTTAAACTTCATACCATAGAGGGTGGCAACCTCCCTTTTCCCTCCACATATGATCAGCCATGTCTCATTTTCTATTTCACCTCGTGTTACGTCTTGACGGTGTTCTTGCAGTTTTAGCTTAAGAAAGATTGTGTATATGAAAATACAAATGAGGACAACAATCTGAAGGATGCAAATAGTGTAAATAGTTACAATAACTCATCTCAGAAAAATGGACAGATAATGCAGATTCATGCCTTTCCGATGGGTATTTGCTCGTAAGGGGAATTGAAACTCGGCTCTCCGATTAGTAATTCCGAGCCATTATCCATTACACCATCCGCATATCCAAGCTTTCAGCACCTGTTATTCCCAAGCTGTCATTCATCTTGGTACTGATCATACTCGACGTTGCTTAACTTAAGTGGTCCTGCCTTGTTTCAACGTGATGTGGCTGTAAGCCGATTGTGTTCGTGAGACATCTTTCACATAATACAAAACTCTCAATGTAATATACGCAATAATTTTCTCAGAAAGAAAAAAAAATCTACCTTTAACTCAGATTTCAGGTAAAAAAGACTTCGTGATTCCATCCTTTCAGAATATTTTGGACCCTTTCAAGATCGTTCCAGCATCTTTTTGTGTGCTGAACTATCCTACATAATTTTCGCGCATCCTGGATATTTGAAATCGTTCAGAAGAGAATTCTTTAGAGAGTGGAATAAGCGGTAATCCAAATACGAAAGATCAGGTGAATAACGCGAGATCATCCTAGCTAAGATTAACGACTTTCTGAACGGTCTACTAGAAGACATGAGATTGGACGTTTTGACTGATGGTGGTACCCTTCCGATAGGCCAGTTCCAGGCGCTTTTCATGGATTGCCTCATTCGATCGGTTCGGTTGGGAGAAATATTTGTCTGAATTCAACGTCTGATTATAAGGAAGGTGATTGTAATCCTTTCAATTCTCACCAGATACACAGTACCAACTACTTCGGATACAGATCGATTTTTCTTTTTCTACAAGATATCTATAGCTCCCCATTTTATTAAACTATTCATTTTTCATTGACTATGACCATTCTCTCAATGTCCATGTATTTTAAAATGCCTTACGACGCTCATATAAGATATATAGATTATATTTGCGATGTACCGTGTCCGGTGGCGTGGATTATCTTTATCAGCGTTTAGGACTACAGACCTCCCGGAACCTTCATGGAGTTTCCAATCAAAAGTTTACGAATACTACTATAAGCAATGGCACCTTCACCATAAAAGGTACATATTATTTTTTGCTTTTTGGGTAGCATGTTTCCCTTTCCGGAAAAGGAGAGTATCTAATAACCAAAATGCATATCATTTTCCGGCATTTTAATTTGTATCTGAGAAGGATTTAAAGTTCACCATCAACACACGAATTGTATACTTTGAAATTATATCTTTAAGAATATGAATATTTATTTATTTATTATTAGGCCACTAAACCTGAAGCCAAATTATGTAAACAAACGGAAGGTAAAAAAATATAACAACCAACATTAGTAACATCTACAAAGCAGGAAAAATTGAATGAGAAAATTGATTTGCTTTTTAAGGCTTCTCAGTCTCTTGTTGCTTATTTACAGCCGAAATATACTTTGGATTATAAAAATAATTGCATTAGATCATTTCTTTAGAATAACAGTCATTTTTGCTGATACAAATCCTATTATTTAACCTACTGCTGGGGGCAAACGAAGACAGTAGCAGGGAGACTGTTTACACAAAAACACATAAAATCTGCCAATATATTCAAATATGATTTTGATTAGTTTTTTAAAACGCCCAAACTCATGATACTGACCGGCAAAAGAGAGCGACATTTTAATTTCTTAATTTACATTTGTTTTTGATCGCATCATTTTTATCATGCTATTATATATGATTCAGAAACTAATGCTAGTATATAATAAGATTCAGAAATAAAGAATAGCACTTCGGAGAGAATCCAACTGAATGTTCATATCCCAAATAATATGCCTATCTGTGGCAGCTACATTCAATGTAAGCCAACTACTAGCAAACATTCACATCTATCTATGTACATTTCTTCCTTGCTTTCGCGAACTCTTATTGGACAGTCATATTTATAATTTATATACATTAATAAGATCTTAACAGATCAATTTTCATAGGGTTTCCTAAGAAGCTACGTGCAAAGGAATAGATCATTCGGCATAATAAAACATATAATGCGAATGATGATGTATAGAGCGCGTAGCAGTGTTAGGTTGCACATAGCACTAAAACAGTGCGGTTTCGTTTATGACACTGGAACAAGGAATGCTATATTCATGCTCAGAATGATATCAGAAAGAACAATACAAATGCAAAAGGATATACACTTATTCTTTATAGATTATGCAAAATGATTTGATACAATAACACAAAGAATAGGACTGACGGGAAAGTTGATTTCTTTGGATATGATATGAATATAACCGAGAAATTATATTGGCAGCAAACCGTGTATATATGCCTAGAAAATGACCGTATAAATTAAAATAGAAATGGACAGAAAACAATAATGCATCTTCTCACATAACGTTTCTAACCATTACAGGAAGGTAGAAATATTTTTTTTTATGAAACCGGTGTTTAAAATATGTCTTCTCACTGGGCTCATTTAACCTTTACAATGACGTCATACCGAAAGAACTGGACATCCTATCATGTTTGATTATTGGTTGACATAATCTTATGAGCGAAAGATATGCAGATGGCAAAGCATTGATAACAGGCAGAGATGAAAACTGCAAGAACTTCAAGGGAATGTAGTCGAAGAAATTAAAAAGAAAGCACTTACCTTCAACTATTTTTGCATATGATGCATCCTCGGTCGGAGTTAACTAGTTTTTTTTCTCCAGCTTTAAAATATAATTTATTTTCCATTTCTGAGAGTCGATATTCGCTTTTTACTAGAATGCTTCAAATTTCCTGGTGGCCAACTAGTCAAGTTAATGAAAATCAATGTTGTTAGGTCCAGAAAAAAAAAAAGGTATTAGAAGTGGTGCAAAAAAAAAATAAAAAATCGTAAATCAATCTCGCTTCTCTATCAAGAACGTGAAAGCACATGATTGCCTAGACAGACGGGTAACATGAAACTCCTTCGCTTTCGTTGATTCTGCATTAAGCTAGTAATAGCAGGGATAAACACACACAGATGAATCAGTCACATCCATAGTCTAAGAATGTTCGCTGTATGATATGCGGGCAATGCAATTTCAATTCAAATGTGGCTTAATAACATGCATCAGGAAGGCGTATATGTTGAAAAATAATAAATGTGTGGTGTAAAACAATTGCTTCCTTAAGTTGCTATCTGCGTATTGATATAGCAAATTATATTATTTAGTGTTTTTCTTTTATCTCAGAGGCATACGGACACATTATGTTGACACACAGGTTCCTGTACAATCACTGAAGTTAAGAAGCCTTGAACCTGGTCAGTAACTAGATAGGTGACCGGTTGGGAATGTCAAATGTCAGGTGCTGTAAGATTGGATGTATGTTTAATGGATAATGGAATTGTTCATTGGAGAGCCGAGTTCAAATTCACGTTTAGTTAACGTTAGTTATATTTCCTTACGCGCAAATACATTCTGGAAAGATAAGTATCAAACACTTCTCCACGCAACCACGGGTTAAATATTAAGATTTGTATCACGAAATCATTATTATCCCCTGAAAAAAAATCTTACAGTTTAAAAATATTTTCTGGCTGTAAATAACATGCAAATGGTTGATAAGCCGTAGAAAATAAATGAATCAATTTTACCAGTTTATGAACGGATTTTATTAGGAACCCTAATAATTCACTTAGAAACAAAGAAATGGTTACTGAAGTGTTATGTAATTTCAACCCTACTATATAGTAATGAATGCTGGTGATTCAAAATATGCATCAAATACTACATAATGTAGGTATGGGCAACCATTTTTGAAGAGTGGGTCGCACGAGCTACAGAGCATCACAAGGCTAGTCGCACCAGTAAAAAATCGAGGTAAATTTTCATTAAAGATACCGAAGCCATTTTCCCAGCAAAAATCTTGCACATTATCCTCTGCCTTGAAATGGGGAAGAATTGATTATTTTTTTTTCTTTGGAAAGAAGATTCCTTCTATAATTAAAAAAAAACAAACTTGGTATGATATTTTCACTTAGGAGAGAGATATTAATACACACTACTGCATGAGATTTGTTTCTAATTTATTAATTTTGACTATACAAAAATATTTGTAAAAGAAGAAGTATATTTATTCCTTAGATAAAAATAATTGTCATCGACGTTTCCTGTTTCCGAAGCAAAAGATGTTTACACGGATAATCTTCATTATTGAAAATCGGCCATGGTTTAAAATGATGAAAACCTTACCTTCAAAGAAAACTTACAACATTCAAGAAAGATTGTACTTAATCAATGGTTATGCATAAATGTATGTGCGCGCGTGTGTGTGTGAACAAGTGAGGACGAAAGGGAACAAACATTTTAATAAACGTTATTTTCCTCGTGAAATTAGGCGTGCCATTCAGAAAGCCTATCGGGCCGCATGTTTTCCCCGGGATGTTGTTTACATAGCATAAAGCATTGTTGCGTGCATTCACTTTCATTGGCTACTTTTTATTTCATTACTTCTTATTGATTTTGAGCGTTGACACATACTTTTGCAGGGTCGATATAAAATGTCCGTTGGTCTTATGTTTTCCGAAAACAGTGTTTATTCATTGTTAACATCAGATTTACATCTATATTTCCCCTTACTTGAAGACGGCCATGTTCACAGGAAGGAGTGGCCGAATGATGGAATAAAACTTTTCCAACTTTCTTACGTCATAATGCCATTTTGATATGACTTTCTCAAAAGCAGCTTGCCGAAGAGATTTTCTTGGGGATTGTAAGGAATTTTCCAGCTCTGTTCCGTTCCTTTGAAATTCATTGACTGCTGTGCCCACTAAGAAGGTGTTTGTAGATTTCCGTTTCAAACTTATCTCTTACGCGAGCAATGGTTGCTCACGTTGGCGAATCTATTTGAAACGCCCTTCTAAACATCGACTACGTTGTCGCACTTATAGAATCACATTACAATTATTATGAATCAATATTTACACTATATTCGTGAATTTGGCGAAATTGTAGCTGTGAGTTCAATCCATGAGTCGGGCAGTGTGTACTTGGACTCAGTTGAAACTGGTGGGCAATAACCGAGCAGTACTAAAAATGAGAAGGAGGCAAGATATCCCGATAGACGGGTAGTGGAAAGAGTAGATTAAATAAAAGGACAAGTTTTGAATTTCCTGCAGGTTACCCATATCAATATACACCTGAGTAATGTCGGAAGTCACAACGGCCGAAACATTATGATAACGACAACAAAGATGAAGATAATAGTCCAAATTTAAATAGTGTAAACAATGATAATTCCTCATCTCAGAATTTCAAACAGTTATTGTCAATCAGCTTTTCAGAAAAAAAATACCGAGCCGATAAAATTGCTTATCAGTTTTTGAACCACCTTGCAGATGAAAGATTTTTTTTTGTGGACGGGGAGGGTGTCTCTTCAGGATCAAAACTCTCCACAACTTTTTGTCCTTTTTTATAGCTAAGTAAATTTTGTTGGCTTACTACTAACACAACAGTCTGCTCGGCAATCGATTTACACCAGCTTCTCATGTAGATTCCTCGATGTTATCTTCTGTAGCCCTTGTATTCAATAAATTCTGTGAGTGAAATTCCCTAAGCCCACTTTCCTGATTTTGTGACCCCGAAATTTCAGATGTCTCTTTATGATAATACACATAAGTGTGCCTTTTGTTTCCATTTTTCTTAAAATTACCTCGTTGCTTACATGTTTCGTTCATGGCATTCTCATCATCCAGCTCCGTTATCTCTTTTTCATCTCTAAAGAAATTGGCCATCATTCATTAGCAGAGAAAAGACATGTATATTATAGATAGACATGTATTAATCAACCATCGCTTCTATGTATTTATGGGCATGGGACCGAGTGGTTAGGCCATTCGGGATAGGGCCACTAGATTCAAATTCGGATTTCAACATGTTCGAGTTGTAAGGGAGACGATTCCCGCACGCCTCGTCGTTGATATGTATCTCAAAAACATGCCACGGTTGACCCAAGACTTATGAGTGAAAATGTACAGTCATAACCGTTCGAAAGCCATCGATAGTTGCGCTAGAAGTAAGACATAATTCATGGTGGCCGAGAGTCTAACTGTTTTTTACATTCTTGATGTTGTCTCTCCCAGAATCTAAGATCTGCCCAGCTTTGTCATGTATAAAATACAGATCGGCTGTGTTATTGAAAATGCACTAGTGTGTCTGAGCGTGCCTCTACAACAAGGATTAGCTAGCTATCATATCCCACACGTGTACTCAGAATCGATTAGCCAGCTATTTTATGTATATATATATATATATATATATATATATATATATATATATATATATATATATATATATGTGTGTGTGTGTGTGTGTGTGTATATATATATCACACACACACACACACACATATATGTGTATATATATATATGTGTGTGTGTATATATATCACACACGCACACACATATATATTTATATATGCATGTATATATTTTGAGTGGGTCGTCTTGCATGTGACACGAATAAAGACGATTTCTTGCATTTTAACGTCTCTTATTTTCCAAAGGATTATTGCAGCAAAACTATATTTAAGCTTATCGGATAAATTAAAGTATCACAGCATATGCTTTCTTATCATTTTATATCTATATGTTAATCACTCACTCGATCTAGTCCAGTTAAACCTCACACAACACTGCAGACCTGTCTACCCCCTGGAATCAATCACACTCATGTTTCTATCAACCCATCGATCACCTCGTTGTTTCTTTTCATTAATTCCTCTGTCTTCGCTATCTTCCATGTCTTGACACGAGCGGAAATTAATTCAGAATAAGCAGTTAATTAAGTTGTTAATTAATTGCGATACGATTTTCCTTAACAGAGGTTATTTAGAGCGCACGAGAGGTCATCGACAGCTTGCTCAATTAGTAATTTGAATTAGATTTCTAAGCAATTATTTGTTGCAGAAATAGGTCAAAATTTGTCTAGAATATTGCATAGGAGTCAGTTTCACAGAAAAGTGAAATATAAATGAGAAATCTATTACATTCTACCGAATATATTTTCGTTTAAGTCTTGTAAAACTGGCATATTAAGTTTCATTATTATTTATTTTAGTTCAATATGAGTATAGGGATGTAAAGAATATATATATATATATATATATATATATATATATATATATATATATATATATATATATATATATATATATATATACTGTTATCCCAGTATAATATATGGACTGCGCCGACATTGCGTTAACCATATATTTTTATTAAAATTAAAATTACGTAACGGCCAGTCTATACTCTGGACCTGAAGATTGCGTTGTGCACGAAACTCCGAGTCGTGCTACCGGTCAAAGATAATATGTATATTTATTATTATATACTTAATAGCTCTGTTTTATTACATCGGGCACTTTTTTATTAACACGCGCACTCAATGCGATATATATATATATATATATATATATATATATATATATATATATATATATATATTATTATTATTATTATTATTATTATTATTATTTAACAAACAAAATAAATCACCAAAACAACACATTATCTCCTACCTTTCTTACTACATACACCATAATACCTCGATGTCTCTATGAAATCCTAACTAGTCCCCATATGTACATTTCAAAGTTCGTGGAGGGAGGGGAATAAAACAACAATGTTAAAGCCACAATGATTATTTACAGTATGAATTAATACTATTTACATGAAAACAAAAGAAAATAAGGTTAGTAATAAAAAACCCACAATCCCTAAATGTGACAGAAACATCAGTTAACTGGACGAAAAAATTGCGGGATTTTAATAGTATAAAAAAACAATCATCCATCCAAAAGCACTCACACAAACACGCACTCATTCAGTTGCAACAACAAATACGAAAACTCACACGCGAAACGAAAGGCATCCCGCAACAACCAGAGAACTGACATCACTGACCACCTAACGAGGGAGGGGACGGGGAATTAAACTAAAGAAAAATTGGGACAGAAATAAAAGAGGCCAATGAGCATATATACCCTAGCTAAGTTAACCGGAAAAGGGAAAGCGATGTTAAGAATAACTTACGAAAAAATTGATTTATTCTATTTATATGTTAAGTCTGTTTTGTTAAGAGAATGCCCACTTTTTATTAAGGGATTGTTGGCTGCTTTTAGAATCAAGGAAGTGTATCTACGTGGGACAAAATTTAAATTCGGTCAAGTCTGGGTAGAGGTTTCATCTTTCTGTCTGGCTACACTGGCATTATTTCAAGTTGTCAATTTGTTAATGTCTGTCTTATTTTATCCTATTTAATGTTTATGTTACAATATGTTTGCCATTTTTTATTTATTTATGTATTTATTTTTTTAAAACTAAATCGAGATTTTCTTAAAGGAGTAGTCAAATATGATTAAGTCATATTTTTCCTATTATTTATTTATACAAATATAAAATACTATATTTATTTATTTTGTATTGTAAAATTAAAATTTAATTTGTTATCAAATAACAGATATAAATAAGTGAACTATTTTTTATATTTTATTATTTATGATATAATTAATTATTTTTGTGGAGTATATAAGACAATTTCTGCTATTTCATTTCTTTGGTTTAATAAATTTTTATTTTTCAGAAGCTTAATAATATATAACATAAAGGACATGGGTCATCCAAAACTCTACAAGTTTTTGTTTATTTATTAGTTTCCATTATAATGTTGGTGTTTTATTTTTTTCTCTTAATTGCCAAAATATTTTGATAGGTATGTTTGGTTACGGTACTTAATTCTATTGAAAGAAGTCAGGTGTTGTCTCCATTGAAGTTTAAAATCATTCTTTGTATATCCTACGTAGAATTTCTCAATATTAGGATTCTCAATGGATGAGATAGTGCATTGGTAAACTACATATTCTGTGCGGCATTCATTATTCAAAGGACAATTTATAGGATTTCTACGATTATATAATTTTATTATTGTTTATTCTTATTTCAGGTCTTTATTTCTTTGATTCTGGTATACGTATTTATTGAAGATTTTCCTACTATAAATTTTTATAATTATTTCGAAATTTTCAGTGCAACTGTAACTTAACTTTAGGAAATTTTATTAAAAATTTTGCTAAATTTACTATTTCTAGGAAAATGTTTATTAAAGCCAGAAATTTTTGTCCTAATTTACTATTAACCATTTGGTTGAACGTGTATGTGTACCAAAAAGTTTTTCTATATCTGTTTTTTCTGAGCTTTCTGTTATTATTTTTTATATAATTGATGTTAGGGCATTTATAGCCCCTATTCTTTAGAGCTTGATTATAAAAATTACTGTGTTCATAAAATATTTTTCATTAGCCGAATTTATACTTATTCTTTTTTCAATAGATGAAAGTATGTGCCTTATTGTAGATGGAGGATTTGCCTTGGGGTTTATATACAAAGTATTAGTATTTGCTCTTTATAAGGTAGGTATATTATATATATATCTAATGCAACATCGAGGAAGTTTACATTTTTAACTTTGTATTAACAGTAATTTTCACTTTTAAGCTTTTAAACTCTCTTTCTAATTTTAATTATTTTAAAGTTAGTAGACTTCCTCACAAGCATAAGACCATCGTCCCTATGCAAACCAATGTCCTTAATATTAATTTCACGGTGTGAACGTACATTATATCATATAAATAGACCAACAATATCAGAATACGCAGAGTTTTATGACCCCATTGTGATATCAAAATGGTCTTCGGAGTTTTTAATCCACTGGTCTCCATTATGAATGAGGACGGATTTTTTATGCATTCATAATTATATTTTTTCCTTCCTCTGTTAGTTCTGAGTATAGAGTAGCAAATTATAGGGCAGTCGTGAAAAGTTCCCTTAATATTGATGCATAGTATTCATCAATATTAAACTGTATTAGGGTTCAATTTGATTTATGTTTAATATTCATAACCACTTAGTGACTTCTTTTGTATTGATACAGTGTGTTAATCCAAGGTAATCCTCTATTTGCTCGTTCATCTCTTCCATGATTCTTTTTACTAATTTTTCCGATTTCAGGGCGGGTTGTGTTTATAATTCTGGTAGAAGGATTAACCTCAAAATCGGTTTTGTTGCCTTAATGGTAATATAGACTTTTTTCGGTAAGTTTGCCTAATCTATCACTAATATTTAATTTATACGTGATGTTTTTACTGGTTATATTGATATTTTCTACATTATTAACATTATTTTTATTAGCGTTTTTATAGTTCTTTGTTAAATTATATTAACTAGGTTGTTATTGTCTTTTGTTGCTAATTTGTCAAAATTTCCAATTTTATCGAACTTCGCTAAAACTTTCACAAATATCCCTAACTATTTTGTCCAGATGTTTTGGGAAGTAATTTTTCTTTTTGGTGAAAGAGATATTGTTTGCTATATTAAGTAAATCCATTTCGAATTCAAACACCATTTCAATAAATGGTGCCTTTTTTTTTGGTGTTGAAACCATGAACTTCAGGTTCATTTAATGAGTTATTCTTTCGAAGGAAGAAATACGTTCTACATCTCATCCTACATATTTTTACTATTTTTGCAATAATTTGACAAAATAATTCCTTTTTTTTTGTATTAGGAATGTTCTTCAGAGAAATCCCGAAATATATTTTTTACATAATTTTAGAGGGTTTATTTTAAAAATAAAGTTTAACAGTGCTCAAACATATTAAGGAGCCAATATATATATATATATATATATATATATATATATATATATAAATAAAATAATATGAAAGAACAATCAGATTTATAAATCATTTTTTTATTAATTTCTTTTATTTTTAAAAGCAGTGCATAATGCTATAATTATTTGTTTAAAAATATCTCCATCCAGAAATTACTGTTTCGAAACATCATATTATGCTTTACTATGTATCGAGCACTGTTTTTTAAAAACTAATACTAAAGAAATCTGTATTATAAATCTGACTGTTCTTGCCTAATATTTGAATATATATATATATATATATATATATATATATATATATATATATATATATATATATATATATATGTATATATATATATATATATATATATATATATCAACCATTATGTAAGGTAGAATACTGCCTTTAAAAAGTTATAAAATCTGCCGGAATAATGGATAAAAATCCATAACTTCTTTAGTAAATTGCTTTATGTTTGGATACAAAACGGACCACACATACACACATACACACAGATATATTTATATATATATATATATATATATATATATATATATATATATATATATATATATATATATATATATATATATATTTTGAGCACTGTTGAGTGATAAGCTAATTCTATAAACATCACCCACCTGCACTAATGCAAAGCTCTTCAGTAAAATGAATGGTGCACTTTGGCTGATTGGCATTTGTTTACATTTGTAAAAACAATACGCTAGATTTAGTTGTGTAACTCTACCGAGTGAAGATAACTCAGGCTGACACCAAAATAGTTGTGTTTCAATCCTGGCTTGAGGCATTCGGAAGTCTAGTCGCACTGAGGAGCTGTGATACAGCGAAACAGTACTGTCTGTGAATGACATAATTTAGCTCTTGAAAATACATTTCAATTTAGCACTGTTGAGTGATACGCTAATTCTATAAACAAGAGCCACCTGCACTAATGCAAAGCTCTTCAGTAAAATGAATGGAGCACTTTGGCTGGTTGGCATTTGTTTACATTTGTAAAAACAATACGCTAGATTTAGTTGTGTAACTCTACCGAGTGAAGATAACTCTGGCTGACACCAAAGTAGTTGTGTTTCAATCCTGGCTTGAGGCATTCGGAAGTCTAGTCGCACTGCGGAGCTGTGATACAGCGAAACAGTACTGTCTGTGAATGACATAATATATATATATATATATATATATATATATATATATATATATATATATATATATATATATACTAAAAACAATATGGTGGTGTGACCAATAAACAACTTGCCAGAAGACGTGAAACTTCCAGAACAAGGGAAGAAAAAAGAAAGACCAAAAGGCAAACACTTACTTACTCAGTAATGTAAAGTGCATAACGTTCATATTATCTAGACAGATTAAAAAACGCTACACAACGTCGACAACTAACAAAAGACAGTAGGATTCGTTAAGCGAGTTTCATATTCTCGCAATCTTCAGACGACAACAAGGCCTAGTGATCTGAAGACCGTGAAGCATGAAACTCGAGTAACAACTTGAACTGTCATTTAAATAATGGATTTATTATTTGATAATCCGACAGATGTTTTCACACAAACGTTATATTTGGTGGTTGCCTATATTTGAGTAGACGCTTCGTTTATTTAATATACAGTATATTTAATCATTTTCCGTCTGCCGGCCTGAATATTCGCTTTTCATTCATAAGATTTCTCGGATATTCAGGCCGGGAGACGAGAAATAAATAAATATACTATTTAAAAAAATAAATTAAGTACTCAAATATGGGTATCAATTAAAATAATGCTTAAGTGATATAATTACATGTGTTATATATCTTATAAAATTATAAATATATATGATGTATAAATAAAAATATATATCAATGACATATTTCGGTAACAAATTCTTATATAATTGTATATCTTATATACGTGACAAATAGGGAAATCTTCTTATTGACAGAAGATGTCGCCTTTGTTTGGGTGTTAGGTAAGCGTCTTAAGATCAGATTGAAAGACAAATATCTGTGTATTTTTTATATTGAAAACGTCATGGCGTCTTCCGGTCTGAATGAAATAACTAAACCGCGTGTTTATCTTATTTATTTATTTTTTGTATTACAGCCGCCAATCTTAACTGAACTTGAAACTAGCCAATCCCCAGCAGATCCCCGTTACTAGTTACGAATGAACTAGTTTTCAGTTCAACGAAGATAGGTAGCTTTAGTACATATATATAAAAAAAACAAACAAGTAAAAACAAAACACGTAGCTTTTAATTTGATTTCGACAGGGAGACACCAACCTTGCAAATAGACGTGAAATGTTACAATATAAAAAAAAATCAAAAAGATTTGTTTCCTACCTAAATATCTGACGATGTCGAAACGAGTTGTCAATAAGACACTTTTCCACTTTGTTTCATTTCTCCGTTTTTGTTCAGTTTCTCTACCCTACTACCAGGCATACTTTGTACATCTTATATAAATCTTGCCTGCTGATCATACTGTGCATCTCGAGAATTCTTGACAAAATCCAGCGAATAATCTGCAATACAATCGATCCTGACCAGGCACCTCGTCTCCAATCAATTTATCACCGACTTTCTTCCATCTGCCTGTTCTACAAATATTTTTCATGGTAAGTGCTCGGGCGAATTTTTTCTTGGTGCCCTGACTATATGCATGCTACTAGATTGGCAAATAGGTCTCACCGTTTTACTGTTAAGTTAGCTACATGCAATCTCCACTTCTACTCTGCTTTTTTAAAATTATTTCCTGAATCCCTGACAACTAAAATCTTCAAAAATTTAAATTGTGAAAGGGAAAGTGTCTGAAGACATCAGGTTATGAACAATAATATTACTGATTCTTCGTTGGATAGAATATATAAATATATAGCAGGGACAGGGGACCATAGGTGACAGAGATCAAAATGTCTACTCGAGACAGTGAACCAACTTTCTTAGCAACAGATCTAGAAATGGATTCAATATAAACTTCATGCCAGCCGAGAATATTATCTCGAGATGGCGCAACGAGTCACTATTTTGAATGTTCGCATTTACTGCGAAACGTTTGTCAGGTTAACATCTCAAAATCAGTGTTGTATATAAAGCAAGCAGTATTATCGATAGACAACGAACTAGCGGGATTATTGATAGACAAAAACTGCGAGAAGCACTGAAACTGAAAAAGTGATAAATCAGGTTTGCATTTTTATACTTATTTTTTGCTGATGTGACCTGATCGAGAAAATTAGGTTTTGGCAAACAAGCCCGGAGACCAGTATCTGCCTCTACTGGTATCTTTCCTAACCCCGCTTTACAAGCTACCATCCCACGACTTGTTTCCGTAGAAACGACTCTTCGTTGGAAACCTTATCAAAGAATGGAGGAATAGACTTTACTGACTCGTCTGCGTAATAATCAGACATCGCTGCAAGTGTTCCAGCTCGTTCGAAGGTAATGTGTTCCCCTTCCTTTATGCCATAGACGAATGAGAAGCTCCAAAATCACACAATAGGAGTCAAGTCAAGAATCTTCAGTGAAAATCGAGATGAATTCTTTCTTAATACGATCAAAACATTTTAGCACGTGTTGGAAATCAAAGAGACAGGAGATAAGGTTTCCACACCATGTAGCTAAAAATGTTTCGAGAGAAAAGAGACAATGTAGCCTAACAACAGAGAAAATAACGATTTAAAAAAAGTTGCAGTTACAAAACAGTTCACGTCTTTACAGTAGAGTTATGGATGATACTGAAGTTGATTTTCGGAGGACCATTCCATGGGCAAAGTATAGCTATCGTAGAGTAGCATGGTTATATGAAGTTGATAATGTAGTTTCCGAACGATCAATAATGAAAGAGGCACTTTATGTCTAATTCGAGTGTGTTACTGACATTCGAGCTATGAAACTGTCTAGAACTCAAACATCGCATGCTATCAATATGAACAAACTTGGAATCATTGTATTGAAGCTTTAAATACATTAGATAGAGAATTATATATATATATATATATATATATATATATATATATATATATATATATATATATATATATATATATACACACATTTTAAAAAAAGTAATGAATTTTTATTTATGATTAAACGTTGTTTTTAGTGGATACACGTATTTGCTTAGATGTCGCGTTTATTTACTAAACAATTTAATTGTTTATTTTCGTCTACCGGCCTGGAATATTCAAGGAATCTTAATTAAGAAAAATATACTGTCCCCGTTAGGATTCGAACCTGCGTCCCACTGGCCAGACAGAACAGTCGTAGATCCGACGTGCTCAAGACCAGCTGAGCTAAGAAGAGCTGACCAAGAAACTCCGAATACTAGCTTTATGCGAAATTCTTCTTGTCGTAGACCAGAAATATATCATATCTATTCAGTTTCATATCCAAACCCGATAAAAAAAAATAAGCAATGAATTTGTTATTTATTAATCCGAAATAGGTTATCGATTCAAACGTTATTTTAGCGGGTACATACATTTCAGTAGATGTTCCGTATAAATAAATAGTCTGTTTATTAAATAAATAGGAGCCTACTAAATTACAAGTGTCCTGTTAATAAACGCCGAAAATGATAATACACACAAACACAAGCACATATATATATATATATATATATATATATATATATTTATGAACATTGAGAAAAAAACAACACTCGTGGCTGGACGATTGCGTCTAGCATAAAACAGCTTGTCGCCTGTGAGTGTCGACTTCAATGTTCACTTTTATATTTACATACGCTCTATCTCACATATACTGCATCTTAAAATTATATTTCTTTATATATATATATATATATATATATATATATATATATATATGTATGTATGTGTGTGTGTGTGCGCGTGTTTGTGTGTGTATGTGCGTGTATGTGTGTGTCTGTATTGATAGTAGCAGGAAAGAACAGTTAGAATAATGATCCAACGTTCTTAGCATTTATGTTTTTATTCTTAAAAAATAGTCCTCGATACAGAAGTATAGCGTAAATTATAATTATTTTTTTAAAAATTTGATTCCATCGCGATACAAATATTTTTTCGAAACTTCACTTAAATTCTAAAGTTTACAATTTCATTCTCAAGCGATGTTTTCGATTAACTAACTCTAAATGTTTTTAGATTAACTAACCCTAAATTTTAAGTTTAATATTGAAATTAAACTTTAGGACTTTAGTCAAGTTTCGAAATATAGTAATTTCTGTGTCGCGATGGAATCATATGTATATATGTATATATATATATATATATATATATATATATATATATATATATATATATATATATATATATATATATATATATATATATATATACACACACATATAAATATATATATATATAGCTGAAAATTTGTTGAGTTTGTTCAAAAGAGTAGAGCGGAAAATTACGAGAAAATCTTATTTTAAAAAAGTTTGCACTGTCCGACATTTTTTTCTTGAACAAGATTTCTCAAAATTAAATCTCGGTATATATATATACTTGCATATAAGTGTATGTGTCTATGCGTACATGCACACTCAGACATATGCATATAACAGAGCCTTGTTTTGTATACTTTTACATGCATGTATACATATACATGCCCATACACATATGTGTGTTGGGGTTCATTCTCAGCAAGACGATGATATAAAAAAGAGACGAAAGGGAGAAAGAAACATGTTTGATTGTGGCAATGAGAAATGGTGATTGCGTTCTATAATGCAGGCCTATTGATGATGCAAGTAATGACCAGAATAGGAGGCCTATTTAACAAACAATAAAAAAATATTCCATTTTGAGCGGCACTTTTTACTTTCGGCTTTTGTTTGCAACAATTCACTGCTATAATCGATTGAATAAATTCAAAGAGAATTTTGATTTTTCCCATGGAATCGGTTTATTTGAAATAAGTGTAAGACTAACTAATTTCATTTCGAAAATGCTATATTATATTATGTTTCATGCAAAAACAATTATTTCGCACAAAAAGTTCAGAATACATTTATTCTTATTTGAGTAAACTTTTTCTGTTTCCATCAGCTAGAAAGTTTATATCAAATTTGGGTCACAGTACTTACGCCCTAACGCAATATTTTAGAAGACAAAATTAAAGAAAAGTATTTGTAGATAGTGACAAATCACTATCCTCTAAGCGAAACATTCGTAATTATAGTTGATTTAAAATTAAATTTAAATTTATTAACCCTATTTTATCATCTCTTTCTTCTTACAATTGTGACAATAACTGGCTGAAGGAAGTTAATTTCAATAATGTTTTACTAAGGTTAATTTTTAACAGATACTTAAATCCCGAAGAGTTTTTCATTTAATTTGATTTCATATTGCCTACATTTAAACAATCTCATTATTTTTCAAAGTTCATTTAATATTTTACTCTATGAAATTGTTATTCATAACAAAAATATATTGAGGATAAAACTTATATTTTATGAGCAATTTGAATTTTTTTAATAAAAGTATTTAAAAGGCATATTGATTTTTTTGTTTAGCTTACATAAAATAGAAGCAAATGTAATATTTTTAAATAACATATTAAGGATAAAGTAATTTTTTTAAGGATGTTAAACATTTAAATTTTCTCCACAAATTTCCGAAATGTTTAGTACTGTATACTCAATAGATGGCTCAAAATCCACTCTAGGTATAGGTTTACCGAATATTTGTTGCATGTGCATAAAAAGAACAGATAAGAAGAGCAGTTTATATGGCTATATTGGAGAGATTAAAGTTAACATTATACTTGTAGAAGCTAATATTGTAGTGTTCGAGAAAACATCATCTCTGGAGTCTGTTCCATAAAGTAGTTGTTTGAGTTGAACTTCTTTCTTACTAATGGAATAGGAAGGGATTCGCCCAAGTGTACGTGGCATAATTGGTAATAGCTGCGAATTTAAAATAGGCTTTCAGTTCTGCCGTGAAGTACATCATGAGTTGTACTTTGGTATAGAACGGAATGCTTTTGGCCAATCTGTTGATAGAATTTTAAGATCTGCTATCACGTCAGCAAGCAGATATGAGAATAATCTGACGATAACTGATTGATATTTGTTTTTGATTTGTCGGTTATATATCTTTGTAACTTATTTCCTTATTTTACATAACGTTTTCTTTCGGGATATAGGTAATCATCATTCACGGCTGTATCATGTCATTTGTTCCTCTTTGGAAGCTTTACAATACCACCGCGTTTTGTTCTGCGATCAAACAAATTTGTAAGGTTTATCAATGTTCTCCTTGCTTTCAATATGACCTTTGCGTGTTAAACTATGAAGTTACACTTTCTTCCTTCATCATATCATTTCAATTGTCTTTTCGTGATTTTAAGCATAAGTGGTTTTAGGTTCTTATTTTAAACTTGCTCGTTGCTCGTGTGCCCAGGCCATATCAATTTTACTTCCAAGGCATATCTTCATCAGTGAAAACATTTCACAGCATTCATTATCATATAGGAAATTAAATATCACAAAGATATTTCAACGATATTTTCATTGTTTCTTGTGAAATTTTCCTATAGATTTATACATTCCTTAGTTTCCAGAATTCGCCTTTCGATGTTCCTCCTGTCATCGGAATTATGTTTCGCATTTCCCGTAAGTTACAAAGATATATAACCGACAAATCAAAAACAAATATCAATCAGTTATCGTCGGATTATTCTCATTACACTAGCCCGCTAGTTAATACTTGCTACTTTCTTTATTTTAATCTACAACACGTAGGTTACATTTTATGATGTTTTTTTTTCCAGATAAGAAAAACAACATTTCTTCTTACAAGAAGTAATTAGTCTATTCTTCTCGCTTTCTATTACCAGTTTTATTTCAGTTTCCCTTCGGAGACTGCTATCAGTGCGGTGTAATCCATCTTTTTTATGTAGTTAACATGATTAGTACTGGCTATTAATCCTTGTAGTAATTATAGATATCTTATGATCAACTGATTGTACAGGTTAAATAGATTCAGTGAAGAATAGATGCTTGTCTTAATCCTCTTTCTGTTTTTGTGTACCCAGTGAATTCGTTTTGAATTCGTATGGTAGTTACTCATAGTAAATGCTGTGTACTCAGTAATATCATTTTTAATCCGTATGATACAATTGCACCTAGTAAATATTGTGTACTTTCCGAACACGTTCTTAATCCGTATGATAAGTATTCATAGTAAACGTTGTGTGATCCTGAACACGTTCTTGATCCATAGGATACGGTTACACCTAGTAAATGTTGTGTACTCGCTGTAACCGTTTTAATCCGTATGATATATTTAATCCTAGTAAAATTTCTGTTTATATTTATGAGATGAGGTATTATGTACATTATTTACATTATTCGGACTATTGTCCTCATCTTTGTCGCCATATTTATTACAACGTTTCGGCCGTTGTTCGCTGCGGCCTTCTTCAGGTGGTTGGAATGTTGAACTGAACTCTTTATTTCGCTCACTGGGGTAGACTGTTCTAGTTCCACGTGCCATGTTTAATGGATGTCAGTTATCTCCTGTTAATTTTCCCTCTGAAAGTTCTCCACCGCCTTAACCGGGTATTGAACTCACACTCTTTGGGTCCTGCCATGTACCCAGGGTAGTTATTACGTTGTAGGGTACTACTTATACTGATCAATTCTTTATCTAATGTCTATGGGTCGCCACTTATGACTTTTGCTCGGTGTTTTAAGCAGCGGACGATCTCTTTCTTTACGCTGTATGGATGGTGGGAGTTGAAATTGATGTACTGTCCGGTGAATGTCGGATTACGGTATACGGATGTCTTGAACCCATGCTCTGTTCGAGATATTAGAACATCCAGGAATGGGAGTGTGTTGTTACACTTTTTTCTATTGTGAACTGTATCGAAGGTTTTATTGAGTTCACAGGGTCTAGTAGAACCTGAACATCTTCCAAGTGTGGTCAGAGTATGAAGGTGTCATCTACGTACCTTAACCATATAGCTGGCTTTAGAGATATAGTTTCTAATGCCCTTTCCTCACAGTATTCCATGTATATATTCGCCATTGCTGATGATAATGGCGAGCCTATTGCTAAGCCCCCATCCTGTCGATATATCTGTGATCCCATTCCGAAGTGTGTTGTTTGTGTACAGAAAGCTCACCATCTGGTTGGATAGGATGGGAGCATATTTGATTATTTCCACGAAGTGGGCGGAGTTTCGGACATATAAAGGTCACTTTTCGATCAATGGGTCAATTATATCTACAAGGAAGCGACTCAGAGTGTGGCACACAGAGCCTTGGCAACTAACAATCGGTCTGAGCGGAATACCGTCTTTGTGAATCTTAGGGAGACCGTATCTCTGAGGTAGCTTGGTGTAACGATGCAATAACTGCCTATATGTCTTAGTAAAATTTGTGTATTCACGTTTTTAATCTGTATGATAAAGTTAATGCTAGTAAATTTTGTGTACTCTCCGAACGCATTCTTAATCCGTAGTATACACTAGCCCGCTAGTTATTACTTCCTACTTTCTTCATTTTAAACTCTCCAACTTGTAGCTTACATTTGATGGTGTTTCATTTCCAGATAAAAAAAAATTTCTTACATTAAGTAATTAGTCTATTCTTCTCTCTTTCTTTTACCAGTTTTATTTCAGTTTCCGTTCGGAGGCTGCTATCAGTGCGGTGTAATCCATCTTCTTTATGTAGTTAACCTGATTAGTACTGGCTATTAATCCTTGTAGGTATTATAGATATCTTATGATCAACTGGTTGTACAGGCTAAATAGATTCGGTGAAGAATAGATGCTTGTCTTTAGACTCTTTCTGTTTTTGTGTACCCAGTGAACTCGTTTTGAATTCGTATGATACAATTGCACCTAATAAATATTGTGTACTTTGTGAACGCGTTCTTAATCCGTATGATAAGTATTCATAGTAAATGTTGTGTGATGCTGAACACGTTCTTGATCCATAGGATACGGTTACACGTAGTAAATGTTGTGTACTCGCTGTAATCGTTTTAATCCGTATGACACATTTACTCCTAGTAAAAGTTGTGTACTCACTGATATCGTTTTTAATCCGTATGATGCAGTTAATCCTAGTAAATGTTGTGTACTCTGAACTCGTTCTTAATCCGTATGATACAATTACTCCACGGGAAAATTGCGTATTATTCAATTATTATTTTAAATCAAACTTTCTTAGCAATTTAAATAGGAATTTCTGTATTAATTTATAAAATATTTTGTTTAATCGAAAAAGCCTCAGTACAGAAAGTTCTGATTATATAAAACTCACTTTGATATCTTTCTCATCATTAAGATAGAATTTCATATTCAATTATCTTGATCAAAGCGAAACTGTCCTGTTTCTATTTCTATGCTAATTCTGCCCTCGGTTGTATTAATTAAAATCCTAAGCATATGTTTAGTTGTCCGGTTCATGAAGTTGATTTTCCGATGGACTTTCTATTAACTTGCACCTGGCTTTTTTGGCATTTCTATGATGATTGGTCTACTGAGGGTCTTCAGCTAATTTCATTTCATTTGTTATTTCGGTCATCTTATCGATCACTAAATCATCAAACGCCGGCAGCATCTCTTTCCCATTCACATCTGGTCCTGATGCATTGTTTCTGCTCGTCTTAGCCAGTGCAGATCGCATTTTTAATCATTTCATCCCAAGTAAGGCGATAAAGCTATTAAGACACAATAATAACCTTACTGCGAGTTAAGGTAAATAAGAAAACTTTTCTGAGGAGAAAGGCCAATAAGAAATAGGATCCAGGAAGACAGATGATGGCGATTAACGTTGGATTTCAATTGTTGGATCTCAATATCTTAGTTGACAAGAAAAGTCTGAAGAAATTTCTAGAATCTTGAAGTACAAGAGAATAAACTATTTAAAACGATTTTTTCAGTGTGTGCATGCGCGTGTGTGTACGCCAGTCCATACGCGCGTATATATTGGGCAGCCATATTGGGTTTGGGTAGCAATATATCTTTTACGCAAGCCAAGTCCGAATTTCGGGCTAGTATGTTGCGTTCACTTAGGCACAATTTCCCTTGGGAATATCCTGGATCTGCCCCTATTCCCTACGCCAGCTGAGAGTTAAGTAGCTGGGTAGACGCTGCTCTCGTGGAATAGGTAGCGGGGGCCTCTTCACTATCTTTCCTAAAAAGTCATGATAATTCTCTTATGATGGCAATTCACTTTTTTTTTTAATGCTGAAAGCGTAAATCTGTCTGGAAGAAGAACTGTTGTGACTTCAAAACTTTAGTGAAGGCAACAAGAAATCACATTTTAAGAAGACATGCCAATTCACATATTAAAAAAGAAAGAAAGAGGCTGTGGAGAGCTCTAACCGACTACGTCCTGAAAAAACATGACATTTACTACACTTAAATTCATGACGTCGAAGCACCAAAGAGGAACGTTCACCAGAACGATTTCCATGAAATTATTTATAGAAAAGGCACATGGGAAGCTTCGTGACGGGAATGGGAAAAAAGACTGAAACCGAGATGCCAGATCAAGATCGATAACATTTCAGGTTCTTCTTTGGATTTTCTCAAGAATCTCGAGATATATCTCAGGAGCATCAGACCTGATATAACACCAACAGTTAATACAGAGAGGAATGGCAAAGATATAAACGAATTATGAATTTTGGCGAAAACAATGGGTTGGCCCGACACAATGGAACAATGTTTCTAGCAGTTTACCTAACAGTTGACCCGTTATAATATTTCCACCATATTTCAGTGGAAAATGCGTGACAGAGAAAGTGCAATGAATAGTTGTCCAGGAGGTTGGTATCAGACATGTTGATAGAAGGCATAAATGGTTACTTTCAGATGACTAAAAGAAAACAATTCAGATTATAATATTACACACCCTTCCATATTATTGCGTATTGTAGGTTATGCATTTGCTGTTTTGTTGAAGACCTTTCCCATATATTCGTTGCAAGTTTGAAGTTACTTGTTTTTCTATTAGGAACGTTTCATTTTGTTAGCTTATTCAACATATCGAAGACCATGTTTTCTGTTATCTTCTTATGCATACATGTGATGTCTCTGCACACTTTGCATAGAGCCATCTATATTTTGCCTGCTGAATTTTCTTTCTAGCGTTTTTTTCTAATATTTTATATTCTGTGCCATTCCTTGTCATTGTTTGCAGTTTCTTCTTCATCTGGCATTCCCGTTTTCTTTTCTCTCATCATTACAACTGCCGATGCCATTAGTTTTTCCCTCAACAAGTTCCACTACGAATTACTGAACGATTTGAAAATGTTACATTTGTTTTCAGCTATATCAGCATGCGTCTATTTGTAAATTGGGTCGTCTTGAAGAGTGTTGTACTCTACTTTAGTTATTTGTTTAATTTTTTTTTTTAAATTTCCGTAATGATAATGTCAATTTGAATATTAATTGGAACAGGACGCTTATACAGCCGGAAATTGAATACTAATTTGAATAGCTGGTCGAGTCTAAAACGGAATTTCTATATCTTTTACTAATTGAATATACGAAACTGGAAGATTATAGTTGCCAACGCCACCGACGGTGGGAGGAGGCTTGGAGCATTTTGGACCTCGGTCCGGGTGTACGCGCTCTGATTCATCATAACAAACCCTCCTTTGTGTCACATCACGTCTCAGTGGAGAGACGAGGTGAATAATACCTGGCACATGAGTAGGTTTTATCATCTCTCAGTTGTGTCTCTGTCTTCGGGCAGAATGCGACACAGTTGTGGCTCTCTATGCGGACAGTGACCAACCGAGGAAAATAAATATTGCGAAGTGCCCGGCGCTTGGGAACAGCCGCTCAAGGCTGCATCCCCACTACCTTGCACTAGAGAGGGGAGATCGGTATTCGCTATAGAGGCTAGCGAAATCGACGGTTCCGGGCGCTGGGCAATTTTTGTTCTTGGCCCGGGTGTAGGAGCTCGGATTTCCCACATTAAACCCGAAATTATCTCAATCCTGTCCCAGCGAGGAGACAAGAGTAAATACCTACTCAGCCAATGATGGCCGAAGGTTTACTAAAAAGGAAACGGCTAATAGTACCATTAACGTTACTGGTGTTTATCCTGTTACTTATCTCTCTCCTTGGTCTAATCCGTGACCACTTGCTCATGGTGCTGTTTCGTGTTTGGTTATTCGCTTGACAACATTTGACCCATTTTTCTACGCGTTTGTTGCTTGATCTGAATCTGTACTTGCCTACTATTTCTTTGACTCTTTACTCTCCTTCTTTTGTATTTATTTCAAATTACCCTGATTCATTGCGTTTTCCAGTGTGCTCAGACATCTTTTTCCCCGTGTTTGTGATGTTAACGCGTACATTACTATGATGACTATATATCGAAAAGCTTACCTTTCAGTTTCACAGGAGGACCTTTGTGTGATCGTTGGTAGTATCCCAGAACAAATTTATTCTTGCCTTTGTCTGATATTAATCCGCTTTCATTTTGTTTCTCTCTCTCGACTTGCCTATACGATTAACTGTCAGTGGCGTGTGAACTCACAAACTTATTTTTCGATCTAGTATCAGATACTCCCAGGATATTCACATTTAGTCTTTCTATTCCCTGTTTGACATTAACTTCTCGCTTTGTTATACTGTCCTCATATTTAATATCGATAACGATATGAATGTTGTTGCAAACGGTCGCCGCATAGCAGTCATGTGACTAATCTATATCAGGCGGTGAATCACTTCTAAGGGACTTGATCTACTTTTCTGCGTTTCCGTTTCCTGTAACGTTTTCATTTGTTTTCCTCGATTAATTTTTTTAAAAGTATTTTACAATGGTTTTCCGTTGCTTTCCCCAACTTCACTTTATCAATACATTGCGTCTAGTTAACTAGGCGTTGACTGTGTTGAGTTCATCCGCAACAGGATTTATTTTTCATTCCAATGTGTTTCTGAACACCACTCGACAAATTTACAGACGTAGGGGGAGCCGGCTTATGCTAATATGTCCATTTTCCAAGGGCATAATCCGTATATTAAATTACAATTGAAAATATGTAATATACGGATTAACCGTTTGAAAATGGATATTATATTACCACGAAAATTTGAAGTCAGAAAAATGACAGTTAAGTAATTATTTTGTATATAAAGAAGAATATATATATATATATATATATATATATATATATATATATATATATGTGTGTGTGTGTGTGTGTGTGTGTGTGTTGTATGTATATGGATGTATATGTGTCTGTGTATATATGTGTATATATGCGTATATGGATGTATGTATATGTAGGTAGATGTGTATGTAGATGTGTTTATGTGTGTGTGCGTGCATGTTTTGTAATGTATGTATAAACACACACATATATATATATATCTGTATATGGGTGTATATGTACGTATGTGTGTTTAGTTAGACGGATAGATAGAGGGATACATTGTTTATTTGTTTAGATGTGTGCGTGTAGGTATTTGTATGGAGATGCGGAAGGTTTTGTGTATATATTGTTTATGTACACGTATGCGTATGTATGTATGTATGTACGTAAATGTACATATGTAAGAGTGGATGTGTGTAGATTTATGTGTATATGTATGTATATGTGTGTGTATATATGTATATGTATGTGTGTGTGTATGTATATGTGTATATATATATGTATGTATATATGTATATGTCTGTGTATGTGTATATGTATGTGTGTGTATATGTATATGTATGGGTATGTGTGCACACGCCTATATGTATATATGTATGTGAAAATATTAATATTTGTTGTGTATGTGTGGAAACGTATGTGTTTTTGAACATAGAAATTTGGGTCCTTGCTAGTTTAGATAATCGTTAGTTTTATATGTTTATATTAGATTTGTGACCTGTAGTCGATATTACCTTTGTCAAATTTTCTTGATTACACAGTAGCACTTTTAGAAAGGCCCTACGGTTTTAGTCCACCCAACCCAACTCCTCCCACCCCCTTTTTCTTTTCTTCTCTATCTCTCATCTTCTGAGCTTTAAGATTTTATCGTCTATTGTGTGTGTATGTCACCAAGAAACGGATACACTCGTCCGGTGTATCTTTGGTGTATCAGACTTTTGAAAATATGCATATTTTTCTCAATTAAACCGTCTTTGCCTCCCCTTTTTTTAAACTTCTCTCTGTTAAATTTTAATCCCCCCTTCATCTTTAGACATTCCTATTCTTCTCTCGCCTGTTACCCATACCTTTCATTCACTCTAGCACTCGCCCCACACTCTCATACATACATTCTCACTAAATTTTACTTTTTATTCCCGGAGATGTTTTTTCTGTTTTCTTTTTGAATTTGAAGGTCTGATGGCCGTATTTACGATGCCAATGGAATAAATTATGACCATGGAATATTAGTGTTTAAGTTTTTTATTATATCCTTACTCATTATATCCTGGACATTGAGTTCTACCTGGATTCTATCCTCTTGGAATTAATTTTATACATATATGTATGTGTATGTATGTATGTATGTATGTATGTATGTATATATAATTATATTTTAGATATATGATTGCATATGTATGTGTATATTTACCACTAATATCTATCTATCTATCTATCTATCTATCTATATATATATATATATATATATATATATATATATATATATATATATATATATATATATAAATATACTTCAAATTGTTAATGGTTATTTTTTGCATTAATGTAATTCGACATTAGTGATTTCATTTCGATAGATGGAACAAAATGCAATTAATATAATAGAAAAATATTGACAGATTCGTATATAATGGAAAGAACAGTAATGCATACACGATCTTATGACTGAATCAAATGCAGTTCTCCCTATGCAAAGTACTGTATAATTTGGAACATGTGAATATATGCAACGAATAATTTAGGTTATTAATTTATTAATATTTTCCTCCATTTTAACATTGTTGCTTCTTTCCATAAAATGATGGGCCGATTAACTTAATCTAGACTTACTTCCCCTGAATAGAACTACGGTCACCGTTTGTTATGCACATCGTCTTCGATAATTAATGAATGTAGACTCATTCAACTTTTTCCATATTCTCTGCACTGTCCTCAGACTGACACCCAAACAATCTGAAATGTTCGTAACGGAGCTTCCGGCGCGAATTCCAAGCAGTCCAGCATGTATATTTCCACATTTCTGGCAGAGTAAATTCCATCATGGTGCTCTTTTTGTCACAGGCGGTGCTCAACTACCCTATTATACGACAAAATAAACACAAACAAACAAACAAACAAACAACGCGCTTCTTGAAATTAAAAATATAAATGGCGATAATTTACTCATCGCACCTGTATATAAACGTATCAGGTAACACATCTTTGAATGTTTAAAAAAAAATTGTAGAGTCAGAAATTATCGTTTCCCTACTGATAGATAAAATTATAAAGATTTGCCAGCTTTTTACTAACCAATATTATTTCATTTTTACAATGAATGTCCAATACAACATTTCTGATTACCGATTGGATTACCACTTCGAGGTTTTTAGCCTAGCTTTTCTGAATTCCAACGTGGTCTCTTCTACATTCATTGGTTATAATTTATTTATTTATCACTGCAAAGCAATATTACCTGATCTTGCAAGTAAATCCAACAACATCGAACGTAAGATCGAATACACGTCTGAAACAAGCGAGCAATAAAATTTTGAAAATCAAATCCATATACATTAACTTACCAGTTAACAAATGCTTGAGACTTTTAAAAATCTAATAGAATCAGCAATTAACGTTTTCCTACGGATAGAAAACATTGTGAAGATTTGCTGACTACTTACAAATCAATGTTGACATATATTTTCCTAGAAAATATTTCGTATTACCGATGGGATCACTACTTAACGACGTTTTGGCTTATCTTTTCTAAGAATTCCTAAAGTGGTTTCTTCCAGATTTATTGGTTTTAATTTATTAATATATCCCAGGAAAGCAATATTAACTGACCTTGCAAGTAAACACAACCACAAATGTAAACACGAATAGACTTATGAAAGAAGCAAACGATATATTATCTTTCCTTGATGCCATGTTAATTTATACTGGTAATGATAGAAAAGAAAATGTCGACTGAAAATCAGATAACAAAAATGAAGATTCCATAAACTTCTATTCAAACTACAGAATGAAAGTAACATTCGGAATAATTATCGTTTTTTTTGTTCATATATAAGACCACTTAGAATTTCGGCGGTTCAATATTTACTTAGTTGGTTGTTTGGGTTATTTAATGCCGAAATCTAAATATTTTGAAAACAATCTTATGGCTTCAACTAAAAATATTTTGTATGCCTTCAACTACAGATAAAATCTATTGTTGGTCATTTTGCTATAAAAATGTATTGTTGGTAATCATGCTATAAATAGGTATTGTTGATAATTCTATTATAAATAGGTATTTTGGTAATTATTTTCTAAAAAAAGTGTTGCTGGTATTTATACTATACATATGTATTTTTATACGTTCATAGTGTTTTGTTTTTGTTTGTGAGTTCATTGTCTGCCCATAACTGGGAACCTAGCAGGTGCTACCACCCTGAGTCAGAGTGGAACATTGAATAACTGCAATTAAGATGTTTTGATGAGCAAAACCTCGAATCTTTAGATCAGAGACTTTGATGCCGGATGTAGTCATATCCAGGACAAAATATTTACATGATGAAGAGAAATACACTGAATTCTTTTAAACTAATCCGATATCCTAATTACTTCGTGTAAAACACAAAGACAAAAGATTATCGTAGCCCAAAAATGAAGAAATGGAAAGTAAACTTGATAAAACATGATATCTCTCGATACCGATGTGTGAATATGAACAAAAATTATCTCTCTTTTAGTAGGGCGCATCCACGAGGGTCACGTGATGGGCGCTGTGTTACGTCTGCTCTTGGAATGACGGATGCATGTTTCTGAGTAGACCACAGGGGAGCAAGACATAAGTGATGGCGGAGGAGAGCTGAACGGAGGGAACCACATGGTCCCTAAAAAGAACACAAAATCCAACACCGGTCTGACCGTTTTCCCTTGGAGTAAAATATTACAAATAACACCTTCTCGATTGTCACCCGTTCACATTGCTTTTTTTCATAGAATGAGGCACCGTATTGCATCTATTGACTTAGCCCTCGTGACTAATGGCGGCTTTCTAATACTATGTTAAATAAGAGTAAGTTTTCTCTTCCGCCTCTCTTCAATAAATTTGAGGTATTATATCTTCTGCGGACAAAGCAGGATATTTCGCCCGTAAATTATCTTTAAACTCTTTTGAATAATCTAGAAATTTCTTGTCTGACTTTCTACTGAGAACTTATCTAAATCCTTCCATGTTTTCTGTTATAATCTGGGTCCTCACAAAGCATGTAGACGTGATGGTTTCCCTCTATTAGACCTTAAGAAATGTGCTCCCGACCTAATTCCTGTTCTCCCTAAACTGTACAATAAATACCTCGCTGCCTCTTGCTTTCAGGGTTGTTGGAAATCCTCATCTATTTTTTCCAGTCTTCAAGAACTCAGGAGATTCGTCAGACCATTCCAACTATCGGCTTATTTTGGTAAACTACTAAAGGGCCTAATCAACGTTGAATTAGTTAAGCATCTCACATTCAGAGCCTTCTTTCAGACAAACAATATGACTCTCGTTTCTATAGGTTAACTGTTGATGCATTAACGATTATTGTGGAAAGAGTCTATTAATCTTTAGATAAGAATGCTGTATTTCAGGATGTTGCTTCGAACATCACGAAAACGTTTGACAGTATTTAGCATACCGGACTTCTTCGCAAATGGAAAAGTTGTGGAATCTCCGGACTAATTTTTATACTAATACAGTCTTTCTGATCAAATTGTGAAATGCAAGTTATCCTCAGCTGCTACACTTCCAGATTCTTTTGTACTAATGAATGTGTCCATCAGGGCTCTATCCTTTGTCCTACTTTATTCTTAATTAACGACATTATTGATAGCATCAGCTTGGTATCTATGCTGATGACACAACCGTTTACTCCTATCGTGATAGTAACTCTTTTCAGTTCGATAAGGTCAGATTGGGGACGTCACAAGTTTGCTGACGAATTTACGCTTTTGTCATATCTTATTAGATGCTTTAGCGTTCATATAACCAACCTCGTTCAGAATTAGCATTGTTCTGAAAGTCTTAAGATTTTCTCAGCGTATATGTATGGATCTGAAGATGTCATTTGAAAAAAAGGTATGAAATAATGCTTTAATTGCAAGATTCCAGCACATGAATAAAAATAAGCTCTCAGAAAAGGGTCGTGCTAAAAAAAGGCAGAGTCAAAAGACATTGGATTTCCTATGAATTTGGTATAGAGTCTCCTATTTATTAGATCGTTTCACTTCTCTTTTGAAATAGTGAGTTCAAGCCTCAGTGATGTGTATAGAAATATAAACTGATGCCAAGACATATTATATATATATATATATATATATATATATATATATATATATATATATATATATATATATATATATATATATATATATATTATAAATTAATTGATTTAAAATATGGGTTTTTCGCTACACAGTGATATCACTGTGTAGCGAAAAATCCATATTTTAAATCAATTAATTTATAATATTAATGCTCTGTAAATTTACATTGAGCACTATTGTGTAAAAATAAAAATATCTATAAGAACACTGGATTTTATATCTTACTGTTCTTTCTTTTTATTTATATATATATATATATATATATATATATATATATATATATATATATATATATATATATATATATATATATATATATATATATATATATATATATATATATATATATATATATATATATATATATATATATATATATATATATATATATATATGATATCTTTGGTAAAAGATGGTCAATATCAATGATAGAGTGCAAGATGTAAATATAAATGTGAACATTGAAGTCAACACCGTTCCTTCTTGAACGCAATCAATCTTCTGAAGATTCCGCCCAAGCAGGGAAAAGACCGCAATCTTCCATGTCTACATAAATTGAGGAATTTATGTACTATTATAATAATCCTATATATTTAACATATATTTAAAATATGAGTTGTGAGTTCGATCTTCACTGGGTGCCCCATACCTTTCGGCCTTGTGTCGCATCTAAGCCGGACTTAGAAAATCACTATATGTAACAGTCAGTCTCAAATAATAAACGGAAAATTGCGTTGTGCATGAAACTCAGTCGTGCTATCGCTGATGAAATAAGTGTATTGTTTTAGATTATATACACACGGATTTTATTTTTCCTTTACGATATTTCTCCTTTATTACTTTAGTTGAGCTCTCTCGGGATTGCTCAATCGGAAAGTTTTAACTGCCACTACAATCTACTACCATGGATAAATACTGTTCGGAATACTCTCTAAAAATATTCATTACATACCCCTTTTTACACTCATTCAACCTGTCTCTCACGGAAAAAAATGACTTTGTTATAAGATTACGATCTCAACTCCTCCGAAACATCAGCTTACAAATATGAAACCTACAATCTAAAAACGCAAAAAACTGCACCGAGCAGCAAATTCCTTGACCCCCTTTAAGGAGGCCTGTTTAATCTAGCTAAAAAATGAAATTCAGAAAGCCGTCCAGCTTACTCCAAGAAAATTTAAACGAGGACATAAAACAAATATTAAGAGCTCTAAAGATATTTGGGTCTGCCGAAAAAGTCAAAAACATGGATAAATGTAACTCCACACGTTACTATAAAATTCATACTAACAAAATAACAGAGACTTTTAAACTAGATAAGATATAACAGGACGTGTATTGTGAAACAGATCCCTACTAACGTTAACATTAGAATTAGTCGTCTATCATCCACATTAAATATCTTTAATGAAAATAATAAAAAAATATATGAAAATGCTCTCCAAAAATGTGATTTTAAAAATAATTTCTCTTACATAATCCCAATAAAAAACACCAAGATATCTTAAATTAAACGTACACACAGAAAAAAAACTATATGATTCAACCTCCATCTTCTGCAAATCGTCAAATATTAACATTGAGTAGTATTTTCTAAAGATAATCAATAAGCACATCCACAAAAATAACTCACTAAGATTTTTAATAGAAAAACAATTAAGATTAGCTACTCTTGTACTAATAATCTTTTCTAAGATTATTAACTCGTGCAACAACTAATTTTTAAGGAAATTCTGTGAGACCAGCAGCAAACATAATATCAAATCCTCCTTTAGTTGTAGATCTAAAGATAATTCTACAGTGGAGAGTAAATACAGATCTACCAAGGTTATGTATTAAGCGGCCATTTACTCTAAAGAAAATATCGATAAAAAATGTTTACATTAGAATATCTGCAGGAGATTGAAAAAGAAAACAAAGGTTTTATACACATAAGCATTCGTTCACTGACCCTAAACTTAAACACAAAATCGCTCTTTCAAAACATTTTGAAAAAATTAAAACTACAAATAGTTTCTAAAATTCTAAGTTCTGCACAAACTTCAAATATTTTTAGAGGTAATTAATGCTTGGAAGAAAAAAAAATAATAAAAAAAAATAATGAACGCCAACTATTGAAGGAATTAGTTTTCAAATGTCGATATAAAAACAGATTTAACTTTCCATAAAATACTTTTGCCTTATTTGGCTACCCTTAATTAATCCCCCACTCCCATCTCCTCCATATCCTTTTTTACGCTATAATAATTTTAATTTAAACATTTTTTTAACTTTCATCTGTTTAGAATTTTCCTCTAGTTTACTTTACTTTCCTTTAATACCTTTACGTCCTTGTTTCCTTATATATTTTTATAATTCCTTAATTCAACTCACCCCAATTAAGCGTTATAGGGTTAATATTATCTGACATTGTTATTTAATATACATTCTCCACTTGAAGATAATTACCACCTTCCATGGCACCTGTATTTTGCCTATTGTCTGACTTATACATCGAAAAGTGTGAACTATGTATTAGATAATTTTGGCACGTTAAATTTTAGGTTGACAACTTTTCATTATTACTTCCTGTACAGTTAACTTTTACTTCCTGCATGCTCAAGCTTTACGGACGTGAATTCCATTTCATATCTGGGTTGACACTTTTATCGTCTGCCGAAATAGTCTATTCCCTACATGAGTTAAAAAGATTTTTTCGATTGTTTAACCTATTTTTTTGTATAAATAAAATACAATCGAGCACTTTTGTGGATAGGTTTCAATATTCTTATATAGGACCCACTTAGATCATATACCCGTTACTTATATATATATATATATATATATATATATATATATATATATATATATATATATATATATATATATACAGGTAAAAATCTACGATACGTGGAAAAACATTTTCGAGTGAAGTGTTTCTTTTAGAAATTCATCGGGTTAAAGAAATGTTTACGTTGATATACTTTAACATGAGCATGAAGGACATTGGATGCAGGAATTTTAAAATTAAATCTTTATTTTTGTTTTGGCTATATTTTAGCCGATTTCCTTCAGTTCAATTTTGTTTTCTATTTTATTGTATATACAAAACACATAAAAAAATAAAATTTTAAATTATGCGCACGATTAATAAAGCCAACATAAGCGTCACTTTAGTCGGATGAATTGTTTAAGGACGAAAAAAATCACATGAATTTTTTTCCACTTTCATATAGATTTCCCTAAATTTTTCTTGACACATAAAAATCTATATATCTTTTACACAGGCACAAACACACATTCATATATATATATATATATGTATATGTATATATATATATATATATATATATATATATATATATATATATATATATATATATATATATATATATATATATATATATATATGTATGTGTGTGTGTTCAAACAGCTTTGTTTAAATAATTTATACACACTATGTTTATTTTTCTTTTAATCCTTTCGAATCCACGAAGCAATTTCTTGGTAGCCGCAGAGAATTGCATAAGAAAAAAAAAGTTATACATATATATATATATATATATATATATATATATATATGAACGTGAGCGTTTAAAAGAACGTTAAATTCATGAATACGCACGTGTTCAAAACGGATTGAGAAAGACGCGGAACAAATTGAAAAAATTGGAAATATCATTTAAAACCAAAACCCCGTGAAAAACCGAAATTTGCCAAGAAACTTCGAAGCTCGGAAAAACAAAAAAAAATCATACAAGTAATTATATATATATATATATATATATATATATATATATATATATATATATATATATACATAATTTGTTTTATTTATGAAGTAAGTATGTTCAAAGACGAAAATAGAGTTTATGTATGTAGGTATATATGCAGGCAAAAACGTCAACACTGCAGTTCACCAAAATATACGATCCTAAAACGTTGCAATATGTCGTCGGATCAACGCTTATTGGGCCAAACGGCACTTAACGATACAGTGTTAATTTCTCTGCCAAATTTATATATATCTTTGTGTGAATTCGTAAAACGGCATTCACGATTTTTATGTACGAGTATATGTGTATATGCTTTATTAACAGTGATGCTCCAATTATTCTTTCTTATAACACTATTAAACATCATATATTTCAAGCACATTTCCGAATGTTGCAGTTCAATCGATAATCGGGGTCCGCTCATCAGTATGTACAGACGTAATCAGAGAGTATCTAAGCCAAACCATGATACCGAATGAGAAGTTATGACTTCTTGAGAGCACAAACCTTTAAACACGTTTATGATAAAGCCGTATTAAGCTAAGACATCAGGGAATGAATGCTCTGACCTTTTCCATTAAGCTCTTTGGAGACGTACTGTCTGTGTTTGGAACAAACGGACACCTGATGAAATATTTAGAAACGCTAATCCAAAAATGTCAGCCGACGTCTATGTTGGCTGGTGTATTTAGAATTAAAGGATTACAATTTATCTAAGTAAATCTGACATGATGTTAGCATTCGATATTACCAAAGTTTAACAAAATCTTTCATACATTATACGGAGTTTTATCAGGTGGTCAGAGAGAACTATTTCGTCTAAACGGAAGTAGATACCCCATAAACACTTGTAACTTCCGTGCAGGTAAACTGTATATATTCTTATGAAAAGGTAAAGTGGTGTGTAGCTATTTACATAATTCGGACTATTGTCCTCATCTTTGTCGGCATATTTATTACAACGTTTAGTCCGTTGTACGCTCCGGCCTTCTTTAGGTAAGTGGAATGTCGAACAGAACCTTATATTTCGTTCACTGGGGTAGACTCTTCTAGTTCCACGTACCATGTCTAAGGACACGTGGCACAGTGGATAAAGGCGTTGGTTAGATCCAGTGACAGGACCCAAAGAGTGTGAATTCAATACCTGGTTAAGGCGGTGGAGAACTTGGAGAGGGGAATTAACAGGAGATAACTGATAACTGACATCCGTTAGACATGGCACGTGGAACTAGAACAGTCTACCCCAGTGAACGAAATAAAGGGTTCAGTTCAACATTCCAACCACCTGAAGAAGACCGGAGCGTACAAATATGGCGACAAAGATGAGGACAATTGTCCGAATAATGTAAATAGTGTACATAATACCTCATCTCAGAAATATAGACAGATACTGGTGTGTAGCTATATATCAAGAGAATAACGGCTCTTGTTTCCACGCTTATTCTTTCACACACACACACACACACACACACACACATACACACACGCATGCATACAAAAACACAGCAATTTACTAAGCGGAAATTAGACGTAGCGCAAGTCCGAAAATATTGCGTGCCCACTGAGAACAATGCTGCTAACCATTACACAACGTCGAAGTCCTCTAGACAAACATATAGTGATTACTAAGTGTAGCTTAGGTGTGGCACAGGGACGAAAGTATGGAGCACCACTTTCAGAATCGAACTCATAATTCAGTCGTAACTGATCTTGCAAGACAATCTGGTGTTCCATTAAACCAAGTCGAAGTCCCCTACACAAACACGTACAGTGATGTACTAAGCGTAGCCTATGTGTAACACAAGGCCGAATCTATGGAGCATCCGATGAAAATCGAACTCACTGTTCAGTCGTAACTGGGCTATCGAGAAATTCTTGCTAGCCATCACACTACGTGGAAGTCCACTACACAAACACATAGTGATTTTTTTAAGCGTGTCGCACAAGGCCGAAAGTATGGAGCACCAGAATTTATGAAACAGTATATTTATTTTGGTCTGCTGACATGAATATTTGAGAAAGTTTATAAAAAATATGCCGTAGTGCTCAAATTTGTATTCAATAAGATTTCTCGAATATTCAGATCTGGAGACGAAAATAAACAAAAAATAAAGTTTAATAAATAAACGGAGCATCTACGCAAATATGGCTATCCACTAAAATAACGTCTTATATATATGCTGGAGAACATTTACTTTATAAAGATTTCTGAAAATCAGAGGCCGATAGACGTAATACACACATATCGGGGCGTCTATTTCAAGTACGAATACCCAATAATAATAAATTTGGAAGTAATAAAATATATAAATCTCTCTCTCGTTCTCTCTCTCTCTATTTCTCTCAAAAGCGTGAAACCTAGGGTTACAAACTCACATCCATACAACTAAGAATATTCGCTCTATCACTGATATTGAGCGCTTTCCAATAAGTACAGCAAATATATATATATATATATATATATATATATATATATATATATATATATATATATATATATATATAGCAGTCCCACTCATAGACACACAAATACACATACATCTGCATGGAACATATCCTTACAAAATTTCAAAACTTTGAACGACCACCTTTCCAGTTCCTCTTGGCTTAATTCGGTTGCTCCATCTTTGACTATATTCTCCTATCTTGATAGTGAGTTCGTTAGGTCCGACAAAGTAAAATTGGCAGCTGATCTTGAACATGACCTCCGATCAGTTGTTAATTGGGGCAAGAAATGTCTTGCAAATTTTAAGGCCTCCAAAACGAAACTCTCTTTTAATCATCGTAGATAACCATTTTTGCTTTTCATCAGCATGGATGTTGCTAACCTTCAGGAAGCAAATTATCGTGACGTCTTCGTTTCACGTTTTCCACTGACATGAAGTAGAATAATTATGTTGAATCAATTGTTATGTTAGTGGTTATGAAAATTTGTTCACTCAGTCGTGCTAGTTTTTTTCTCTCGACAGAATCCATCTTGCACATTTATAACTCTATCCTTCTGTGCAAATAATATTGCAACCCTATCTGGTCTGGTTCCCCTGCTATATGTCTCGAGATTCTCGACAAAATCCAAAGGAGTCTCTCTAATGTTATCGGTCCTGATCTGGGATCTCGACTTCGGCCACATTCTCACCACCTTGTCGTGGCTTTCCTCTCTTTTTCTATTAATATTTTCATGCCAATTGTCTTAATGGACGCTTCCCCTTAGTACCTCGATCGCATGAATGTAATCACCGTTTTACTGTTGAAATAGCTATATATAACCGTAAATTTTATTTTAAAAGTTTATTTTCACGCTGTTCTCAATTGTGAACATCTCTTCCAGATACTTGCCCCTCCGCTGCCTAAATTCAGCAAACATTTAATTGCAACGTCAATTACCATCTTCTGTCTTCCTAAATTAACCACTTGCATCGCCTTAAATGGGTTGAAATGATTATAAAAAAAAGTAACGGCATTATTTGATCCCAGTGAATATAGAATAGCATATATGATAGTTATATTCGTTCAGTGAGTATACAATACTATAAATGATTTCTGGAATAACCAAAAATTGTTAGATTTTCAGTACGGCCTCGTAAAAGCATAAATAATTAAATGAATCAAAAAATGATTTTAGTAATACCAAACTCCCAAACCTGAAGAAGCAACAATTCGTTTTCTCTTGAAACGTTAGTTCCTTTTTCATTTTGTTTTTTTTTTTCATTTCAACTCGGTTGTAGGAAACTTCGTTGGAGTAAAATAATATTGATTTAGTGACATTTTCCCGCCAGTTACAGACAAATAAAAATGTAGCGTGGAGAAAACTTGGACTAGACACTTAACCTAAAGCAAAGCGGAAATTCACAACTTTTCAATCAATAGTCTTCATCTATTGGATGGGTTGAGTGTATCCTTTACTTGGTGGGATTGGTGCACTTACTCTTACGGGTATGGGCACTTACATGTCAGCAGAGTTACAGTGTCATGAAGATAAAGACGTGTGCATGAACAACCAAACATTGTGCGCACTCGCATTCGTTTCGGAACAATCATAAAACTAATGCATTGTAAACTAATGCATTGTTACGAACTCAATGCAACCATCTATTGTTTGTTTTGAACTTGACTTCTTAGTGCGATTCTCTTTACATCATTTACACTAAAGGGAAGAAGAAGAGGAAGTGGAAGAGGAGAAGGAAGAGAATGAGAAGGAGAAGTGGGATGAGGCGACGTTAAGAGAAAATTAGAGGAATGGTAAGAGGATGATGATAGATCAAGAGATGATTTGAAAGAAACGACTAAGAAGAAAAAGAAGAGGAAGAAGAAAAAAAGTTAGAAAATGAAGAGGTGGCGACATTAAAAGAAAATTAGGGGGAATGGAAGGAGGAGGATGATAAATTAAGAGATGATTTAGAAGAAGAAGAAGAAGAAGAAGAAGAAGAAGAAGAAGAAGAAGAAGAAGAAGAAGAAGAAGAAGAAGGTAGATATTGATAAGGAGAAGTAAGAGGGGGAGAGATTATGATAAAATTAGAGGAATAGGAGGAGGGTGATAAATCAAGAGTTGATGTGAATAAAGAAGAATAAGGAGGAGCAGGAGGAGGAGAATAAGGATGAGAAGTAGGAGAAAGCAACATTGAGAAAAAATTTGAAAGAAAAAGAGGAGGATTATCGGAAGATGAGAAGTACGAGGATAAATTTAGTGCTGTAAGAAGAAGAAGAAGAAGAAGAAGAAGAAGAAGAAGAAGAAGAAGAAGAAGAAGAAGAAGAAAAATTTAAAAAAGATTAACCTTTTTTTAACAGCATAACAACCATTTGCAGGTAATTCAAAGCTAGAACAATTTTTGGATGTTAAGAATTTTTCAGAAATAATAACTTATTGATAAAAGTCCTACTAATTAACCCATAGCTGAGAGGAAAAGAGAAGAGGTAAATTCATATCTTTCCCAAGGATATTTACGCGAAGGAGAAAATAACGAACCAGACTGGAATTGAAAATCGGCTGTGCCATTTCCAGCAGCGACCTATTATCCTATACACCAACGTACATCCGAGATTATATCACCTGGTAATCCCAAACGGTCACCCATTGGTAAATATGATGATATTGAAAACAATAGCACACAAAAATTTCTTTTCATCTTATAAGAATGGGAACCATGTGCACGATCGATAAACGGTACTGGAAGATTAACAAGCCCTCTTGGCAGTTCCGATTTACAAAATATGAACCATGTAGAACTGCTCATCTTGTCAGAGGAGTATTTTCAATGTACGTAAAACATAATCGTTGTCATGTTAATATAAGTTACTGAACCGAATGCAAACAACAACAACAACAATAAAGATAATAATAATAATAATAATAATAATAATAATAATAATAATAATAATAATAATAATAATAACGAGTTTTTTTAATTGGTCAGTGGAAAATGTCATGATGCCATTTCTAACCTTAGTTCTCTGGGCGGGACCCGGAAAGAAATGTATAATCGCCAAATATCAAAGGAAATAAAATAAATAAATAAATAAATAAATAAATAAATAATAATAATAATAATAATAATAATAGGTTTTATTGTTGTTGCACAGAATAAATGCTTGCTAATTAGAAATTACCAAGCACAGTCCCTGAAAAACTGTTTTGGCCCCAAATGCAGATTTTGTGATAAATATCCAGAAAAAATTGACCGTCTCGTTTCAGGTTGCATGGTGTTAGCACCCACTGAAAAATAAAACTCGACATGACAGAATGAGTCAATTTCTGCACTGGAAAATATGTAATCTTTACCCGAAGAGAACTGCAAAAAACTGGTATGAACCTCAGCCAGATGCGGTGACAGAGATAGGACCTGTAACAATTTTAGGAGACTTTACAATGCACACAGACAAATCAATCATAGCTAATCACCGGGATATCATGAGCAAAGACAACAAGAACAGAAAGTGCTTTCTTAATGATATGTCAGTCCCTGAAGATTTTAATGTATCTTTGAAGATGTATAAAAAAACTATCAAAATATAAGGACCTTGAAGTACAAATCTCAAAAATGTGGCTCATGAAAACGTCAATAATTTCATTTGTAGTTGGAGCCCTCGGATTGATTGGAAAATGTTCCGATAGTCTTACTGAAGGGATTACTGGTAGCCCATTCCTTAAAAAAATCCAAATTTGTACTCAAAACGGTGGAGTAATGGATAGTGGCTCGGAGAGAGGAATCGGAGAGCCGATTTCGAATTCCAATCGAATCCATTACATTCATTTACGTACTATTACCCTTGGGAAAGGTATGAATCCTCTTCTTTTCCCCCAGCTATGGCTAAATAACAAAACTGACCGGATTATATAGCCTTGCATGGCAACTGGTCTACCGCAGAAAGAAATGGCAACCTACTCAAAAGTACAGTCTCCACATTATGAAGGGCTTTATCGATGTAAAATATGTGTGATGTTGTAATTTTATTTATTAATTTTTTTTTAATGAAAAATGATCAGCAGAAAGAAGATAAGAATCTCATCTACATTTGATTCCCATCTTCATTCGTGCCTATGTACGAAGTATGAACTTGGAGTCGAACAGGAATTGCCCTAAGCTAGGGAAGAAGTTATCGAAAAGAGATTTGAACAAACAAACAGACCCCATCCTCGCTGGCCATAATATAAAATCAAATAAATTGAAAATCTTAAAACGCACACTGACCTCCTGATTGAGGTTGCCAGAGTCTGTGGCGTTCAGGCCATTATTAACCCAGTTATCTTTGGAACGTAGGAACTTCTTTTCTGAAATCAGTTTCAGTAATGGAAACAGCTCTTAAAGGCTGGGGTCAATGAGGTCACTAAATCTTTATTGTTTCAGGATATTTTCAATACCGGAAATAATAATTAAATATCACAAGCTTCTAAATCTAGGAAATAAAGTGAATGGTTCAATTTGTAATGGATTTCTTAAGAAGAAGATCTAACAATTTATGTCCTTCAATGACAAAACATTTGTTAGAATATGTGTAGATACCTTATATATTTTCAGTTCTTTAGTCGCAAATTTATTTTTCACTCTGAGCGGCCCAACGTTCGCACACAACCCTGTACACATTTAAAACTGTTCTATGTGTATCTGGCAGCCTACTTCTTTCGCAAACGCCTTTCCTTGAAATTACTGTGCTAAAACACTGGATTTCTTCAGAGCATATTCCAACCACTTTAACGGGGCTAAGAGACTCGAGGGGCCTATAGGAATAAATTAATGAATCTAATAGTAATAACAATCAAATTAAAATCTCGTAAATATTCCAGGAAATTGAATAGATTGTTGAGTATTCAGGTGACGAATGTAACCATTATTGTCTGAGCAGTTTAGACAGCCTTGAAGAGACTTGCAAAGTCTTTGTAAATATCAGAGGAAGTACTAGTGAAATGGAAGACTGAAGAGAGATCAGATTTGCTTGTTAATCTCGAGTACAATTCCCAAGGAATCAAAATATTATTTTTAACAGTAGCAAAAGCTGTCTTCTTCTTCTTCTTCTTCTTCTTCTTCTTCTTCTTCTTCTTCTTCTTCTTCTTCTTATTATTATTATTATTATTATTATTATTATTATTATTATTTCCTTTGATTTCTGGTGTATACATGTTACCTTGCGGGTCACAACCAGACTCCTATGGTCAGAAATGGCATCATGATATTTCCACTTAGCATATTTTGAGGAAAAAAAAAACTAAGATCTAAGATGTTACAGAGATAAAGCTCTTATTAATGTGTGGTCGGTTCTTGTGACTACAATTTCTTTAGGGCTTCGGCTGCAAGGAATCCCTTCAATGAATCTATCAGAACCTTTTCCAAACAATCCGATGTCTCCAACTACATCTGGATTCGTTGATGTCCTCAAGTGCCATATTTTTGAGATTTCGATTTCAAGGTCCTTGGATTTTGACAGTTTTATTAGGATCTTCAAAGATACATTATGCAGGGACTGTCATGCCAATAAGAAGGCGCAATTTGTTTTTGTGGTCTCTGATCACGATGTCTGGGTGATTAGCTCTAATGGTTCTTTCTGTGTGTATTATAAAGTCGTACAAACTTATTACAGGTCCTATCTCTTTAAGCGGGTCTCGGTGGTGTCCATACCAATTTCTTGCAGTTTCATTTCCGAAAAAAGTTATTATTATTATTATTATTATTATTATTATTTCTCTTGTATATACACTTCCTTCCGGGTCCCAAACAGAGATCTAAGTTAATAAATTATTTCATGATATTTTCCACTGATCATTCTTATAAAAAAAAAAAAAACAAACCCTAAGAGCACACACATTTTACATAGATAAAGCACTTCGTAATCTGTCAGCTGTACTTGTGAATTCATTTTTTGTATTTCTTTAAGGCACGGAATATCAGGAATCTTTTTTTAAATGTCCGTCATGCATTGAAAATTAGGAAAAAAGGCTTTTCAAATCAATACGCGCTCTCCAACTTCAGCTGGAATTACTGATATCTTCAATTGCCACATTTTTGATATATCCAGTATGTGTGATTTTTAATTTTATTATTATTATCATTATTATTATTATTAGTAGTAGTAGTAGTAGTAGTAGTAGTAGTAGTAGTAGTAGTATTCTTAGTTGCCGTGTAGTTTTTTCGAAATTCCAGCAAAATGTCGGTGCTAATTGATGACTAATGTGTTTCTGTCAGAATTTTTATTGTATTATTCGGTGTTTTGATCTGGTATAAAATTATACTAAACCTCATTTTTAGCTATTTCATCCGCAATTTGTTTCAGTAACGATTTTCAATAGCCGTGCTTAACATAATGCTGAATTAACTTATTAGCATGTTTTCAATAATCTTTTATGTCCATGCAAATTTCCGTGTAAATTTTATTTGTTATCGAAAAGTATTCTTTTGCGCAAGTATCATAAAACTGTAGAAATGTTTGCAAACTTTCGTTCCCAGATAAAGAAAATATCATCGATAAATCACAGACAAAGATCTGGATCTTGGCCGTGCTGTGGTTTGAAAGGTGCAAGTATTTTTTTCTTTGTCATAAAGACATTCGCAAAGTTAACGGCCATGGGTTCGCTATTACACATACTTTGATTTGGTGGAAAAAACTTCCCCAAACTTCATCGTGTTGCGTTCCAACATAAAACGTGTAAGTCTACAGATAAAGTCTGACGGAATGGTTTTGTTTTTGCGTTTCTTAACAGCTTTGTTGCACGCTTCAATCCCTTCAAGATGTTTAATATTAGGTTAAAGAGACGAGACATCCGTGATGACCAAAAAGCAATGGTGTATTTATTTTAGAAATCAAATCAAATGTGTGCCAGACATAAGACGAAGACACATTTGCTATAGGAGACAAAAAATATCTAGCCACTCAGAGATTTTTGCAGTGCAACATTCATATCCACTACAAATCGGGTGTGGTGGAGGGAATTGGGCGGCCCATTTCCTGCGCCATCGCCCTTGCTTGAAATGCTTGTACATAAAAACACTCAATTTTTTCGTAGGATGTTTAACCTAAAGAATTCTAATATGGCAACAAATACGCGATTCTACAAAAGGTTGCTTAAAATGTTATGAACTCAGCACGAGGGCACATAATGAGGAAAGAGGGTTTACAAGATTTAAAATTTGCGTGACATACTGAAGGCAAAAGAAACAAGAGAAAACACCGAATATCCTACCTAAGCAGCTTCTTTTAATGGTTGGAAAAACACGAGTGATTGAGGATATGAAAAGAAGAAACCTTACTACGAGCTACAGGAAGTTGTAAAAAGTCATTATCACCCGCGTCCTGGGCACATCGAAGAACAACAACAATAATAACGATAGAAAAATTTTCAGTAGCAATTGTACCAATCTTCACGCAAATCCGCATGTTAACCCGCTGCCCCAGATTACGTAAACTTATTTTCCACCAACAGTGTAACATGAACAGGTACAACATCTTCTACTACTCGATAACGGACGACTCGGTTCGTCTGCGTCTTGAGAAAGCGAAGGGACAAGCATGTCATTTTCTTGACTTATGGCACCAGCGACACGCTGCTGCTATTCAATTATCGCACCTCGTTACATACATGAATAATTATATCGTAAATTGTAGTGTACAAATTGACCTGTCGTAAAAGTCGACCTCCAGATATTTAGCTCATACGGCAGTCTAAAATTAGCCCAAATCGTAGACCTTACAGCAAATGAAATTAGGCTTCTGTATATGATAACCTGTACCAAAACTACTTAAGTTCAGAATAGCCGCCTATGTTAAACGGCGCTTCGGTCAGTGTTTTCACATAGTGTATCAGCTGCTGGGTGCAATTTGTGCTGCAGCGTTGACAGAATACTGAATTTTTGTCATTATTTTATTACGTTATATTAATTTCTATGTTAATAATGCCAAACATGTTCACCAAACACAAGTTTTAGTGGGATATGTTTGTGGCAGTCTGCTTGTGGTACGGTAAGTGGTGTACAGTAATTGTTAGGAGCCCAGCACCATTTGTTTACACCTGGTTTGCATTTTACACCTGCCATATAAGTCGAGCCCTAGTTTTAGAAACATTTTTAAGCTTGAAAACTCACCTTGTACCCCGCAAATAACGATATGTGTGAATATTTCTCGATAGTTAGATTGTACTGTATGTTCGCTGTTATCCATTCGCTCTCTTTATATACAGTCAAATGGAAATCCTTTCCTCATTAAGAACATGTTGTAGAGCACTTGTTAATTTTATAAATAATTAGAGCAGACAAAAAAATCGAAACTCACTGCATCCTCTACTCTTGCAGTTTAATCTATTTATCTACGTTTATACCTATGCCTTCTCATAACATACATATATTTTGTAGTGTCACATTACAGCGATGATTGGTATTTTTCTTCTTAATTTTAAAATAATCAGACCTAAAAATAAATCATAATAAACCTACAATTTAAACCTGTTGTAAGCATATGAATAAACTGATAGAGCTTGAAAATTGCTGTCTAAACAGAGCAATGAAACAGCAGAAATGAAAACCTGTTTAGGAATGTACATATGATACTCTGATGTGTGTGTGTGACTGAGAGAGACGGGGAGAGAGAGATCTTAAATATAATCGATTGAAAGCTAAATGGTAGATGCGTTTTTTTTTATTATTATTGTAAACTGGAGACAACGTTTTAGCGAACGTATATTGGTTCACATTAATGGGACATAGCTTTTTGACCCTGTTGAGAAAATCAGGCCACATTTGATATATTTTCAGTTCCTTCTCCGTTTTCCGTTTAGCTTCACAAAACATTTATTGACGTACTTGATGTCCACAGTCCACCTTCAAATAGACAGACAGAAAAAGAGACAAAAAATATATATCTATATACCATATATATAAATATATGTGTGCCTGTGTATGCGCGTGTGCGTGTGTGTGTATGTGTGTGTGTGTATGTGTGTGTGTGTGTGTGTGTGTGTGTGTGTGTGTGTAGAGGGAGAAAGAGAGAGATAGAGAGGGATGTATATTTATATGTATGTATATTTGCTGATTTTCGACATTTTTGATGAATACTATTTTCGCTTATTTTTTGTCATCCCAATGGACAGGCGCATTGCTTTACTTCACCTTTCCTCTGGTCTCTTCGATCTTTTCTCAAAGAGAATTAAAAAAAATAAACCCCCCACTAAAAAAAATAATGATAAGAGGATTCATATATTACCACCTAATCTACTTATATGTATCTTAGCTATATAAACAATATTTTTTCCAAATGATTCGTAACTTCTTCCGCTCTGCCAAGAGAACGGATCTATGCGTTTTTCCTTGCTTTGATTCATTTTTCTTAAAAAAAAATGAAATTTTATCATTTTACCAGTGTTTTTAGAGATGTCACGATTTTATAATGTAGGATTTAAAAAAATACATATTGGTCAATGTTAGTATCTGAGGCAGAATGGTGGTTCATATCAATCTGTCTAAAAAAACAAATGGATACCCCGTTCGACACAGCGTAGATTCTATCCTGTTTAGCAGTCATTTTTCTGAATCCTGTGTTTAGAGAGGTGTATTCAGATGTATTATATTTTGCAGAGTGAACTGAATCAGTTTTTTGACTCGTACGTCCTTGTGATGAAAGACAGATGCATAAGAATGTATGATACTCAGTGGCTGACAGGGTGTTAACATATCCGATGTATAGTGGTCTCCCGATAGAATGGATTCCCTATAACAAATAAAAATGCAATAAAAACAAACAAACACAGGAAACTGTTTTAGCAATAAAAAGGAATAAGAACTTTATAAAGTTATGTGCACACTATCAATTATTCAAGTTCAATGTGAAAGGACATTTTCAGGGCTAAAGTTCATCAAGACAAGATAGGAAATTCGCTGTCTGAGAAGAATTGTAATCATCCATGTTATTTTCTATAGAAAATGAATTGTTAGATGAATTGGACGCAGAAGTAATTAATGGCAGATTCGCACAATCATTTAATGAATACAAACTATTTCTCTTAATATAGTGGACTGCTTCCAATCGTATTGTGCCTTTGAAATATCTATTAATGTGTTAATTGTGCAGTAATCTATATAACAATATCAACCAATTATTTAAAATTAAAATAAATCAGTTTAATTATAATACTCTGTATTTATATTTGGTAGCTACTACCAGTAATATGTACAGTATATATACGCAGTTATTGCTAAGAAATACACATTTTTTCCACAAAATTTAATTCTACCCTTTTTCCATATGTATTATTTTAAAATTTCTGTATTATTTATTAATTATTTTAAATTAATGTGTAGATTGGAATTTTGGGTGAGATCATTTAGTGTTGAAACTTGACTAATGCATGGAATAATAATGCAAACACAAAATGTAGTTAGAATAAAATGTATTGAAACAAGGAAGACTACATATAGTCTTTTGTATATTTCTGGGAAAACCGTTCCTGGAGAATGTGTTGACTAAGTCGCAGTCGGGCAGAGTCTCTAGTTGGATCTCTGTATTCGCTCCCATGTCCTCCGGTACCAACCATATTTATATCGTCGGTACTCCACTATGCAAATTAGGTGGATCCTACCACAACACTTAGTCTTATAGCAATCAATATTTTCAGACCCAATCCACCACTGGCCGTAGTTCGATATAATTTTTCTTAGATGTTTACGTTCAATTCATCTCAAATTGTGTGTAAATATGTAACAACGTAATGATTTCCTACAAATAACTTTTCAACTAAGCTCAGAGGGTGGCGGTAGGTGAGTTATTTTTTCATGTCATGATAAACTGGAACATAGACAGACCAACGTTGAAAATTGCAGAAAATATGTCAGCGACAAATGTATTGTGATTGTAGACAAATAGTTCTCTTTTCTGTTTAGCCTAGATTTGGCATTTAAGTGGTTAATCAAGACATGCCCACAAGTCTAATTTTAATTCTGAGCCTATGCCCCCTGCAAGCGTTAACTTTCGGAAAAGAGGTAACAATTAATATTTAAATTTCCTTAAAAATCATTTTATCACCATCGCCTGAAGAAGTACAATCAAAGTATTGAAACATGAAAGATTTCGTGTAACGATTTCAACATGTTTTTATTATAATCTTTCATAATAAAAATAAACACACACACACACACACACACACACACACACACACACACATACACAGACACACACATACATATATATATATGAATAAATATAGTCTTAAAGTGTGCTATATTTATGGGATAAAGTGCTCAATATCAGATATAGAGCGTGTGTAAATATAAAAGTGAACATAGAAGTCAACACTTAGAGACGACAGTCTGTTTCATGCTAGATGCAATCGTCAGGCCTGACGATTGCACCTAGCATGAAACAGACTGTCGCCTCTAAGTGTTGACTTCTATGTTCACTTTTATATATATATATATATATATATATATATATATATATATATATATATATATATATATAAGTATAGGATTGGTGTATACGGAATAAATTCCAATAACCAAAAAATGCTACCCTTCAAAGAGGGCTAAAAACAGAGAAGAGCAAATAAAATTTATTCGAAAATTATAACATAAATATGTTAGAAAATTACTACAAAAATAGCCATTTTGTTTCAGCACTTCTGGTGTCTTATCAAGTGATGTTTTTGAAAGGTTCTTTAATTAATATATATATATATATATATATATATATATATATATATATATATATATATATATATATATATATATATATATATATATATTTTAATTAAAGAATATTAAACACTTGAGAAACCTATGGATTTTAAATGTCTGATATTCTTTACTTAATAATAAGTTTTGTCTCACTGGATCTATATCCTGCTGGAAATTACTTATGGATTATCCTATTACATTATTACTATATATATATATATATATATATATATATATATATATATATATATATATATATATATATATATATATATTTCTATGTGAAAGTTTTAATTATTTTGTATGTTTGATTAAGAAGAATAGACAATCTCTGCCTGTTCAATTTTTTTTTATTACATTTAAAAAAATTGAATAAGGTGTTGAATATTGTGCTAGAAGTTGTGGAGAATATATAAATTATATACAGAGTGACCCAGTATAATCTATTTCAGTGAAATCGGAAAATTAATTTAAAAACTCACTTTTATTTTTGTTCATGTTTAATGTGTATCAGAAGTGTATATAATTATAATTTTGTATAGATTTATCATCCTTTTTAAAATTTTATTTTCATTCCCTCTCAGAACCTTATTAATAATGAATACACAGGCATGTATCATTGTTCACTCACCAACCCCTGGATTTCTTTTTATGAGGTTTCATAAAAACTAAGATTTATCGCCAAGAGATCAATGGGTTAGCCGAACTTCTCCTTTTATGCGTGAGACCTTTCAGGACGTAAGTGATCACAGCTCTCCACTTCGCCCGAGTCCTTGTAACTCTCAATATGTTTTGTCTTTTTGCTACTACTCCCAGGCCCTGTTCTGTCATCGACTTACTTAAGCCTGCTACGTAAGTCACGCATTGATTTCCCTTGTCTCTCTTTCCCTCTATTCGCCTTCTGAGTATCAAATTCTCCAAGCCCTCCTTTCTCATTACGTGTCCCAGATATTTCAGTTGCCTCTTCCTGGTGTTTAATATAAGCTTCCTCCTTGCTTGTATCCTTTCCAAAATCGTTGTTCACATGTTCGGTCCATGGTATCATTAGCATCCTTCTGCATACCCCCGTTGCCTCGAGTCGCATCGTCCTCTTTGAGGTGACCTTTAACATTCGATGCCGTAAACTAGAACAGATATCACGTAGCAGTTCAGTACTCTTTTCTTTGTTGCCAACGAAATAACCGAGCTTAAAGAACGCATTCAGTTAGCAATCCAAGAGATTACTCTCAAAATGATTCAAACACGCTAAGTGGAGATTTGAATTTTGCAGAAGACATTTTGAAAATTTTCGGTCTTTTGACGTAAGATTTATAAATGTGTTTGAACTGTATCATAATTAAGTAAGAAACATAAATTAGCGTCTGTTGTATTAGAAATTGCCGGATTTTATTGAAATAAATAGTTAATTCTGGGTCCCCCCGCATAATTCATACAAATTTTGTTCAATGATGTGTGCATCGTGCCGCAGTTGTCGGCACGGAAAGTGGGATTAGCGTTTCGAATTTCAATCCAAACCGAGACACGTTGCGTTTAATTTTGTAAAATTACCCTGGGGGAAGGTACGGCTGTTTTTTTCTTCGACATCAGATAAATAGCGAAGTTGACTTATCCCTCTAGTGTCAATCGTCTACTAGTTTAGGAGAATGAAAAAAGTGAGGTTTGAGCTTAATATTAATTTAATACCCCCATTTCGCCCGAAGGTCGCATGCAAGTATAAATATCAGATTTTCTGATGTTGGCACAAGGCCTCAAATGTGTGGTACCCAGTAAAGATCAAAACATTAGTAATGACCAACTAAATTAGTCCGATAGTCTTAACTCTATACGGATCCGCTGATTAAATGCCTTAAATGACACAAAACGAACGACTTAAATTAGTAACTTTGTTTGTACAATATTAATTTGGGGCATGTTGAAAAATTCGAGAATTACTGCAGTTACTCCGTGCATATCTGGAAAGATAAATCTATTGATTTTTGCTTCCTGCTATTCTGGCGATCATATACCGCGTATATCTGTCTACGTAACGCATTTTGGTTATGTTTCTTTGTATCCGTTTCTCATACATCTGAAATCGAAATCTTTAGACTCGTTTTGGTAGGAATTCTTTTCAAAGGAATTGAAAAATGAAACCGATCTTGCATGACCGAATTAAATAAGTGTAAATCAAAGGTTAACTTATTTATGAACTGTCATTGATGTGGAAGTTTATGATTTGAAAAAGTCGACTACGCCAAAAGAAAAAAAAATCAGTTACTTTATTTTAAATTTGAGCATGCAATAGTGAAATGCAATATAAAAAAAATGCCGATAAATTTGTATTAATGGAAGGAATAAAAGTATTAATTTCCTATCGATGAGTGACAGTTCGTGTGAAATAGCCAAGTCTGATTATAGTCAATTCCTGCCAAAAAAGGATCTACTAAAAATACAAAATATCAAAGTGTCTTTCAGATGCTTAATCTATTCATGCACACACACACACACACACACACACATATATATATATATATATATATATACATATAGCTATATCTATGTATAATGATACTTTTATCTTTATAAATATCTTATGTCTAAATTTCTTAGATGAGGTGTTATTATTTACACTATTTATATTTGGACAATATTATGTCCTCATACTTGTTAATATCACAATGTTTCGGCCGTTGTTCATTCACGTGTATATCAATCTGGGAAACCTACAGGGAATTCCGAACTGAACACTTTATTAAATCTCCGGGGTAAAACAATTCCGTTCCAGTTCTCTAGCTCTTATATTTAGTACTGCTCAGTTGTTGCTCGCCCGTTTCCAATGAGACTCAGTACACACTGCCGGACACAGGGATTGAACTCACAATTGTTATATCACCAATTTGATAATGTCGGCAAATTAACTATATCAACAAATACACGAACCAACGCTTTAAGCCACTAAGCCATTGTCCAAAAAATGATGTAAAAAAATTGTAAAATATAACGGACTTTTGAGATTTTCTATAAGATTTCAAATAATGTTTGGGTTTGAGACTAAATGAAAAAAAACATTTACAAATAAGAAATAAATATCAGTCGTCCAGAAATCAAAAGTGAAAGAAGCAAAAAAAATAAAAAGAATAATTATTTCAGAATATATTTAATAAACATAGAGATTATTATTTTTAAGGTCTACAACTGCACTGAAAGTTATTTAATTCTTACAGTAATAAACGCCAAAAATGTACTATATAAGCATATTTGCGTACAGTATCAATGCCATATTCCACCGAATATTTACACGCATGCACACCACACAGCGAGAAAAACAATACTCTGTCCGGTGGCAAAATGTGGCTGGTAGCGCCTAGGGTGGCAGTACCTCATTAGCCACCGAAATTATGTTACCTCCCCTGGTTGGCGGTTGACGAGTGAACGGTATCGTTCGACTGTTCACACGTTATAATATTATTAATGCAATAATAACTAAATCCGCTACTCTGAGTTTCAACGGCAACGTCAACTAAAATGGCTAGTGAAACTGTGAGTAGCATATTTTAATATTATTGTATTAATAACAAAATTATAATAAGTATATCATATTTAAGGTCTAAAGACTTCAGCCCTGAGCCCTATTATATTTTATTATTTGAATATTTTAAAAGTGTATTTTATATTTGAAGTTTTTAGCGTTTTTAAATCTCAGTTTTTATTTTACTATATATATGTGTGTGTGTCCACGCGCGTGCGCGCAAACACTCTCACACAGACACACACACACACACACACACATATATATATATATATATATATATATATATATATATATATATATATAGGGAAACAGTTATAGTTATTCCAAATTCCCAAAATATTTAGAAAATAAACTTTTGATCTTCGAACTAATTTGTATATTGAGATTTAACGACTTAAATTCTCTATGAATTATTTTCCTACGTCTATCAACTTTACAACTTATAGAGTTCTTTACAATCATGATACCATCGTCTCTATACAACCATATATTTGTGAATATTCTTAATCACCATCGTCAGATTTGTGATTATTCTTAACCAGATCGTTAGATTCTGCAGAATCTTCAGATTTGGTTGGATTATTCATATTATATATTCTTACTGCTTATGAAGAGATCACGTTAGATAGTATAGGGTTGTATATATATAGGGTTGTATATATGTTTCTAGATACAACATTTAATTTAGTTCATTTAGTAAAACTTCGGATTAGACAACACACCTCTAACAAACTATATATATATATATATATATATATATATATATATATATATATATATATATATATATATATATATATATATATATATATATATATATATATATATATATATATATATATATATATATATATATATATATATATATATATATATATATATAACGGTGATCTTGCTCAGTAATATAGATGCATGCACGCTTGGGAATACCATGTGCTGTAAGCTTAGATGTGTGGGTGGAGTAATGGATAAACCCTGCTAATTAGAATTCGGTGATACGAGTTTCAATTCCAGTCGGATTCGAAATATTCACTTACTCGCAAATACCTTTGTCAAAGCTATGAACCCAGCTCTTATCCCACTCATCTATAGGTTACTTAGTAAGACGTATATCAGTAAATCATTATTATCCTATAGTAGCATATTAACTTAAACTTATGTGATGGAAATTTGAATTTAGCTTAAGTTAATTAGATATTATATTTCTATAATATTCACTCCACTCTGACTCTTCAAATGTGAAATGTATAACTAATTCTAATTTCTATATTTCCCGCGCTCTAAAAAATATATACCTATGTTAATTATAATTTATAAACTTCCCTTGCTCTTATATCTCCCCAACTCTCTATCCATTAATCCCTTACATCTTTTTATCTATATATTTTATAGTTATTTTTAACCCCCTTTTTATTCCTCTATTAATTTTAAATTAATATTCCATTCTTCATATAACCCCAAATGAATGTCATATGATTAATATCCGGGTTTAATTTTATAAAACTTCTTCCTTTTTAAGACAAATACCTTTCCCCTCTCCCCTGACACCTGTCTTGAGCCTTTCGTTTTCCGCCTGACTGAAACATAGAAATGGATAAATTCTGTATTAGTTTTTCGATTGTTTATTTTAGCTTTTACAGTTAAATTTCTATTTCTAACTGTCCACACCGGGGTTGAGAAGACAGACGACCGATATCTTCGTCTGCCGAAATACGCTATTCCCATATGAGGTGATTTTAGATTTTATTAATTATTTTCTCTGTAATAATAAATACAGTGCGATCTTCTTGTAAATGAATTGTAGACCTTATGTGTTATCTTTAATATATATATATATATATATATATATATATATATATATATATGCATGCGTATATATACATAGAGGTTCTACATTCAACACCATCACTTGATAAGACACCAGAGGTGTTGAAACAAAATGGATATTTTTGTAGTGATTTTATAACATATTCATGTTATAATTTTCAAATAAATAATTATATTTTGTTCTACTCTGTATTGAGCACTTTTTTAAGAATAGTAATTGTTAGTTACTGGAATTTATTCCGTATACACCAATCCTAGACTTGGGTATATATATATATATATATATATATATATATATATATATATATATATATATATATATATATATATATATAGTGCTATTATGCGTTATCGTGACTGTTTTTTCTCGACAATAACTGTTGTGGATTCCAGGATGAGTCCGATATCAATGAATAACAAACGCGAAAAATGGATAAGGAAAATAAATGTATTAACGTAATAATACAAACTGGTAATACGGGTTAGTAGATCCAGGATTTGCTGGTTAGTACCAATAATATATACACAGTCTTGGTATTGAAGTATCGCGGTATGACTCCTTACTGAGTCTAGGTGCTCGTGACGGTGACACTTGTGCTACCCTACCTCTAATATTACTCTCCGGGTATTCACTGGTGGTAGTATATGTATACCTTGGGTGAGTCCATTTGTGTAAAAAGGGGAAACCCCCTTAACACCCACCTCCATAAATCCCTATTAGGGGTGATTTAATATCTTTTTCTTTCTCTTATAGTCGACAATTAGAGGCACTGTAAATTTTCTCTTCCTGCTAGTCCTTCCAATTTCTGTGTTTTCTAGTGGTCTTTGAATCTCAAAAACTTCAAAGACCGCCTCCATCGACTCGTCATTTTCTGCGGGTGAGCTTGGCTCTTCGACCCGTCTTTTTTGTATTTGGTCAATATGTTTTCTCTGCGTAAATTTTTCGCCTTTTGTGTACATCACGTTTCCTTGTCTGTTAATTATTGTATTTGGTTCCTCATAAGCCAAATTGTTACTGAAATAGACCCATTCTTGTTTGAATGATCTCTCGAGCACTGTAGGTATATATCGGTTTTTATTTACCTTTTCCTTCGTCCTCTTAGTAAATTCATCCCTTTTCGCTTCTTCTCTTATCTCTCGCAAGGTCACAGGTAGCTCCTTTACTGCCTTGTATAACTCTTTACTGTTTTCCTCTGTGGTAGCCAATGACGCGTTTCGATTCTTTTTACATACTGGTTTGACATTTTCTTTCAATTCAATTCTCGCTGCACCCTTACAAAACGAGCTGATAGGTGAGTCCCATACGTCGAACTTTTGCATACAGTCTGTACCTACTAGATTTTCTGTATCTTTCATTACGTATATCTTGAGTTTTTTGTTTTCCCGTAAAATTTAACATTTATGATTATTTCTCCTTCGAATTTTATACGCTTTCCTGTCACCGACTTAGCAATTTTTTGTGTATGCAACATGGTTGGTCTGTTAAGCTTTTTTCATGTCTGTAGGTTAATTATCGTTAGATCGGAACCCGAGTCTAGTTGCAATTTTATCTTTTTATTTAAGATTTCAAGTTCCACATATTTCCTTATGTTGGTATTGTCTTCGTCATGCATCCTAGTAGCTTTTATCCTACTAGTAGCTTTTCTCTTTCTACATTGGGATGCCTTGTGCCCCATTTTTCCACACACAAGACAGTTTTTACATTTAAAACGGGAATCCTTATTCCAGTATAGTCCTCCACATCGATAACATGCAGATGGGGGGGGGGGGCTCATATTTGCTTCGATTTTCGTCATAGTTCGTCATATATGTTGCACTTTTTCCCTTATTATAGAATTTTTGTTTTCTTTCCTGGGAGGGTGAAGAACGGAAACTTTTGTTTGACTTACGTATATGTGAAATTCCTGACTCCTCAATGTTCTTCGAGTCTTTCTTTATACTCAGGCATTTTTGGCAATCTTCTGATACTTGTTGTAGTGTTAGTCCAGGTTCATCTTGTTATCAAAATGTTTATCCTCTTCTAGAGCGTATTTGAAATTTTCTATCGAATTCCACACTGTCTTGGGAAAAAGTCGCCTCTTTTTCGATATTTTGTTGTTTGTTACCCGCTACCTTTAATATTAGTTCCTGTGTTTGTAGTAATTATTTTTAGCATTTTTCTTCCATTCTTTCTTGGAATTGTAATTAGTATTCGTTTTGTCTTTCTTGGAGTTGTAATTGCTGTTCATTTTGGTATTGTACAAATTCTACTAAAATATTTTTTAAATCCTCCATGATAAAGGTCTTACAAAAAACTCGCTTTTCCGTATTTTAGTCCTCGTAAATCTTTTGTCGCCAAGTTGTTGTGGACAATGGCAAAAAACGGCAAAGGAGACTTTTGTTTTTGTTTTTTTCTGTGTGAGTTCGAATACCTCGTCGTCAATTTGTTGTGGACAACGATGGAGAATTTTGTTTCGATTTCCTTCCCGTGTGAGTTCGAATTCTTCCTTGTCAATTTGTTGTCGACGAGGGAGAATTTTTCTTTCTTTTCCGTGCTAGTTGGATATACTCGTCGCCAATTTGTTGTCGACAATTGAGATTTTTTCTTTTTTCTTTCCCGTGCGAGTTCGATATACTCGCCGCCAATTTGTTGTGGACGAAAGAGAATTTTTCTTTGTTCTTCCCGTGTGAGTTCGAATACCTCGTCTCCAATTTGTTGTTGAGGAGGGAAAATTTTTCTTTTTTTTTCTTTTTTCCCCGTGTGAGTTTGATATACTCGTCGCCAATTTCTTGTCGACGAGAGATAATTTTTCTTTGTTCTTCCCGTGTGATTTCGAATTCCTCGTCATCAATTTGTTGTGGATTCCATGATGAATCCGATATCAATGAATAACAAACGCCAAGAATGGATAAGGAAAATAAATATATTAACGTAATAATACAAACTGTTAATACGGGTTAGTAGATCCAGGAATGCGGGTTAGTAGCAATAATATATATACAGTCATGGTATTGAAGTATCGCAGTATGACTCCTTACTGAGTCTAGGTGCTCGTGACGGTGACTCTTGTGCTACCCTCCTCTAATACTACTCACCTTGTATTCACTGGCTGTAGTATATGTATACCTTGGGTGAGTTCATTTATGTAAAAAGGGGAGACCCCTTAACAATAACCCATCTAAAGATACTAGCCTGTTTCAACGTTGCTTAGCTTTGTATATCAGGCAATCGCAGCTACATGGCTACATCATGAGCGAACAATATGTATTCGCTCATCTATTTTCTTTTGCATTGCAATCTTCAAAGATTACAGTAGAAACATACGTAGGTTTGATTTTGAACGTATGAATTTGACTTCCTCTTGTATTCCTTGCCGTTGGCAGGGAAATATTACTTAAAAAAAGTTATGATTGGCTCAAATCTACTATCATGAATCTTACTATACGGATAATGCTTTCTATAACCCGCACAGCCATTAAGATTATCATCTCACGACAATGGATAATGGTAAAGATGCTGGAGAGTGTAAAGCGTTTATTAATTTTTTTAGAAATATATATCTAATATTGAGAAAGTATTTTTATGCCGGGTAAGCGGACTGACATTCGGGAAGTGAATAAGTTGCTAACACCGTGCTGTATATAATATGAATGTCATATCTGAAATGGTAA
>OZ038482.1:47853843-47896343 GCA_964036315.1 Acanthosepion esculentum | reverse complement strand
CAAGGCTTAGAAAGTGTATAAAAATATATGGCCTGTTTCAGATGAAGAAATCTATACTGATGTTTTGCGATTCTAAATTCCATAGATTCATTGACGTTTGCGTTAACCGCACTATATTTATAACAAGTCAGTCAACAATTTGGACTGCATCTGTCCACCTAATGCCTTTTATATGGACAAGACGAATATAAAATTGCTTTATAATTCTGTCTGGCCCGCTGTTTGTTCAAGTTTCGCCGCTGTTTCGCAAATTGTCTCTAACCGTCCATCATAAAGCGTTACTGGAAGTAGTCCAAATCCTGTCGCGTCCGAAACCTAAAGAGATCGAAAGAAAAATAGCTCTCTTTTTGATTTGTGAATATGACTAATGGATGAATGTTATCAGTTAGTGTAAGTTGCTTTCAAAACAAACGTCGACCTTTGCTGAAAACGGTGCAGATTTGTCCTTAAATGAAGTATAATTAGATCGACGATGTTGCAGACAACTTCCTGCCTTGAAGCGCGACGGGAAAGAGAAAATGTCTTCAATAGTTCCGCCCTAATTGTATATTATTAAAAAAAAAACCCTGTCACATTGACGTTCCTTGTGCATAGTGAATGTGACAACCAAATCAATATTATGATCCGCCATTTTTTTTAAAAATGTTAATTGTCGCTATAGTTATGCAGACATAAAACACGAATGATCAAAGTCACAGACGTTCGATTCGTGTTAAAAGTGTAACGTAGAAATCATTTGTCATTTAAATATTAAATTACTATATGCGTATATTTATATATATGGACAGCAATTATTCTTTTATACATTTTTAAATCAAAAACTATAATGACACAATAGCAAAAGTAAAAAAAAAATATCTGCAATATTTTACTCGTTCACTTGATTTGATTGATTTGTTTTTCTAGCTTATCAAAAATTGTAGGTTATTTAAAGCCAGAAAATATTTTCAGACGTTCTTTTCCTAGATAACAGGGATTTACTGAAACAATTCCTACTAAATAACCCATGGCTAAGGGGAAAAGAGGTAGACTCCATAATTTTCAGGAGGCTATTTGCACGTAATTGAATATAACGAACCCGACTGGAGTTGTAAATCGACATACAGATTTACAAGCCGTTTCCCGTTACACCACCGGCTCGACGTTACTTAACTTCGGCGATCGTACGAGAACAGGTCTTTTAAGGTGCATACGCCCGTAAGCACTTTACTTATCGTCACACTTCATTCAATGAAACAGTCAAATGCGCATGCGCACATCCTACGCACGCACAAACACACGCACAAACATACGCACGCATATATATAAATATATATATATATATATATATATATATATATATATATATATATATATATATATATATATATATATACATTTGTGCGTAAAGTTACAGATATAACTAAAATATATATCTGTAAAAAGACAGAATTAATAAATATTATATAATATTATATATATATATATATATATATATATATATATATATCAAGTATGTGGTGCAGTTCAATTTACAACTGGAATTTATAAACAGGGATCATAACATTCATCAACGGGTTGGAGGTTAATTTATTTTATTAAAAATTGTTTGCGAGAGTGATTCTTGCCATTTATATCATTAACTTTAACTATCTGCTTTTTGTATGAATGATTCATGTAATATATATATATATATATATATATATATATATATATATATATATATATATATATATATATATAGAGAGAGAGAGAGAGAGAGATAGATAGATAGATAGATAGATAGATAGATAGATAGATAGATAGATAGATATAGCTGGACTACTGGTATTCGAGTATAGCCTACTGCAGACGCTCGGTCAGGCACATTTGTTTTTGTTCAACGCCCACAGAGCCAGGCCACGTGTGCTTTATACTGCAACTATGCTGAGCAGACATTAGTTACAGTTTTTGGGAGAGAGTTTGTGTTATCTAGCGTGTTCAACAATTTGAACAAAGCTAGTACGCTCAAAACCTCGGTCACGATGACTTGTGACTTCGTGCTAGTACATCCATTGACGGCCCCGAGGGGTTCCGTCTACCCAATATTACACACAAGGCTTGGAACAACAGTGAAGTCTCCTTCCTGGCTATTAGGCCATGGCGATATTCGAACCCGAGTCTCAGAATCAGAAAGTGCACGTTGTAACCACTCGGCTATATATATATATATATATATATATATATATATATATATATATATATATATATATATATATATATATATATATATATATATATGTATATATGTGTGTGTGTGTGTGTGTGTGTGTGTGTTTGTCCGTGTCTGTGTCATTGACCGCTTCATTCTAAATTTTATGGAAAATGTAAACAAAATGGCCACTTAAAATTAGAATCAGAACCATAACTTTTTGTGGCACATAATGAAGAAAAGGTGTTGGAAAATCTGACACTCACAGGACATTATGAGGGCAAAGTGGACAGAGAAAAACTGAACGTAACCTAACTAAGAAGCTTGTGCAAATGATTAGCAGAACAAGGATATAATAGAAGCTGTAATGGATAAGAAATTATGGAGCGTCATGATCGCCTATGTCATGAGATTGCAGAAAACATAAAGAGAAAAAGAAGATAGGTAAGGATTATTCTTATATTTATTGGATCCTTTGTGCGTAGCACCGGAAAAGGGATTACACGCTAATGTACCGTGGTAATTGGTACGCCAAGGTTGGGATGTTCCTGATGAAACTAAGGCTTGATTATTTCTTCGAAATTTATTCTTTAGTAAGGGTGAACATTGCTTTTTATATCTCTGTTTTGACCATGTAAAAAAAAAAGACTTTAATTTATAGTTAGGAATAGTTTTAAAAAGACCATTGTAATTTCCCACCGCTTCTTCCTTGATGGTATGAAATGATCACTTGAACCATATTCCTGGTCTGGTCGTTTCTACTGAAAAATCAATACCGTTTTCGAATCACATCTATTGATTAATGAAGTAGATACGAGATCTAGGTCAGTGAAAGAAAAGTAATATTTCGAAAACATTAAGTCAACGATTTTCTTTGAAAAAAGCGTCATTCTGGACTAAATATTCATCTGAATAGCAATGGGTTTTACCGTTTCCTACTTGACGACATAGTTCAAAGCATCATTGAAAATCACTATTCGGTATATGTTAGTTAATATTTTGCTGCTGAAACAATCTATTGCCGAAAATAAAATAGACTGTTGAGCTCAAAATTTTTGAAGGTTATTCGACAGACACCTGAAGATATTGTAATAGCAACAATGATGAGGATAGTAATTCATATGCAAATAATGTAAAATAGAATAAAAATAAATACTAGAATATCGGAGCAAATCCCAATGATAGTGGTTTGGTTTTTGAAATTCATACGAATATTATATATATATTCTTTGGGAACAGGAGTTTTGATGTGCTCTATAAACGCATGTTTATATATATATATATATATGTATATATATATATATATATATATATATATATATATATATATATATATATATATATATATATATGGGTGTGTGTGTGTGTATGCATGTATCTGTGTGCGTGTCTGTATCTGTGTGTGTAAAATGTGCATGTCTATAAATATAATATATATATGTATGCAATTTTTATATAATATTTTTGTGTCATATATGTACGGTACTTAGTGAAATGCGCTCAATCTAACTGAATATATATATATATATATATATATATATATATATATATATATATATATATATATATATATATATATATATATGAATATAAAAGTGAACATAGAAGTCAACATAGAAGTCAACACGCTCTATCTCTGATATTGAGCACTTTATCCCATAAATATAGCAACATTTAAGACTATATTTCTTCATATATATATATATATATATATATATGTGTGTGTGTGTGTGTATATGTGTGCGTGTCTGTATCTGTATGTATAAAATGTGTATGTCTATAAATATAATATATATATATGCATGCAATTTTTATATATAATATTTTTGTATTATATATGTACGGTACTTATTGGAAAGCGCTCAATCTAACTGAATATATATATATATATATATATATATATATATATATATATATATATATATATATATATATATATATATATATATATATTTATATATATGTGTGTGTTTGTGTGTGTATGTGTGTGTGTATGTGTGTGTAAAATATGTATGGTTTAAATATATATATATATATATATCATACATAAATAAAATATATAAAAATTGCCTATATATATATCTATATATATATGCAATTTTTATATATATTATTTATGTATGATATATGCGGCTTACTTATGCGCTCAATACAACTACATGTATATATATATATATATATATATATATATATATATATATATATATATATATATATATACATATTTATGTGTGTGTGTGTGCGTGTGTGTGTGTATTTTGATTATATTTTTTGTTTAATAGAAAAAGTTCTTATATAAAAGCTTATAGAAAAAGTACTAACATTCATTGTTTAAGCATGCCCAGAAATACGCCTGCAAACATGAAGTCTTGAATGCCGAAATACAGAATCAAATCTATTTTCAATCAAATCTATTTTCCTGAAACGTTTCCATTTGTCAATTTAAAAAAAAAAAAAAACTTTGTTGTGATTATTATATCCTAATTTATAAAAAAATACATACATATATATATTAAGCTCTTGAAAATATATTTCAATTGAACTCTTTTGAAAATAGTCTCATTCTATAAACAACATTCACTTACGCTAATGCAAAACTAAAATGAATTGGAGCAATGTGACTGATTGGGGTTTGTTTACATTCGTATAAAATACTCTAGATTAGGTGTTTCTCTCTGCCGAGCTGGTAGCCTAGTGGTAGGAACTTTGACTGACACCAAATCGCTCGATTTTCCGTCCAAGCGTGAGGCATTTGGATGTCTAGTCGCACTGAGTAGCTGTGATAGATCGAGACAGTACTACCTGCGAATGGCATATATATATATGTATATTGAGAGAGAGAGAATATCTCTCTTTCTCTCTCTCTCTCTCTCTCTCTCTCTCTCTATATATATATATATATATATATATATATATATAGTGAGATAGAGAAAGAGAAGAGAAGGAGAGAGATACACGATGTGGTACTGAAAATTATATCGTCCAACCAAGGATCCTTATATCCACACATAATTTCACCTCGTCGCGAGCATAATGCAACAAAACAGAACGTTTTTCATAGGGTCGACATAGCGAAAGAGAAATTTGCGAATCTCCAAAAAGCATGAATAAAATCCTCTTCGAAATCGGAACAGAGATAAATCTTAGATATGGCACCGAAGTCGGATGGTCTGAAAAATATCTGATTACAGACAACTAAATTCAAGAAAAAAATAAAAATAGATTGGTACCAAAAGTTGAATTTGAATTCTCAATTTGCCAAACTGCATGGTTAATAATTTATTTAAAAAAATTGAAACAAATTGTCCTCAAGTGCAAGTCTCCCATGATATACGGAAAATAGCCATTACATCATTCTTTGACACGAGTACAATTACATGCATTCAGTTTATATATATATATATATATATATATATATATATATATATATATATGCTCCTGAAAAATTTATTTCCTTTGAGCTCTCTGGGGAGGATGTGTGGGTTTGTAAACAGTGACTATCACGTCTAATAATGCAAGACTCTTCGGTAAATTGAATCGAGTTCTCTCAGTCACTGTGTGTTTATCTAAAAATAAATACGCTTAAATTCACCTTCTTCTCTGCCGTGAGCCAACGGCTTCAGGGTAAAATTTCCGACTGACGCGAATTCAGACGATTTTCGATTCTATCCAGAGGCAACCGGACGTCTAGCCACACTGATGAGCTGTGATACAGCCAAACAGTCTGTCTGCAGATGACAATTTATATATATATGTACATACATATATATATATATATATATATATATATATATATATATATATATATATATATACATATATATATATATATATATATATATATATATATATATATATATATATATATATATATGTAGAGAGAGAGAGAGAGAGAGAGAGAGAGAGGGAGAGGGAGGGACAAGAGAATGGAGTACTGAAAATTTCATCGTCCAACCAACGATCCTTTTAAAAATAAATTATTATTCTTGGTTGTTTGATTTTAAATATTCTTCATTTGGAGTATATTTCATCACTCGTCAGTCAATCGCCAATAAAACGCATCATGTACATTTGACCGGAGGATGAAAAGCATCTTCTGTGACTTCAGTTACATCGATAACATCCTCATCTTCTTGAGGGACGAAGAAGAAACTCATCCCAAGCACCTGGACCAAGTTCTATAAAACCTTAGTGATCACGACCTTTAAATTACTTTTCAAAATGTCTATTCGTAGATCAAGAACTTGAATTTTGGGGATTCAGCATATATAACAATGGCGTTAAGCTCAGCGCTAAGAAACCTAGCAACAGGGTTTTCTACTCACTCAATGCATACGTGCGAACCCAAAGACGAAAGGAAATATTTTGAAACTATAAAAATGACTTTATCCAGTGTAACTGCTCTCTCCTAGCCCAATACAAATGTTAATTAACTATCAGATTGTAGCATATAATTCTAATTATGCTGTAGGTGCAGCATTACACTAAATGATCGATAATTAATCGATTCCAAACGATTTCCTTGTTTCCAAAAAAATATCACAGACGTATCAAAAATATTCCACCTTCGATAAGGAATTGCTATCTGCCGACCAGCCAGTTTTGCATTTTAAACACAAGATAATAAGCGCGGACGTTCTGTTATTAACGGACCACAAAACGCTTTGTAATTCATTCAAAAGTAAAACTTCACTGAAATCTAACAGACGACAATTTTCTGGTCTTGTTTGTAATTTCTGTTCCTACATCTAGACACTCGTGTTATGTTTAGCGAGTAGTTGTTATTCTACGATTAATGCTGATAATGTTTGTTGCTATGTGTCTGGGTTGTGGGTATCGAACGATCCGTTTATGCACATTGTGTGGATGGTGGGAGTTGAAGGAAACTGGCAAGCAATAACTGAGCATTACTAAATAAAAATAAGAACTAGATGATATCCCTAAACACGAGCAGTAGAACGCGAACGTTCTACTCTCTACATTGGATTAAATAAAGGCTTCAGTCCCGAATTCCATTTGGTTTACACAGATCAATATATATATCCGAGGAATGCCGCTGAGCAAAACGAACGAAACGTTGTGAAAACATACATCAAGATGAGGAAAAGTGTCCGAATATAATTAATGCAAATAATGGTCCATATCTTAGAAATTGCGACATACAGTTTGCGATGAATAAATTGTCGTCAAAATTGAGCAAGTATGAAAATAACAGTGGCATCTCATTTTAGCTGATATATTTACCAAAATTACGCAAAATTATCTTGAAACACGCAAGAGTAAATTTATTCAATAAAATCGCCATTGGCTTCAAACACCGCCCCAAGACGACATTGGAATCTCCTGCATCTCTTCTGGACGGTTTTCTTGTTTAAGTTGGTGAATACTACCATAATCCTTGCCTTGTGTCCATCTTTGTTGCTACAATGAGTTTTGTTGTTCCTTCACTTAACTGAGCCCCACATAATAATCAAGGGTGTTGTACGACTGGCGAGTTAGGTGTCCAGATGTAAGTGGCGATGTGGACGGAAAAACATGACTGGTGTTCTCCTCCTTGTGTGGCATGCTGAAGAGTCCTGTTGCCAGAAATAGCTTCTTCCTGTATACATCCTCTTGAACCAGAGTAGAACTACCTCCTCAAGTCACATGATGTATGACTCCGTGCTGAGTCTGAGATCATCACCAACAAATTTGTGAGCTCTATTCATATCAGAACGATAAGAGTGCGTTTTCAGAGCTGCCGTACCTTTGTAATCACCATTAGATCCTACCAACTTTTCCGAATCCTTTGCACTGTCCTCAGATTGACACCCGAACACTCTGAATGGAGCTTCCGGTGCAACTGTTAAGCAGTACAGCGTGTCGTTTTCAAATTTCGTTCTTTTTCTCACGGATGTTGCCCAACTAACTCTAGTATACTATGCAGTCGACAATATCAAACACAAACAACACAGAAGTGCAAAATTAAAAATATATAATGTCGACAATTTACCTATCGCAAATTGTACATCTCTCTCTCTCTCTCTCTCTCTCTCTCTCTCTCTCTCTCTATATATATATATATATATATATATATATATATATATATATATATGTGTGTGTGTGTGCGTGCGTGTGTGCGTGTGTGTGTGTGTGTGTGTGATACCAATTGGCAATTGGTCGGGATAAATCCAAAGAGAGCTCAATGTAAGTAACAGAGTAATATAATAATAATAAGACAAGAAAATCCTTAAAGATCCATCTAGGTTATAATTTATTTTATGAATATATTTAAATAATCATCTCTTCAGACCGAAGGTTTTTATAAATGATATCAATCCGTCTAGGCAATAGAAAAAAAAAGGAAGAGGAAAAAGGAAAAAGTTTTTATATTAAAAAAGGAAGAAATAAAAATAAAAATAATTAATGATTAAAAATTATAAATGATGTAGGCAAAATAATCACATACATCATTTATAATCTTAAGACAGTAATTATTTTATTTTTATATTAATAAAATTATCTTTATTATTTTTATCCTTATACATATATAAACATAAAAATGTCTTTAAATAATTGTCGGACTTTCATAATGTGTGACGTCATTTGTTTACATTTGATATTCCATGAGCAGTTATGAATGTACGTGAGAGATCCATGGAAGATTAAAGTTTATAAGCAGTTAATTCGACCATGCCAACCGATCGATCCTTAGTGGCCGAAACGGTTAAGGCACGTCATGCTATTTTGACGGTTCCGTATATGATACAGGTTCGAATCCTGTCGAGGACGAATATTTTTTATGAACATTTCTTGGACATTCAGGCCGGTAAATGTTATTTAATACTGTTTATTATAAACAGAGCATTTACTTAAATACTTGTATCTATAAAAATAATGTTAAATATAAAAATGATTTTATATATAATTTTTTTTTGATTTATTCATTTAAATATTCAATTTAGTTTTATATTATTTAATTTATTTATTAAATTTAATTTTTTTAATAGATATTGGATATTATTAATAATGATAATAATTTAAAATTGTGATGATTATTATAATTCGTTGAGTTTTGCTGTCTCAAATGATATGTCTATTAGGCATATTGCTGTAACTCTTTTAATTCTGATGACTACTTCATTACCCAGGATGTTAAGCCCTTTAAGGAAAATTTGGTTTCAAGCGTTATCCTTTTATTTTTCCGTCTTTCCTTTATTTTATTTCACAAACTCTCTCTCCATCTCGCTTCCACTCTCTCTGTTTCTTCCTCCCCCATTTTTTAAAGTTATATTCAAATTTGTATTTTTCTTTCTTCCTTTTTTAATATAAAAAGTTTTTCCTTTTTCCTCTTCATTTTTTTTCTATTGTCTAGACAGATTGATTTCATTTTTAAAAAATATCTTCCGTCTGATTATATATATATATATATATATATATATATATATATATATATATATATATATATATATATATATATATGCATATATATATATTTATATATATATATATATATATATATATATATATATATATATATATATATATATATATACTAGCAGTTGCTCGGGGTTTTATGTAGTTAAATTTCTTTGGGGTTTGAATTATTGAACTTACGCACGTATCCGCAATTGTTTATGTCACTGATAGGCCGGGAATATCACTGGTAGCAAAATCAATGAGATCAAGAGTAACTGGTTGCAATAGGGGGATGCTGTGTTCTTGCTCCGTGCTTACCCGAAGACTGCCACCCGTTCATAATCGGTGAAGATTTTTAAATCTGGCAATGTAAAATAGTGGTTGCGTTTTCACTGTATGTCTCAGCCCTTCACTATTAAGTCCATAAGTTATCCCAGTTTTAAGCGGAAAACGCGGGCGGTAATGTCATGTGTGTGAGTGTAATCCTGTCCGGGTAGGCTTTCACGCATTACCTGAACCCATTTGGGGTTGCAGTTAAACGTTATAAATATGTCTGGCCGCCCATATTGCCTAACGTATGCCATAGCTTCCTGCGTGCGTTCATGCATGTAATGCGCCCCCCCCCAGTGTAGTTAGAGGGCAGAATGCACAGCTTCCCTAGGTCGCAGGGATTGACTTCATTTCGAAGGCTGTCGCTTAAGTGTACGTAGGAGTCTGAGTGCAGCTGTTTCTGATGATTCCGTATAAAACAAAACCTCTCCGATTCCATCTTAGCGGCCATGTCAACCGCAAACTGGTGGAAAAGCTCCCTGCATCTATGAAGCAGGTTGAAGTCTGCATCCCTAACCATGAAACGATATGAGTAGAAGGCCTTGCACGATAAGGCTTTGGAAGACGCTGTACTTTGGCCACCCGGAGTAAGAAGTGGTAGCCATCGTCATCATAAGGGAAAAGTAAAGGGTACTGCAATGCGTCATATGATCGATGGGTCTCTGAAATCCTGCGATGTGCGCCGCCCCTTGATTTAATGACAATATCGCGAGTGCGGTCTTGCTCCCCATGTATAATAGCGTCTACTTCGTGGCACGCAGGATCATTGTAGCGGCGTTCGTGTTCATCATGATGCCGTTTGTCGGCCTCAATTACAATGCTGAAGGAAGGAAAGGGAGAATTTTCCAAAGTATATTTGAAACTGCGAATGTAGCTGTTAACCTCGTAAAGCATGGCCTGAAGTAGTAGTATGACGTTCCTGCGAGCAATTTTTTCCGACGGCGGCAAAATACTAATCCGGGTTTCGACCTGTAGGTTGTAGTCTGCAATAAAATGCAGTTGAAGGAATTTAGGCGTAGAGGTCTCCTCAGGCAGCAGATACCCAATGCGGTGGAATACCTGCCCCTGTTATTTGAAAGTGGACTTCCAACCTTCTTCTCGATCCCCAATGAGGTCATTTGAAAAGAGTTGTTGCATTGCCTAATTGTTTTAAGGAAGTGGTTGGAGTCGGGATGTGAGCCGGCTATTCGTAACCTCAACGGGGTAGGTGGTTCATACAGAGGTGGCAGTCGAACTTTGCCGGAGGAGCAGCACAGACCGGCAGTCTCATTTACGGGCGTGGCAGAATTGGCAAACGCAAACTCTACATTGATGTCGTCACGCGTAGTTAAGTTAATGCCAGGGTGGTAATTGAAAGCCAAGAAAGACCAAAAAGAGCTACTTGGACAGGCAACACCACGGGCGGCCGCAAGGCGCTGAATGTCGCCGTCGAGGCGTATGCGGCGAGTTTCGGGAGTTTGAGATAAGGGCACAGCGGCCATGTTTGTAGAAGCATTTGAAAGTCCATTTTCCCTTGTCGGTGGGCACTCGGAGTTTCTGGCAGCAGAAGTCGCTGCAGCTTTGCGGGCATTGCGGGGTGCCCGCTGCAGCTCTGTCTCGGACTCCTTCGACCTAGCTGTTGCACCAGCGTCCTTGGATTAACGGGCGCGCCTGCGGTCAAAGTTTTCAGCTGAGCTCGAACTAGCAGTGGTGGTAACATTCCTAGCATTTTGCACAGAGCTACGGAGCGGTGTCTCAGCAGCCCTATCGATCGCCGTTGTAGAAGCGTCCCTGGATTGACGGGCGAGCCTGCGTTCAAATGTTTCATCTGCACTCGACTTGGCAGTGGTGGCAGCATTCCTAGCATTTCGAACAGACCTACAGAGCAGTGTCTCAGAAGCCCTAGCAGTCGCTGTTTGCAGTAGCGTCCCTTGATTGACGGGCGCGCCTGTGGGCAGGTGTCTCTACTGCCCTCGATCTAGCAGTGGTGGCAGCATTCTTAGTGTGGTAACCACCACCACCATCAGTCATAGAATATATACAACAAGCATTCATTGGTTAATCACCTTCAATCTATCTCGCTGATTGGGCAGTTTCGACCAATAATATCACCCCCACGCGACAGGTCTTTTTTCGCGCCAAGTCTGATCCTGTCACGTGATACAACAGATTATAAAAACTAAACACAAGTGATTCTCAACCTCTAATGCAATCAGACGTAAACGAACTTTACAACTAATCACGCAAGTACCTTCTGAACTATTACCAATTTGTGCAATACACAATTCCAAACACTCAACACATACACATTCTTCTAAACTACAATTTAATAGTAAATCTAATCCTAATGAGCTCAGGTATAAATATTTCCTATTCAAAACTCCGTCTAACCTTTCAGTTTACATGCATGTACATCAAATACTTTATAAATTCAATTGTTATGTTTTCAACCCTACGTTTTGTTTTGTATTTTATACCATGTGTTATTTTACGTCAAATATAAATTGCACTGTGACCACCATATTGGATAGCGACCTCCAGCCTATGTTACTTTCCAAGTCATTTCCTAAACAAAAAATAAAATAATTGTGGCGGGACCCGTGGCATGTACGTCCACAACATATTTGGAAACCTCACCGTTAAGGGGCCCGCTCCACTAGCATTTCGCGCAGACCTCCGGAGCGATGTCTCAGCAACCCTAGCAGTCGCTGTTGCAGCAGCGTTCCTGGATTGGCGGGCGCGCCTGCGGTCAAGTTTCTCTATTGCTCTTGATTTCGCAATGGCAGCAGCGTTTCTTACGTTAAGAAGAAGCCTTTGATGATGACTCTCGTAATCCCGAGATGCAGAGGCCGTTGCTGCAGCCTGTGCGTTCATTCTAGACCGTTGTGCATTCTGGAACCTTGATCGCAAGGAAGCCCTATAGGCAGCTTTCATAGCCAAGCAGGTGACACGCTCCTCTTGTGACTGCGAGGCCTGTGCGAGGGCACTACGTTGAGCCTCCTGTGATAGTCCATTGTAGTCTACTCCTGGGACTCGCGGGCACTTCTTGATCTCATAGGGGACGCTCTTGCAGACCGAAGGCTAAGACGTACCGTACTTTTTGGCGGCATGGGGAAAAGTGATGCTAGTAGTGGTTGATTAGGGTTGCTCAATTGCAGGAGTACAAAGTCTAACTTAGTATTGCAAAGCGTGAGCCAGAATCGGGAAGGCAGATATTTAAGCAAAACAGCTTAATCAATTATTTATGGTAGTTGCAAAAATATAGTTTATCAAACAAACGGAAAACAAAAACGTAAGAAACACCTTGCGGTAGGAGAAATGATCAGTTGAAGGAGCGTATTGTATCAACCGGATGTCGGCATAACAGGAGCAGAAGTGAGACCATCGTCCCACAGCTGTTCACAGCAGGTGCAAATGCGAAGTATTACTGGCCAATCGGTTGTGCCAATCAGCGAGCGTCCTAGGGTCTCGAACACCAGTCAGCGACCGCGTGCTGCACTCAGCCAATGAGATACCGCTATGTGAAGCATGTGCACGCGTGTGTGAATAACTGTAGAGTCTGTAGTGTAGACGTCTCAGTTAAACATACGTTTTATTGGTGTATTCGCAAATTCCGATGAAGACATGATTCTATCGACTTCCCTCAGGTATTAGTTGGTCACAAAGGAGCTCACAGGGCAAAAGATTTTAATTGTCACGACTAAAGCCGATAAAGTTAATCAAAATCCCAAGCAAGTTGCGAAAAACTTCGCCAAATTCAGGTAAACTGGATTTGAATGGGAAGTCAAAGGGGGTATGATTTCATCGATTTTTATCCGATAACTGAAAACGATATTGAAAACGAAAGTTAGCACCTCAATACTGTCGGTAAATATTTTGCTCAACGGGAAATTTGCAGAAAATTCTTCGCCATCTGCAAAAAATATAGGAAAAATCAGTTAGACTGAACTTGAATCGTATGTCCCAAAGTAATCGATTGTATCTATTTTTCCAGTAATTGATATCGATATTGAAAATGAATATCAGTACCTCATAAATGTTGATAAAAACAACGCTCCAAGTAATTTTGGTGGAAATTCTACGCCATTTGCGAAAAACACAGCCAAATATCAGCTTGTCTGGATTTGAATTGGAAGTCAAAAGTGGCATGATGTTATCGATTTTTTCCGATAATTGATACCGATATTGAAGAAAAAGGTCAGCAACTAATAACTGTTGATAAAATTATGCTCAAACTGATTTTCGTGAAAATTTCTTTGCAGTTTGCGAAAAAAATCAGCTACATTGGATTTGAATGGGATGTCCCAAAGTGATCGATTTTATCGATTTTTTCCGAAAAACAAAGAACAGCACCTCAAAACTATAAGTACTGCTCAACGTGAGTTTGGTTGATATCACTTGTAATTTCTGAAAACTATCACCTAAAATCTGATGAATTTTTTTCGAATCAATATTCGACCCCCTATCGGTTTTATCGATTTTTCCCCAAATCAGAGGAATAATCGAAAAATCCGAAGGCGTCAAGTACAAATGCCCTAAATTTCCGGTGTGTGAATTTTCATGCCTATCGGACGAACGGCTTGCTCAAGATGAGGTAACAAGTTGACAAATACACAGACACACTAACAGAATGCCATTTATATATATATATATATAATCGAATAAAATTTCCGTTCTGTAGGGCGGAAAGCGTGTGATGAAATTAATAATGGTATGAAGACCAAAATTCCACCATCTCTAAAATACGCAGACAGACAGAGCCATAGTTCAAACAATCAATCAAAGCTTCCACATCCAGAATATAAGAAAACAAATGAATAAATAAGAAGAAGGAGACCAAAATTTCACAATCTATGAAAATAGATAGAGCAACCGATCAGAAAGCTTTCATAACCAAGCTATATGGTCAGGAACTAATGAGATGCCAGCGAACTTTTCAAAGCAGCTGCCTATAAAACCAGATTTTAAATCAACCAAAAACAGAGTTGACAAATTAATTTTGTTATTCTCAGATGTTGCTGTCATCGTAACATATTCAGATTCGAAATATTCACTCGCACGACTAGCTGGCGAGCTTAGACCACTAATCTTCCCGATGCATTGAAAACATACAGTTTCCTTCACCAACATTGTTAAGGGGTCGGATACTACATTTGAATGCATATATATATATATATTCACGTGAGGAGGAAATGGAATTAATGTCTTTAATTTAATAACAAAATTAAATTAAATTAAATTAAATTCGAAGCTTTTAGCTTCCATTTTTGAAACATGGTTATTACTGTAAAGCGGGAAACATATTTTAAATCAGTTAATTTATAATATTAATGCTCTGTAAATTTACATTGAGTACTATTGTGTAAAAATAAAAATATCTATAAGAGCACCGGATTATATATCTGAATGTTTTTCTTTTATTTATATATATATATATATATATTTAAATATATATATTCATATATATATACTTTTATATATATATTTATATATATATATTTATATATATATATATATTTATATATATATTTATATATATATATTTTTAAATTGATATATATTTATATATATAGATATTTATTTTTATATATATATATATATACATATATATTTATATATATATATTTATGTATATATATATTTATTTATTTATATATACATACATATATATATATATATATATATATATATATATATATATATATATATATTTATGACGAAATATAATTTTCAGGTGTGCTATATTTATGGGATTAAGTGCTCAATATCAGCGATAGAGCGTATGTAAATATAAATATAAAAGTGAACATTGAAGTCAACACTCAGAGGCCTCTTCAATGTTCACTCATATATATATATATATATATATATATATATATATATATATATATATATATATATATATATATATATATATATATATATATATATGCTGTCTTTTATACACTTGAACTCTTGAAACTTCAACTTCCACCTAATCCTTCTGTACAGATTTTTGCATATAAAAATCATTAGTGTCTAGTGGATTAATGCGTTGATTTTTTAAATTGGTAGCATAGTAATTCTACGTACAATCCCTGGTCTGGGTAACGCAAGGCTTTAAGGTAAGTAGATACAAAGTGCGCAATTGATGAGCAGTAGTAAGACATCAGAACACAACCGTAGACAGAAGCAGAAAGACATGCTACGATTGTAAAAGAACGATCAGATGATACCACCGTAAATTAAATAAATGCTTTATTCGACATATTCTGAAGTTTACTTGGATCGACAGACGTTTGATGCTAGCTGGAGGGCACAGCTACCACGAAGTTGTGATAATAACAGGAAATATGAAGACGTTAGTCCGGATATAAATAATAAATGATTGAAATTCATTTTTATTTATTTTTACTCTGTTTATGCCAAAAGTTTCGGGATATATTTTTAATTAAGCCTTGTACTCGGATGGAAGACACGGTGGAGTAATGGATGGCGGCTTGCATTGTGGAATCGGAGTGCCGAGTTCAAATTCCAGACGAATCCATTACATACACTTACGTGCTATTACCCTTGGGAAAAGGTATTGTTGTGGTGTGCTCCCTCTAAAGTGTCTATGTTGGACTCTTCCGCCTACTACGAGAAAATGTGAATAGATTGAGCTCTACTTCATTCGATACACTCTCACTCGTTGTATAACACTCGTCTTGTGTACTTACTGTTTAATATACGATATATCAGCAAACCTAGTTTTTGTTATTACTTAACCATTTACTTGGTCGCAAACAGGTATGAATCCTCTTCTCCCGTACAAAGAAATGGTAACATCAGTTATGGATCGAGAGATACATGATCGCCTAAGCGTGTATCACGTATGGCATATAGCTGACTGGCTCGGATGAATTTATGAAAATTCAAGAATTTTCTGTTTTTCTATAGTATTAAAAGGAGGCATAGTGGAGTAATGGATAGCAGCTCGAAGCCATTACATTCATGTACGTGCTAATACCCTTGGGAAAGTTATGAATCCTTTGCTTCTCCCCCCCCCCCAACTATGGGTAAATAGTAGAACAGATCGGGTTCTATAGCCTTGGATAGCAACTGGTCAACAGCAGAAAGAAATGGCAAGCTCAGTCATTCATCGAAAGATACATGATCGCCTAAGCGGGTATCATGCATGGCACATAACTGACTGATAGTATTAAATAAATCTTCAAGTAAGCTATATATTACATCTTAAGAGAACGATTCCGTTATTCGTTCGATGCCTATATCATGGACTTAACGGATATGAACATAACAAAAGTAATAATTCTACGGCGAACTAAAACAAGTTATATATTTTGGGGGAGTAAAAAGTGGAGAGACCCTCTATGACATATATGCATTTTTGATGGGCATTGTCATGCATGAATTAAACACTTAGTTTTCTTGTGAATAAAGCCTGTCTAAAAGTTACAATGTTTTACTCGAATGTTAATTGCAGAATTCAACTTATCTAAGTAACAATGATTAATTTAGTGACCCTGTCGCTTGCGGAGAGCTATGTTGGCGGGTGTCTATCTTCTGGAAAAACTAACATAACCAAAAATATGGAAAAAAACTAGTCATATATTGGATCAAACCGCAATAACGTATAAGAATGAGGCTGGCACAAGCGCTAAAATTGGTGTGATATGCAGTGATGGGTAGCGGATGATAAGCGACACAATCCACTCCAACGGCATTGATTAACCAATACTAATTAGCTGAATACGGCAGTTAATAGTAGGAGTTGCGACGCAAGATTACTAAATCGTATTTGGAATGTGTAAATGGAAAAATGGCATGTTTAGTAAAATTAATTATTAACTAGTTTTAACCCTTGAAAATTCCACGATTTGATTTTTTTTTCATGAATCTTATTTGTTCAGTCAGTGATTAAATAAGTTCAGGGTGATTTCTATTACAATAAAACATCCGTAGAGATTTCAATATCGCAACGTTAAATATTTGAGATTAACAAATTTGATAAAATATTGCAATAACAACCATATGTACTTCAACGTGGTGTAATGGTTAGCAAACTTCTCCCGCTAGATCAATTACAATTGAATTCGATTCTCACTGTGTGCTCCAGACATTTGGCGTTGTGCTACACCTAAGCTGCGCTTAGAAAATCATTTGGGCACTTCAAAGTTGTGTAATAGCTAGTTTGACTCGCTTGATCATTTAAGAATGAAAAGTGTGATCGATCCTCTATGGGTGCCTCAAAGTTTTCGATCTTGTGAAATGTCTGAGCTACCCTTAGGAAAACACCAACTGGTCGTTATTTTCAGAAGTAAGGATATACAAACTGAAAATGACAACTTTTCCATTTCACTGAAACAGAGCTTAAACCTTTGCCTTCCTTTCGTTTTTTTTTCATTTTTTCACTGAAACCAAGTAGCGTGTTTGGCATCCTTTCCTTCTCATGCTAATAGTCCATTATTCATGAGGTATTAGCAGGAGACGACAATCACTTCAATATTTCTTTCTTTTTTTCACAGAAACCAAGTAGGGTCTGTTATATGTATTTTGTTTTTCCACGCGATGAAAACGGAATAGTCCATTATTTATGAGGTACTGGCAGGGCTTAAAGGTCGTGTGAACTAATAGAGGGAGGAACAAGCCCAATTATAATGGAATAATACATCGCTCATCGTATGGTTTTAAAGAGAACGTAATTAAAGTAACCTCGAAATGAATAATAAGACATAACAATGAGTAGTTTTCACATATTTTAAAGTGAGTTCCTTTTCGACCCAACCATACAGGAAGGTCTAGTTTACCCCCACCAAGGAGTTTAATATATACCAGGAGATAAACAAATAAAATTGTCTTCTATTTGTGCATCTCATTCTTCCTTTGGATTATTCTTATTAAATTTACGATTCCTCTTCAGGATGAAACTGAATTGTTTAAATTACTGTCAGATATCTTCTTGTGGAAGCTTATTTCGAACCCATTTTACTCGTTTTAAAAGTTACCCAAATTGTAAATGATGTTTTATAAATCACTGATTATTCAAAATATAAACCACTTTGTAAACTTTCAAGGTTTCCCTAGCGGCGTGCACAAAAATTCGCAGGGAATTTTTACATTTTATCTCATTATAATTTGAAAAAAAAAAAGTTTTTTTTACGAATAAACAGACCGGAGAATATGTGCATAACTGATCGTCAGAAACTGAGGTGGACGCAGTACTCGTTCTTCATGCCTCACACTTTCTTATCTAGTTGAGAGGCTTCTACTCAATTCAAAATCAAATAATCAAATCAATAGCCGTAGTGCTATTAATTTTACCGGCGTTTTATTTTAATTTTCATCGTCTTTCAGTCCGTCGATGACCTTTTCTGATAGAAATTAAATTATAGGTGAATCAATACTAACCACAAGCTGAACGCAGAAAATATTAAATAAATGTTATATTCTGAAATATTATGCTTACAGTCATATCGCAATGAAACACCAGTGCCAGTACTATGGCTGAAGTAAAGCAACGTTGAGACTTGTCAGTACCTAGACTGGTGACCGCTTGGGAATAAAATATGGGTTTGCGGGTGGTGTAATGAATAATGGCTCGTAATAGTTAATCGGAAAGCCGAGTTCCAATTCCAAATGGTTTCGTTATATTCACTTAAGATCAAATAACATTGGGAACGGTATGAATCCATCTTATCTACCCCCAGCTATGGGTTAATTATTAAGACTTGTATCATAAAACATTATTATCCTCACTTCAATAACTCCTTTCAATCTAAAACTATTTTCTGGCTTTAAATAACTTGCAGCGGTTTGATAAGCCGTAGAAAAATATCAATCAATTATTCTGAAATACTGTTTACTTATGTACTTCATAAAACATCTTAATCTAACCTGCAATGAATTCGTTTAAAATACCTAAAAAGCATACCCATGTGCAGGCCGTTAATATGCGCGGCCAAGCAATAGCTATGATGTAGTAAAGTATATGGAGTACCCGACTAGTTATTCAGTTGCAATTAGATCTGGAGTAACGATCTTGCTAACAATTACACCACATTGAAGTACCCAAAAGTACCCAAAATTCAAGTAATATGGTCAAGTGCTAATATGAATACTGAATAACAAGAATTTCAGCAAACGAATGAAACGAACAACCTGGATGAGTTAAGGAGGCAATGACTTGTCATTTAGAATTCTTCAGCTTCCAGAGAAACATTCGTCAGAAGAAATAAGAATTTTCAACTGTCAGGAACATATGGGGCTAGTCAATGAGTCCTCCCAAGTTTACAGAAAGACGTTCATCAGAAGACATAATTATTTAGAATTGTCATGGATGCATCAGGTAGTCATTGGGAAATAACTAGTTTCTTTGCTTTAGTTTTAAAGCATATCAACCTCAATGGGTCATTTAATGCCGCCAAAAATGTTTATTGTTTGTAATATTTTTTTAATCTTTGTTTGCTATTTTTTTTAAATCTATTTCTGGTAAAAAAAGTTTTCCTTCCAAAAATCTATTTCTGGTAATGATTCTCTTTCAAATATGTATCACTGGTAATATTTTTCCTTTTTCGAAAAATGTTTACCTGTTAATTAATATATATTTCTCTTTTTTTTTCCAAAATATATTGCTTATTATTCCAAAAACGTATAGCTGGGAATATTTTTCTCTTTTTAAACGTATAGCTGGTAATATTATTTTCCCAAAAACGTATAGTTGGTAATATTATTTTTCAAAAACGTCTAGCTTGCAATAATATTTTTCAAAAACGTATAGCTGGCAGTATTATTTTTCAAAAACGTATAACTGGCAATATTATTTTTCAAAAACGTAGAGCTGGTAATATTATTTTTCAAAAACGTATAGCTGGTAATATCATTTTTCAAAAACGCACTGCTGGCAAAATTATTCTTTCGAAAACGTATAGGTAGTAATACTATTTTTCCAAAAGCGTATAGCCGGCAACCTTATTTTTTCAAAAACAGCCTTTCTGTTGGACGGTATTTATCGCCATACCCAGTACGCTGATGTAGTTTATCGCCGTACCCAGGACGCGGATGCAGTTTATCGCCGTGCCCAGGACGCGCATCTAGTTTACCGTCATACCCATGGACGCGGATGTAGTTTACCGTCATACCCATGGAAGCGGATGTAGTTTACCGTCATACCCATGGACTCGAATGTAGTTTACCATCATACCCCTGGACTCGGATGTAGTTTACCGTCATACCCATGGACACGGATGTAGTTTACCGTCATACCCATGGATTCGGATGTAGTTTATCGTTATACCCATGAACTCAGATGAAGTTTATCGCCATACCCAGGACGTGGTATAGTCTGGGAGTTCACTATTTGCCCATAGCTGGGACCCCATCAGGTAATACCACCCCGGGTCAGGGTGGACCTGGGAACACCAACAATTAACAATTACTCATAAGTGTTTGGAAGTGCCAGAAACGCCTAAAATGTGTGCAACTCTGAAGATATCGTAATGTCAATGATTTGCGAATGAGTAACCTACGAAAATCCACCAAGTGATCAATATATGTACTGTTAGGAGGACTCCAACCGACTTCCCAGTAATTGAAAAACTACGAAACATCTACAATATGCCTTGTTTGTCTTTTCCCCCCTCTGCTTTCTATAGGTGGGACATGCCATCACCTATATACAGGCTGGCAGAGACAGAAAGATCATCATCATGGCTGTTTCGGGCGTGAATTTCTTATTTGTTGTTGTGCTTTAATTTATGTGTGTTTTGACCGAGTGCTTAAGTTGTGTGAATGTTTTTATATTACCAAAGTCCCGCATTGATTTCGTCCAGTTAACTGATGTGTCTGTCACTTTTAGGGACTGTATTATTACTAACATTATTTTGTTTAGTTTTTTGTAAATTGTTTTTGTACATTTTGTAAATATTTATTGGGGTTTAGATTTTTAAATCGTTATTTTATTCCCATCCCCGCCACAGACACTGAATTGTACATAATGGGACTAGTAAGTACTTTCATGGAGACAATGAGGTATTATGGTAGATGTAGCAAGTAAGGTAAGTAAGATTGCGTTGTTTTGGGTGTAAGGAATATTGTTGTATGTTTGTGCCAATGTTTGTGGCTAGCTTAGTTTAACCTTAAGACAGAAGACTGCCCTTTTCCCCGTTTCCCTTTTTGGCCTTGTGCCACATTTTGTATTTTATTACAAATAAATATTATCATGCCAGTTTCATCTGGAAGACGCACTTGAATTCTTTTATTTCCAGAATGTGTACTTGTTTCCCAGCGTGCACATCTTCTCACGCCCATTTGTTATTCTTTAAAACTCACAGAACTAAACTGTGCCTTAAATGGCTACTACAAAGCGGGCTTCAGTCACAGTTCAGGTAGGTTGCCACCATAGTTACATACGATTTTTCTATGAGAACTGACGTTGTCTTAGACCGGTTGCCAACCACGGCTAGAGAACTGTACTATTACTGACCCAGGTGTATTTATATTTTTCTCAAGGTTATTTGTGTGAAAGTGATCCCAACTGAAATTCGAAAATGGCTCGCTGATTTCTCGATCTGTGTCTCTTACAATTCATTACATCACTTGCCAATACGAGACGAATTAAAAGAAAACACAAAAATAACCAGTGGTTCAATCCACCATGTTGAATGTTCATGTTGAACAGGACTTAAAATAAACCTTTCCAAAATAGAAACTATGATCTGGAATTTGTATGAAAGATGTGAGTTACACTGAATCCATCATAAAAATCAGGATGTGGAATTAGTAAACACGAAACAGTTAAAATACCTTGGCATATAGATCTGTTATAAAAACAAATTAAGTATAGAAAGCAAGGAAATTAAACATAGAATAGGCTGCGATAGCGGTAGTTTCGCACAACACCGCAAATTGCTACAAAACCAAAATATTAACTTGAAAACTCGGGTCATGTTTTAAGTACCCTCAACAGATACAGAAATTCAGATGTGCGACATGCATGGCACCAAACTCGTCTAGAAAGGTCGACATAAACTGACATCGTGACCCGGCATCTCGATTGTAGTTACTACCCAACCGCCGTTAGGTGTCTCCCTCTCAAATATTTTCATAGCAATTGCTCTGATGAAACTGCCGGTTTGGTGCCTCGGTTGTATGAATATAAGCGTGCTACAAGTTTTCCAACAAGATCTCACCGTTTTACTGTTGATCTACCAAGATGCAGCTAAAAATCAGCATATATCTGTATAGCTGGCCACTAGTATTCGAGGATACCCGTCTACTCGGGCGGCTAGCCAATCCCTGTTGAAGACGCTTGCTCAGGCGCACTTGTCTTTATTCAACACCCACAGAGCCCACCTGTGGTTTATATTGCAACTATGCTAAGCCGACCTTAGTTACAGTTTCTAGGAAAGAGCGTGTTATCTAGCGTGATCAACAATTTGAACAAAGTCAGCACGCTCAAGCACTCGGCCACGTTGACTTGTGACTTCGTACTAGCACGGCTATCGACGGCCCCTAAGGTTTCCGTCAATTTAATATCACTCACAAGGTCTGGGTCTACCCGTGGTATGATTTTTAAGCACTTTCCAAAGGTGTGGCACGCTGGGATCGATTACTCCAATCCGATAACATCAGGAAGTATCCTTCATGACAAATCATGGTGAAATTCGAACCCAGGTCTCATGGTCATAATGCGAAAGTTCTATAGATAGATAGATAGATAGGATAAAAACTGCAACTAGATTGTTTGAGAATATTTATTTAGATGCACCTTACCGGTTTTACAGACAGTTCTATGATTTTCCAAAAATAAATTGAGATGGAAAAATATTTGGCCTTGCCAGTTTCGAATATCTATATATAATTAAGTAAATCATTGAGACTGAAAGAAACCTCAACAGAATGCAGAAAGCACTGGACGGCCGTTTCGTCCTATATTTGGGACTACATCTGCCGTGCGCATTCACTACCGAAAATTGAAACCCTGACAGTTGAGTTATCAAGCAAACGTCATACCAACTGTTCCAACGGGGCCTCAATGACGAGAGGTAGCAAACCAGAATCAATATAGCGCCGCTCGCTCACATATTCCGTGGTGGAACTCAACTGAAATTCTCTGTAATCATAGGATTGTGCCCCCTGGAGCCACGACTACTATCACCAAGCGCTATATTGAGTCTGATTTGCTGCCTCTTCGTTACCGAGGCCCGTTGGAACAGTTGGTATGACGTTTGCTTGATAACTCAACTGTCAGGGTTTCAATTCTCGGTAGTGGATGCGCACTGCTGATGAGTCCCAAATATAGGACGAAACGGCCGTCCAGTGCTTTCTGCATTCTGTTGTGGTTTCTTTCAGACTCAATGAATTACTTTATTATAATTATCAAATCCTCACACACACATATATTCAACCATAATGAGATACTAACCATTTTTATGGATTATGATAACATATATTCTGTGTTCATTTACAAGCTGGAAATACATTATTATCAATATTAACTTTTAGAGCTGACTTCAAATGTCTTCCAGCTCTTGGTTTAAGTATGAAATATTACAACTGGGAAGATATTAAACTCTATTTTTACTCATTATTACACACTGTTGTTAACGTCTGTGTCATATTGGCTGTCTATTCATAATAATCACTTGAGTTGAAATCACAGACAGCATCTAATGCGTGTGTTATTGCCTTAGTTAGACATGTTTTACTGCGTTAGTCAAAATTTGTAGCCAATTTGTACGTCGTTTTTATTGCAATTTAGGATAGCATAATTATTTCATATGTTGGTATCACTTTTATGTTGTCTCATACCTCTGCTTCATCTGTAAGGAGATAGTCCAGCATTCACTGCCATATAGGTGCACCGATATTACATAACAGATAGGAATTTTTTCTTTGTTTTAGCGAAATTTTCTTGTTTGATAATACTTTGTTTAGCTTTTAAAAGACATCATTCTTTATCCGAATTCACTTCCGAATTTCGATGTCGCACTTCCCTGAAATTACTAAATTATTATTTGCGTTTGGGGCTAATATTTTTAAGCATTTCACCCAAGCAAGGCGGGAGTGCTACTAGCACGCAAGGCGTTATAGCGAGTGGGAGCAAGAGTAAAGAGGCGTGATAGAGGAAAAGGATGAAGAGAAGGAAGGTGAATAGATCAAGGCATCTGGAGATGTTGATTGACATTGCATTTGAATATTTGGACATTATACCTATCAGGGAAGCATGTAAGCGTAAGGAAGTTCCACAGAGGGAAAAGAGAGCGACATGAAGCTATTGGAGTAGAAGAGACAGCTATATTTAATTGTTTCAACAGTGAAAGGGTGGGGATGAGATGCCAACCTTGTAGCACGTTTACATTCATGCAGTTTGGGAACCAGCGAAAGTAGCTCGTCGGAGCAGTAAACTTGAAAATATTTGTAGAAAAGACAGAGGGAAGCAAGAGTGCTGTGAGAATGCGACTATAAACGAGATGCCAGATCAGGGCCAATCATATTGCATATACGTCTCTGGATTGTGCCGAGGACCTTAAGACGAACAACGGGGTCTCCAGACCATATATGGCAGTAGTATTCCATGCAAGGGCGATTGGATGATGTATAGATTTTCCTAAAAACTATACAGTCTGTATTCTTATAATTAATGTTTAATAATTTCTTCTCGCTTTCATTCTCTACTTTCTGTCAGAATTCTTGAAGTTTAATTTCTGTTTCTGCTATCAACAATCTGTTATCTGCATGTTTTTTTGTTGTTTTAACTGGTGTATAAAATATGCATACATTCTTAGTAAAGAATAACTGTTGCAATAAGTTTAGCAATATATTTTGCAATACCATATCGATAGCAAAATAAACACAAAATTGTGCTCTTTCTTATTCTTTTGGTAGGGATTTAGATCCAGGAAAACAACTTCTTCACCCAAACTGTAACTCTGAAATAAATCCCCGAAAAAAAAACTTCCACGAACAATAAATGTTCAAGTCTAGTTCAACCGTTCTTCTTTTATGTGCAGTAATCCTTCAGGACATAAGCAATCATGGCCCTTCAGGACATAAGCAATCATGGCCCTCCACCCCCTCCTGTCCCTTGTAGCTCTTAATAAATTTTGTCTTTTTTTTTACCTCTCACGGTCTGTACCACCATCCATTTGCTCAAGCCCATTAAGTATGTCACGGGTTGCTTTCCCCTGTCCCTTTTCATCTCTTTCCGTCCTGTGAGTATCAGATTTTCCAAGCCCTCCTCTCTCATTACGTGTCCCAGAAATTTCAGCTGCCTATTCCTGATGTGAAATATTAGTTACCTCTTTGTTTCCATTCTCTCCAAAAGCACGTCTTTCCTCACATATTCAGCCCATATTATCCTTAGCATCGTTCTGGAGAACCACACTTCTGTTGCTTTGAGTCTCATCTTCATCTTTGACGAGGTTGTCCAACATTCGCTGCCATACGAGAAGACAGATATCACGTAGCAGTTCAGTACTCTTTTCTTTGTCTCCAACGAAATATTCCTGTATTGTATTACTCTGCTTAGCTTTTGGAAAGAGTCTTTGGTCATTCCAATACGTCTTCGGATCTCAGTGTCGAACTTTCCGTCAAATGTCAGAACATTTCCAGATATTTAAATTCATGTAACTGCTGTCCCAGATCTGTAAATTGCATTTTGGACTGATCTAGTACTTTATACTTAGTCCATTCTTCTTGCTATCCTTTGCTAAATTTTGTAGGACGTTTTATAGTTTACTTTCCGTGTCTGATATCATCACTGCATATCTTATGTTGTTAAGATTGTAGTCGCCAATGATGAATCCTGGTACGATTTCTAGTTCTCTCAGAATTCCCTCGCTGTATAAGTTGAATAAATCTTACACCCTTTCTATTTTTGTTTATCTACTGAACTCATTTTTTATCCATATGCAGGTAGTTTGCTACCAGTTAGAGATTTTTTTTATTATGCTGAAGTATTCCGTGAATATAAGGTTGCTGAGCTGTTCTAACAGATATTTTTGGCGTACATTTTCGAACGCCTTTGAGTATTCTATAAAACACAGGTACACGGTCTTCTGCATTCATATTTCTCTTTCTGATAATATTCTGCGCAGAAATAACGTGTTCTTTGTTCCGGTGTCTTTAATGGGCCCGCACTGTTTTTTGCCTATCTTTGGCCTGATTCTTCGGCGCGCGCTATTCATCGAAATTCGGATGATGCGTTTCGTGATGTGGCTCAGTAGGCTGATTATTCGGTGGGGTTCACATTTGTTTGCTTCTTTTTTTCTTAGGAAGTGCTATGAAAATAGATCTGCTTAGATCTTCCGGTATATCACCACTGTTGTAGATTTTATTTATTATTTCTGTAATCCTGTCTATGACTTAATCATCTAAAGCTGCCAGCATTTCTACTACAATTCCGTCTGAACTTGCCACTTTGTTTCTGTTCAATTTGGCCAGTGCAGCTTCCTATTCGGTTGTTAGCATTTCCTGCCCGTTGGTAATTCTTTGCATTGCTGGTTGTTCTCTTTCGTTGTGGAAATTTTCTCCAATATATTCATTCCAGCGCTGAGGAATTCTTTCTTTTTCTAATATGAGCTTCCTGTCCTTAGATTTTTTGTAGCCTGCTGATAACCATGTAGTCTGTCCTGTTAGTTCCCTTATTTTTTTATGTATATCTCCTATATCCGTGATACTCATTCTCTCTATTTCTGCACATTTGCGTTAAGCCATTCTTTTTTAGCCTGCCTTCATTCGGTCCTTATTTCATTGTGTAGTTTTTTGTATTCCGTTCCATGTCTTGACATTGTTTTCTGTCTCCTACGCCTCATGTCTGTGTTCCATTCGTTTTTTTTCTTCTTCTTCCATTCTCCTTTGGGATGATGCCGTTTGCTGATGTCATAGAAGCTCCTCTTAATGTGTCCCATTTCGAGTTTCCATTTCCATTTTATCTCTTGTATCTTCTTCTTACAATATCCATATATTTTCCTTTAGGAGTCGGTTGTTTTGCAATTTGGATGTTGCATTTAGCGCCTTCAGTTTCCGTAGCTTGACTCTTAGTTTATATATAACAAGGAGGTGGTAGCTTCCGCAGTCGGCACTTGAATATGTTTTGCAGTGAAGAACTCCATTCCTGAATATTTTGTTGATAGTTATGTAGTTAATATGGTTTTCAGTTTTTTCTTCTTTGGTTTCTCCATGTCCATAATTGTCTATACTAAATAACCTCATGATATGAACCTCTTATTCCTTGCGTGTATGCAAGTAGGACAACCTCATTTAGTAACCTTTTACCACGAGTAGCTTTTTCGCCTAGCTGAACAACAATATAAAAATAATAGTAGCAATGCAGGTGAACTGACTTTATTTTTCAAATTTAAAAAAAGCTGAATTGCTAAGCAAAGGAAATCCACCTGTATATTAGAAAATAGTTGAACAGTTATCTCGAGTCCCACCTTTATCTGTGAAGGATCGCATGAATATGTGAGCAACAAGGAAGATTAAGGGAAATGTATACAAATAGATTTGATAGGTTTCCGACGGCTTACCAACGTTTTTGAGAATTTAATGTTAAAAAGAGCTAGACGGGAACATCGCTTAACCAACCTAACAGGCTTGTGTAAATGAATGACAGTATATTGATAGGAAGATGTGGAGAGTCACGCTCGGCTACTTTCGGAATAGACACGGCATATAAAAGAAGAACGATTTATATAGCATTTGACATCAGCATATAACAAAGGGGAACATACTGATGTATAAAAATGTATATAAAAATAAGTAAAATAAAATTGTAAAAAATACGTCGCGAAAGAAGGGAAAGTAAGTCGTTTTTAAAGTCACGAAACAAGCATTTACATTTTCGTTTTGAAAATGATTTCTCCCGACGAAATAAATAGAAAGTAACAAAAATAGAACTAGACGATATTATTGTGAAAAGTATATACATATTTGTATAAAATAAAACTGACAAAGGAAAGAGGAGTTGATTTCTTTTTTTATTATATGTCAGAAAGGTTGTTATTTGAAGACATTTGCATACAAATTCCGATCTAACAAAATGCTGGACATTCTTGAACTGAGGAGATGATCATCCTTTAACCCCGCGTTAGCCACATGGGGTGATTTCTTTAACCCACAATTTAAAAAGTACTCGTAATTCCTAGTTGGCAACTTATATCTTTTGGTATCTCCCACTACTCTCCTGACTCAGTGAGAATATGTAGCACGTGATGTGCCACAGTTGTAGTTCAGCTGTCACGAGAGGCAGATACCAGGGGACTAAGGGTGCGTTGAACGTATCATGCATACAGAAGAAAGACATAAGAAAATATGATAAGATTAATGCTTGCCAAAATATTCACTTTATGAAGCCGAAACAAAAGATTATTTTTTATTGTTTGCGACATTTCTTTATCGATTATCTTTTTGACGTGAAAATATTTTCAGCGAAATCTTGAATCTGGTTTTCTTTAAATCTGGTTTTAACTTTAAAATTAGCAGCATTCCTCGTTCATGTGCATGTGTAGTCGCGCCAACATAAATTTATTCCGATGATGTCCTAAAGGACGAAACCCGTCACATGAAAATATTTTTCCACTTTTTCATACATTTTTACGAATATATACATATATATATATATATATATATATATATATATATATATATATATATATATATTGTGTATTCAAGTAACAATCCTTCATTTATCCATGTTTCATTAAAAGCGATAGACAAGGTACTACGATTAAGTTTTTAATTTAATTTTTCGTGTTAGAACAAGTGTTTTCTTTTTTGGACACAGAGTGTGTAGAAACTGTCCAAATGTTCTATAATTCCGAGTGCTTTCGACTATACTTTTATCCATTAGCAAGGATGATTTTATTATTTTAGTTTAATTGAGTGTGTACGTCGTGTATATGCTTTTAGTGTTATAGAGGTGTTTTATTTTCCGAACACAGTCAGCGGATTGTGGTCGTGTTCGTAGTTAATATTAAGTGTTGGCTTATATATATATATATATATATATATATATATATATATATATATATATACATATATATATATATATATATATATATATATATATAGGGAGAGGGAGGGAGGGAGAATGAATTATATGCATGATTTTCAGGCATTTTTCGAGTAATTGAATTATTCTATACATAACGTTTTTTTTTGTTTTAGAAGAATGAACACCTCTAGATGTGTAATTATTCAAGAATATTATTTTTTTAATTTAAGAATATTATGTAATGATCACAAGGAGATGCATTATTTGGAGATCAACATGTAAACCTAATAAAGGTTACAGAAAAATCTTACTATTACATTTTTAACAAAAAATCCACTCGTACAATTACTACAAGATGTTTTTAAAATGTCACTGGTGCATAAGCAACCTAACTCAAATTTGAGTATATTTTAAGCAAATGAATGGTTAACTAATACAAAACATTCACCTAAACACAAGAGTCATATGGAAGTCTTTCATTTGGATGCCATGAAAAATCGTTTATAAATATCTAAACTGCCAGCTGTATAAAACAGCTTTCTCAAAACCGCAAGTTGCATCAAACTGTTTTCTCATAAAAAATGTAGCATGTAGGTCTTAGCGACGGCCATCATTCTTCGGACCTCTAGAAGAGGCACTACACCATCGCATACAAAGAACAGAAACAAAATCACTTGGGGACTTTTAACAGCAGCCACAATTAGACTGCGTTCTGAATGTTTCCTTATGAGAAAACATATAATAATGTCATATTACTGTGTGTCTTAAGCAACTCAAAATATATTTAAAACAATTTAAAGGAAACAAAAAGATTTATTAACTATATGATTTTTATAGTATATTCAAGATTTCTACTAAAGTTACCGGTTTAATTATATTTATATCCTATTCTCTTCTATTTATTATACTGAAGAATAAAAATAAGCAGCTGGAGTACTTTTTTATACTAATGTTCATCAAATACAAATTCCAAGAGACACTGAAAGTAGGGAATTACTATGTAGTGTTTTTGAGGGTCACCACAGGCAAAATGTGAAGTTCATGGGGTTATGCAGGAAGGATAACGGTTAAACATCGACTTGGGACTTTCCTGCTTGGAGTTTGTTCAATTCTCGTGAATATGCTGTCCGAATGAAACTTCTTTTTAATAGGATACAAAGGAAACTGGGATAATTGACATTTGTGTAGGTGCCATAGCTAATCCCAGTTGTAAAGCTCAGGGTTGGTGGGACCAAGGAATTTAGCTCGTCAGAACACATGCCATGGAATTAGCGATAGAACAGCGCTTTCGCAAAATTTAAGAAAACCGATTCCTATTTAAACTAAGTCCTGGGTAAGACGATAAACTACGTCCGGCGGCAAGGCCACCGATCAGGAGATTTTGTGTAGCGTGCAACCACCTCTTAATCTCTGGTGTTCCCAGCTCCACCCTAACCCGAGCTGGTAGCACCTATTAGGGTCCCAGCTATGGGCAAATAGTTAACTCCCAAACTGGGGTCAAAACACAATGAAAGTGTAAAAATAGGTTTTAATACCAGAAATACTTTGTAAAAAATTGTTGCCAGCTATACATCTTTGAAAAATAAATATTACCAGTTATATATTTTTGAGAAAAAAATTAAAAAAATATTACCAGCGATACATATTTGAAAGAAAATTTTGAAGAAAAAAGATTACCAGATATAGATTTTTTCTAGAAAAATATTACCAGAAATAGAATTTTGAAAAGAAATATTACCAACAATAAAAAATTTGTCGGCATTAAATAACCCATTGAGGTTGATATGTCGTAAAACAAACCAAACCAAACCAAACCTATTCAGACTCCTCAGTGGCTTATAAAGTGGTGCGCATGCGTATTAGACAATTGAAACACAATATTCTGTAACATAAATCACTATTATCGTAGGTGCCGAGCAAAATAGGGTTAAATAGATAGCAATAGAAAAATCAGTATTGTTTTCGTACTCGTTAAGTCTGGTCAGTACAAGCATTTTTTTTTTTTTTTTTTTTAAGCGTATCACCCCAAGCAAGGCCGGTGGCCACTATCACGTATGGGGTTACAGAAGGGTTGGAGGAAGAGCAGATAGGAGTGGTAAAGGAAGGGATGTGGAGAAAGAGAAGGACGGAGGGTCGATCGAGGAAGGGGGGTTACGGGAGATATAGAGCGAGAGCAGATAGAAATGAAAGATGTCAGGAAGTGGATAGATCAAGGCAATTGGAGATGACGATTGACGCTACACTTAAACCGTTGGAGATTGTATTTGTCAGGGAAACAGTAATAGGGAAGGGAGTTCCATAGGCGAGATGTGCGAGACATGAAGCTATTGGAGTAGAAAAGACGTCTACACCTAACAGTTTCAACGGTGAAGGGGTGGGAACGGGATGCCAGCCTCGTAGGACGCTTAAATTCACGAGGCTTAGGGACAAGCGAAAGCAACTCCTCAGAGCAATTACCGTGGAAGTACTTGTAGAAAAGGCAGAGCGATGCAACATCGCGTCTGTGAGAGAGCGACTGCAGACGAGATGACAGATCAGGGCCAATCACATTGCATATCCGTCTCTGGATCTTATCAAGAACCCTGAGGCAACACGCAGGGGCCCCAGACCATAAATAGCAGCAATACTCCATGCAAGGTCGAATGGTAGACTTATAGACTTGGAGGATCGATTCAGGGGAGAAGAATTTCCTGGCTCGGCACAGGGGACCAACTTTTCTTGCGGTGGATGATGCAATGTAGGTTAAACTAAGTGTAAATGAAATATGCGAGAACTTTATTAAACTTCAATGTTATATTTACAAGAGATCATACGTTTAAACTAAACCTTTACTTAAATCTGAGGATTTAACATTTAACTATTCTATGTTAGAAGTTGCACAAGTAATATTCTTATATGATTTCATATATATCGTAATTGGTTTATATCTGGGAAGTGTTTTAACTGAGAACGGAAAGTTCGACACTAAAATCCGAAGACGTATTGCGATAGTCAAATATATTTTCCATAAGTGAACATATTTCGTTAGAAAAAGGAAAGAGTACTGAACTCCTACGTAATAACACTCCTACTATATGGGAGTGAATACTGCACAATCTCGACAAACATGAAGAAGAGGCTTTAAGCAACAAAAATGTGGTCCTACAGAATGATCCTGGTAATATCATGCATTGAACATGTGGGCAACAGCGTAGTTTTAGAAAAAATGAAAACAAAACGAATACTTATATTTATTTGACATCAGAAAGAGACAACTGAAATGTCAATAGCGCATATGGAAGTGGTCTTGGAAAATGATAAGCTGGAAAAGTGTTTTATCTTCTTCCATCTTCAATGTTATAATGAATAAAGGAAAATATATCAATTATTTTCAATTTTAAAATGACATTTCGCGTAAGATAATCAAAAGCAATCATCTTAATGTCTTTAAACGTTCCTAATGATAGTTAAAGATGAAAAGAAAACAAGCATTGTCATCTGCCCAATCGTAACTCTCAGATTGATTATAAAACGTGTATGATGACTAAATTTACTTCTACAGATATATACAAACTAAATCTTTTTTATAGAAATATTCATTTTTATAAATCCATCTTTTTGACCCCCACCTCCAAAAATAAATAAATAAATTTAAAAAAAATGAACATTATTTACTATGCTTCACAATCTATCATGGTTTAAACACATTTTCTACGCTGCCTCACGGGCGAGTAAGTGCAATTTGGCCACATGATCACTAACTCTCCCCTCATTCTCTTCGTTAAACTGAAATTCCAGCAACGAATCTTTTCACCAGTGAGTGCAGTAGAAGTTGGTATATGATTCCCTGATGTTTAAAATAAACTGAAGCCTGCAATATCAGTCTTCTTATCTGGCAGTACATGTTGGACAATCTCCTCACAGATGAAGAAGTAACAACGGAAATTTGGTTCTACAGAATGATGCGGAGAATACCTTGCACCAAACATAGGAGCAACGGCGAAGTTTTAGAAAAAATGGAAACAAAAACAACATTTATACTTGACATCAGAAAGAGACAGTTGGAAAGTCAAGAACATGTAATAAGGAAAGAGGGCTTAGTAAAATTGATACTCAAAGAGCAAATGGAAGCCATAAAAGACAGAAAGAAAACAACGCTTACTCCACCTACCGAGCTTGAGTAATTGAACGGCAGAACAGGGTTAAGGAGAGATAACAAAAATACAATTTATTAATAGCTACAAAGGACAGGAAATTTTGCAGTGCTGAAGGGACACTGTACATATGCAAAAAGAAGAGTTTCATTAATAGCTCATAACTCATGTCTGTTTTGAGCTTAACTCCAGTTATTCATTCATATTCACATGACATGATTACTCTCCCTCATAAAGCTTTCATGAGATAAGAAAACGGGGCCGAGGAAAAGAAAACAAGTAAATTAGAATAAGATTTTTGGCAAGATATCAAAACATTTGACACTTTGCTGGTCGTGTCCGTTAAAATATTTATTTCTACATATCGTTATATTTTTTTACTTATTTATTCTCTTCTCTATGTGTCCACAGATTGATTTCTCTTGGGGAGCTTAGTGGCTGAGATAGTCACACGATCTAATGACTTTGATAGCTGTCTGCGATCCATGTTAGATTTTCAAATGATGCTTCTTTCAAAAACTTACAATTTACTCAAAAGAAATATCATCAAAATGCAATATTCCTAATGTCTGTCTGAATTTTTGGGATGAGGAGTTATGATTATTTATATTATTTAGATCCAGTCAATTATTATAACACATTTTCCAGCAAAATCGAAAACTTGTCATAACAACTTATATGAAGTGATAATGCCGATTTTAAATAATGTAAATAATCATATTCAAACAGTTGGCATATTCTTATTATGACGGGAGTTTGCTATGGAAGAAAGATTTAATCCCCCATTTGAATTTGCCCCAATATGGGAATTATTATATCTGTGATATAATAACACCGTACTTTACGGAATGGCTGAAAGGAAAAGGAATGACAAATATGCTGTGTTCTCAAAGAGAATTTTACAATGCTACGTTGTACAGAATGCTATATATATATATATATATATATATATATATATATATATATATATATATATATATATTACAGGTGGTGCCCCACGTACACAAGCTATAACGTATATGCAACAACAAACGCTGTGCAAAAAAGGAGGTCTTTACTTGTAATATTACCCGAAGGGAAAACTGGATCATGGTGGTTTCTCTATGACACTGGTGAGGATATGTGGTTTTTCTTGTATGACCTGCCGCTGTGGGCTAGGCTCTACATCAAATCTGACTGTGTCACACTATCAAACGTCTCCTTGATTAACAATTCCGTGTCGCTAAGCATTACACTACCAGCACGCCTAAGTGGTCACCCATCTAGGTATTGAGCAGACTCGACGTTGCCTAATTTCGTTGATCATACGGGAATCGGTGTTTCAACGTGATAGGGCCGTAAGTCACGTATAATTCTAGTTGGTCTCAACCGATATTGGGATAAGATAATTAAAACTGTCAACGTTCCGTTTTTGTTTTTGTTATACCATTCTTTTAGCTGAATGTTTATAAAGCGAAAGTTCTCAAAGTACCTTTCTATTTAACCGATGGATTTATCGATTTCTCTCCAAGGAATATTGATTTGAATTATGAAATAATAATATTAATAATAATAATAATAATAATTATGAGAAAATGAAGAAGAAGAAGAAGAAGAAGAAGAAGAAGAAGAAGAAGAAGAAGAAGAAGAAGAAGAAGAAGAAGAACCTTGAAGAGAAATGGTGGAAATACTATTTTAAGAACCGTAGAGAGCACAAGATGTGACATTCAAAGTGGATTAAGGAGAATGAAGCAAGTACAGAATATAATAACTAATATAGTGCAGGAAAAGAAAAAATATGGCAGAGAAATCCGTAGTAACAGAGGAATAAGGAAATATACCTTCAAGAATGTCTCGTTAAAGACAAAAAAATAATGCTGAACTATTGTTTCATATCTATTGTCCTATGTGACAGAAAATGATTGACATTTTCTTTACAGATAAAGAAGAGGCTCGAACTGACGTGTGTTGTTCTACAGGCGGACAAAACCGTGAGCACAACGAGGACCTTTTAAAAGAAAATGGGAACTAGGAGGACAGAGATCCGAAAGACCCCCTCGCAAGGTATACTTAAGAAATGAAATGCAGAGGATTAGAGCGGCTAATCCACTTAATGACTTTGTGCGATTGGGTGTCAGGGCAGGGACAAAGAAAGACTGTAATGAGTCCAACACTGGTAAGAATGAAGAAGGAGAAGACAACACACGAAATCGTGGAGACCTAAGACGTACAACTTCCGAAATCCAATGGATGATAATGTATGAGAATCGTAGAAAATAAGAAGATGAAGATTAATGTTACTTTAGGTCCTCAGCACTTTTATCTCAAATCTAGTGAAAAATGGGTTTTTTTATTAAATAAAAAAAGCATATGATATTATAGCCAAAGTGAAAAATAGACCTTATGTAAGAAATCATTTAAGGTATAATCTCGAAGTAGACCGTGCAAAAGAAAAGATAGCTGTAATAGTATGTAAAAAAGAAGATAATAAAGTACCGATTAGAAACAAATCTCCGAGCTACAAAAAACACCCGTTGTTAGAAATATATTGTATTTCTGCAATACGATAAAAAATAGAAAGGGAAATGTGGCGGAGACTTTTCATTGGACCGCAAATTGAGGAATCAATAACGAACATGAAGATTATATTTTCTGGTAAGAAAAGGATTTCCTTTCCTCCAAAACTATTCAGAAACATATATTTCTTTGTTACGGGCAGATGGTCTGGGAAACAGGTGAGGCAGGAAGGATCTCTCATTCACTTTATCTAAATCAATGACAAGCAGTCGGCAATATTTCCTTGTCGATGACAATAAAAGTGGCCAATATAGGCATTACTGTATTGTGTTATTTATTACTACCAAAAGACCTTTCACTTGGTGAAATCACGGCTTTTGATTTTCAGTGAGAAATTGAGCGATTTCGGTGTGCCAGTCTAAAGACACCTGATACGACAAGAGACAATAAAGAACAGCGACTGTATTTTGCCAAAGTCCGGTTTGAGCTATGTATGGTTTCATGTGAATGGCTCACGACAAGTACTAGCACTTTGCAATGTTCATCAGCGGCCTCTTGAACTTTCTTGGATTCTTATAGTATTTCTACCATCCACTGACTATAGAGTCCGCCCAACTCAAAATGAAGGAAATCAATTTTCCGAATGCTGATCATATTATTACAATTTTATTTTCACGTATGTGAAAGTACTTAATTCTGTAATGCGAATGGAAATCGTTATATAGACAAATATATTCACTTATTGTCAATCTAGTTTCCAGTCGAGTTCGCTATATTTACTTAGGCGCAAATACCTTTCGGAAATGTATGTATACATCTATTCCCCTATCTCCCCCTGCTATGGGCTGAATTGTAGGATAGACTGGGTTCTGTCTCTTTGGTTAGCAATCAGTCTACAGCAGAAAGAAACGGCAACCTACTGCGAGCTGTTATGAATCTAAACATTGTCGCTCAAGCGTGTATCACGTACGCCATTTAACTGTCTGGTTGTCTGGTTATAATTGTCCTCATTAATTTCTTCAGTTTTTGATGAGTTTTTCAATTTCCCAATAAGCAATCTCAGAACATACTGAATGATAACAACAATTCTTCTATTTACATTATTCGGACTATTGTCCTCATCTTTGTCGCCATATTTATTACAACGTTCCGGCCTTTGTATGATCCGGCCTTCTTCAGGTATTTGGAATGTCGAACTGAACCCTTTATTTCGCTCACTGGGGTAGACTGTTCTAGTTCCACGTACGATCGAGGACACATGGTACAGTGGATAAAGGCGGTAGTTAGATCCAGTGACAGGACCCAAAGAGTGTGAGTTCAATACCCGGTTAAGGTTGTGGAGAACTTGGAGAGATGAATTAACAGGAGATAACTGATAACTGACATCCATTAAACATGGCACGATTTTGTTCAATAAAAGATTGCAGACGTCTTAGAAAACATTTCAGCCGTATATCTTCGACCATACTAACCTATTGTTTGATAATTTTGCAAATGAGGACAACACAAATATGTCATTATAATGTTAATCGGTCCTGCACATCGTTTCAGTATTCTACAAACGTTCCGTTTGAACTTCACTTCCGTTTGAAATTCACTTCCGTTTGAACTTCACTTCCGTTTGAACGAGTTCTTCAATTCCTATATGTCATAAAAATTTTATGCTTTGGCCTTTGCAATGTTTTTGATTCATTTGGCTATATCCAGGCTTTTTAGTTCTCCAAATCTTTACAGCTGGAAATAGACGCAGATATTTTTTTCATTCATTAGTGTCTTATGTAATCAAGCGATTTATGTTGGACGAGAATTTACAGCTTGATTGCCATCAGAGACCCATTCTGCCTGTAGATTGACGAGACATCGCTCCTCTTGCAATGACCAGAATCAATAATGTCTTCTGAAATGATCAATCAGTTATTTCTCTTACATTTTATTGAAAGTAAATAGATCTCATTAGATATACCTTTTTGTGAAGAAATGTTTGTAGTGTTTTTCAATAGGCGGCGTTTGAACAGAAGATTTCATTTCAAACGTAACTGGAATATATGAAGTATATTTTCAAATGCATCTTTTCAAAGTTGTTTTTTTAGGTTAAATGTAAACACTGGGGAAAATGAGAAGGCTTTTCGTCAGTTTGATTTCTGGTAAAAATATGCAGTATATGGAGATCATATAACTTCTGCAAACACGTTTCATAAGTGGTCGCTATACTCAAAAATGGAAATTTTGATGTGAACGAATAAGAAATTTTCCGACAGATATTTCTATGACGACACAATCGAAGCACACTGATTAAAACTAATCCAGTCCTCATGATATAGGACATTGCTATCTGTATTTATTACAACGTTTCGGTCGTTGTACGCTCCGGCCTTCTCCAGGTGGTTGGAATGTCGAACTGAACCCTTTATTTTGCTCACTGGGGTAGACACTTCTAGTTCTACGTGCCATGTTTAATGGATGTCAGTTATCAGTTATCTCCTGTTAATTCCCCTCTCCAAGTTCTCCACTGCCTTAATCGGGTATTGAACTCACACTCTTTGGGTCCTGTCACTGGATCTAACCAACGCCTTTGTCCACTGTACCATGTTCCTTTTCAAGTTCGGACTTTTAAGCAGCATCCACTTTGAGCGAAGACGAATGCGGAAGTAAAACAGTGGAATGTTCGGATTTCAAGTGCCAACAAAACTGGAAACAGCGTATATCTTTTTGTTTGTTTCTATTAGCAATCTTGCTTGGAACCGAGGAAGAGTTCTAATCTACACATCATTAAGAAACAAAATGCAATGTGGGTTAGATCATTGGCCGCTCGATAGAAATCTTGGGTTAGGGTCGCGTTGCATGTTTACAGAATAAATTTATGTACATATATCTAAATAATGTCTTTAATTTTTACTTAAATACTAGCAGAGAAGCCGCACTTGGGGTGGACTTTAAGCTCTCCTGCGGAGGTCATTTGGGCCTTCGGTCTTTTAAATTCAGCATCCTATGTACGTAAAAGTTATAAGAATTAAATTAATTCTGCCTCGTATACTTTTTAATTACGGTTTAATTAGACAATATCAATTGCAATTGTGACGAAAAGCTAAATTGATGCCTATGCTTTAATAAAGGATTTTTTTAAAAAACTTTTCACTGTTCGTATTTAAATTTATCTTTAAATTTGTTATTTATGTAATTTTTAATCGCCTGCAACTATAAATGTTACTATCCGAGACTTCAGATTGTTTATGATTCGCCGAGATCAAAAAACAGACGGACGATCACGCGTTTACTGCGCTTTATTATTATACAAGATTGATTTGAAGAAAAAGACTCCGGGGCGAAATTTAGGCTAGTAAAGAATATTAATGTTGTAAATAATTGGTAAATATTAATACTTCTATTGTTCTCGTAATTAGCGTTTGAATAAATGCGAACGGGACAGTGAGTGAGAGTGCGTCTTACGCACGCGTCACTGTGTTTATTTAATGCGCATGCGTAAATCCAGAGATCTGAAAACGAATGGATAGACGGACGGACACACATACACTGCGCTTTATTTATTTAAATTCTAAGAACTTTTTCTGTCCATCAAAAAATTTTTAAAAAACTTTCTTTTTTCAATAGAATCATTTTATATCATGGTTATATTTGTTCTGTTTTTTCTCTGAATTCCTGCCCGATTTCCTATCCGAAACGTAAAAATCAATATCTAAATGAAATAATGGATTTATTTATTAATCCGATATATTTGTGTCACTATGAAAGTTCATTTTTCGTGAATAACATTATCTGAGTAGACGTTCCGTTTACTTTAAAACAGAAATATTATTTTCTTCTACCTTCTGAATATTTGAGAAATCTTATTTAAAAAATGCGTATGGCGTATTTCTTTAATATATTGATTTGTTTGTTTAACGTCATATCAACTCGTTATGGGTCATTTAATGCCGAAATTTAATTTTCATGGGAGCTTTGAAGTAATAAAAATAAGCAATGTTTCACAACTGAATACATTGTAGAACATACTCAGCTTTTGTGCATATGCATTTTTGTGTGAAGCTAATTACTAGAGGCGGTGATATGTGTGTTTTAATGTTGTAGTTTTGCTGAAAACATGTTTTCGAATACAGTTTGGTTTATTTAAGAAATTGTAGGATATTATATGGATTAATACTAAGAAAAGCTCCTTTTATACTGGTTGTTTAGTTGGTTGATTTTGTTTAGCAGCATATCAACACCTATCTGGGTTCTTTAATCGCGAAATCTAAATAATCTGAACACAGTTTTAAGACTTCAGCTAAATATACTTATAATATAATTGTATACTTTCTACAGATAAAATGTATTGTTAGTCATTTTACTATAAATATATATTTTCTGTCCTTTTTATATAAAAATGTATTGCCGGTATTGTTATTATACAATGTATTTTTATCATTTGTATTTTTATACGTTCATAGTTTTTAATTTGGGATTTCACAATTTGTCCATAGCTAGGACCATAGAGAGTGCTCCCACCCAGAGTCATGGTGGACCAGAAAACAACAACAAGAGATGGTTCTATGCTTCTCAAAACCTCCAATCACATGGTTAGAGGCCTTGCTGCTGGATGTAGTTTATCGTCATAATCAGGACGAAATTTCTTTAATAAGAATTTTAAAATGATGAAGATATGTTCGGTCAGTAAATAAAAGTCCATTAATTCTATCGAAATAGACTTTAGAAATAGAATGCAACATAATTACATCTGATAATCTGTCCGTTCGCTCGTGACTTTTCTCACATTTTCATCATGTCAACTAAAAACACTTCAGACTGCGATCTTTAAAGAGCCATGCTATAGAATATGTACTTTCACCAGTCTTACAATCTAGTTCACGTATAAGACGAAAAGATCAGAAAATACAAATATTTTCTATTATACTGGAAATGATGCCGACCACTTTCCGATGGAATTAAAATATGGAAAGAGTTAACAGCCATTATTTTCGTTTAGTTCATAAGTTATTCTAAACACTGCTAAAGATAGTTTATTAATATCCATATTCTGTTGTATTATTTACTGAAAACGTTTTCGGATTCCTACTTCATCCCATTTTACCTTTTAGTAAGGCTGCCTATATATTTTAACCTATCTCATTTTATTTGTCCAGCGTAGAAAAATTATGCATGAAGTTCTGGAGCACTTAGCAGAAAAGATCATCTTTAGCCGAAAGCGTGTAAAGTAAAGCGTTAATGGATGCAGCATTTTGAACGGTAAGAGAGTTATGCTAATGGAAGTTTAGAAACTCAACACATCCGAGGAAGCGAGATTCCGAAGTTTGAATCAAGTACGGGGTCGACGGATGAGGGAAGAATTGGAAGGGTAAAGCTGATATTATAGATTAATCAGTTTACTTTTCAATCTTTGTAATTTATTTTCATATTTGTTAAATAATAGTGTCTGTTTTAAAACTGTGAGAAAGGTCTGCAATCAAAACTGATCGCATGACATCGGTTTCGGTAAATAAATGAAAAACGAAACGAGATTTGAATATATTCGAGGAAATAAATATAATAGGGATTAAATGTGAAATAAAACTACAAATTGTAAATGATTTCGTATATTATTATTCTAACGCCCGAAAACCTATGTATAAATCCTAATGAGGTGCTGAAGCCTGTAAAGATATTTAGTTGAGCATTTTAACAATCTCAATACTCAAAACAAATGATAGATATGCTCACTAATTTTATACATACATACATATATATATCAAATGGTAAAAATATAGTATGTACAGTATGCTATATTTATTAGAAAGAGGCGGCAATATCTGGATAGAGCGTATGTGAATATAAAATTGAACACCGAGGTTAACACCGAACGACGAGAGTCTCATTTATACTTGTATGCGATATTCACGCCTGAATATCTGAACATTCTATGGCCGCCCGGCACACACACACACACACACACACACACACACACACACACACACACACACACACACACACACACACACACACACACATATATATATATATATAT
>OZ038482.1:47838843-47851343 GCA_964036315.1 Acanthosepion esculentum | reverse complement strand
ATATATATATATATATATATATTAACGGCGTATCGAATAATTTGAAACATAGCCGTTACTTTCCACCCAATAACCATCTGGATAGTACAATAGACCTTACTACCCATAATGCTCCTCTGACCAGCATATATAGATACTCGATCCAAAACACAGCACACATCGCCTGAACTTTTCATTTTACCATGAAACATAGACATTCACCACTCAGAGTTGTACTCAGTACCACTTTTACGTCATTTTCAAAATTGAAAGTCTGTCGTCATTTCGTAACATGGTGAATCTCTAAATTCCTGCCTTGTACTTTCAACTATAATTTGTAGCTAGTATTTTCCTCTGGAATTATTTCTCTCCTTTTCGGAATATAATTTTTTTAGTCAAGTTAATCGAATGTTCCCAAAAGCATGAGCTTTAAATCCCACATACTAGAATCGGGCAAATAATTTATTGTTGGTATTATTTACGTTTTTAAAATCAATAGAGATTTATTTTTAAATCGGACAAAAAAGATTCGAGTACTTGTCGGGACCTTCTGTGAATATAATCACGCATATTCTAAGTAACTTAAGTGTGAATATAAACTCGTATCTGCAACAATGAGTGTCTCTTATATCGAAACGGACACCATTTCGATTTTACATAGAACGCATAGTCGGAAGAAAGCAAGTCCCAGCAAATCTCACTGGGTCTAGATTATCGATTGCGAAGTCTTAGCAAATAAATTTACAACGTTTGAGATGACAGCGCAGTCAGAACGTCAGTGATTCCTCAGGGAAGGACAGGCGTTGAAGGTAGCGGTGCTTGGCCTCTTTGACGCGAAGAGTGTTTGTTATTTCTGTGCCTGCTATTCAAAGCGTCTGAATCGCAAGATTTGATTGGCTGCAAAATAAAAGTGGAGTAACAAGTTCATTGAGCTTGATATCTTGGCCTCCCTGACCTAAATATACGGTATTGGGTTTCGGTATCCTGTGGTTCGACTGCCTACATGGAGATGTGATGGAGGGTAGCGGCGTTTGGTTGCCGGGTGAAAATATTGTGTGCGTTGGCAGTCGATCATATCCTTCCTGACCCATTTTGTATCCAACTGAAATTTGCATCGGAAACTGCTTCAGAAACCGATTTACAGTGTTTGAAAAGGAAGTATATAATTTCGGTCCTCAACCAGATATATTCACACAGGAAAGACTAAAACATTTGGTAAGAATGAATATGCATCAATATTCAAGACAACGCACACGGATAAAATACACATATATGAAGGTTGTCCGAAAAATTTATTCCTTTTTTAGCAACTTATAACGTCTTGAATTTATTCTTTTTTCAGATCCATGCATTTATTTTATTTAATATTTAATTTAAACAATTAATATTCTTTGTAAAGAAATAAATATTAATATTTCTTAATTTTAACCATTAATCATAATAGCAATTCCATAAACTCTGCATTTATTGTCATTTAAAGGATGTCTACATTTTGGAGAACACCCTGTATATATAATAGTTTTAATAAATTCAACCGAAATGGGACGACATTTATATGATACATATATATACAAGTGCCGTTAAATAATTTATAAGCCTCACCCAGAAAGTAGAGCCATAACTGGAAATTTTTATGGTTGCAATACACTACCACTTCTTATAAAACTAGAAGAAAAACTAATTCAGACTTATGTCTTAATTTCTGTGCAGGGGAAGCCTATACAAAGGTGTGAGGTGTGCGACAAAACTAAAAATGGACAAAACAGAACAGTCATAAACTATCTGTAAAAGAAATGTATGACACCTAAGAAAATCCACGAGGATATGGTACAGACATTTGCTGACGACACTCCATCCTATGCAACTGTGAGGATGTGGACTACTGAAATCAGACGGGGCAGGGACATCACGGAAGATGGCGGTAGATGAGGTCGTCCAAAAAAAAGATGCCATTCACTGTATGGAATTCGATGACAGATGTTTTACTGTCAGCAGATAGCTAAGTCAATAGGCATTAGTTCTGGTTAGGTCCATACTGTTTTAACTAAGATCTTGTATATAAGCAAGATGGTTTCCAAGAATGCTGACACCAGAGCAGAAGCTGAAAATGGTTAACATTTTCAGGAGACTTTTGACTCGCTTCCAGGTTGACCCTGAGAATGTACACCTCAAGATAAAACCTGTATTCAACATTTCGAAGCTGAATCAAAGATTCAATGCAAACAGTGGAAACATTCTGGTTCTCCACACTTGAAGAGTTTCAAGCCTGCATCGTCTGTTTGCAAGGTAATGTCTTCTGCTTTCGCTATTCTGATTGACTTGCCAGAAAAGTGAAAAAGAATTAACAGACAGTACTATGCATCATAATTAAGACAACTGAAGGAAGCCATCAAGTCGAAACGGAGAGAGAAGCTAAGAGCAGGTGGGATCTTGCTTCAGGATAACACACTAGTTCACAATGCTGAGGGTGCATTAGCTGAATCAACCATCTGTGGCTTTTAATTGTGACTTCATCTCTCTTACTCAATTCAAAAAAAGTCACACACTCAATGGAGAATACTATACCAAGTTTTTGAGGTAATTACGAAAGGCTGTCAAGGCAAAACACCCAGGAAAACTGATAAAGGGGTTCTTGTTCACATCAGGACAATACACCATATCACAAGTCTCTGGTTCCAATGGCTACTATGCATGACAGTGGCTTGGAACTGGATGATCACTCTTCCTAATCTTCTGATTTGACCTTAATGTGTCTTTCAACATGGAAAAACTTGGCTAGAAACCAGCAATCTAGTTATGATGCGACACATCTGCTATTGGTGACTTTTTGGTCTTTGAGTAGTCAGGTCTCATTTTACCAGGAAATAAACAATGCAGATATTCATGAGGATAGTTGAAATTTTTGCATGCAATATTTCACGCCTCGGGAATCACTCCTTCAGAGTCAACCTATGAAATCTTCAGCCTAAGTTCGTATTATACTGAAAAACATTGGGTTTATTATACTGAAATACACTGTGTCTGTTATACTGAAACACAGAGTCTATTTTAATGAATAACACTGATTCTTTTATAGCGAAACGCATTGGGTATAATATACTGAAAAATATTGAATCTGGTATACTGAATAAAAGAAAGTATACCGCTGTAAACAGTGTGAAGCTGAGAGAAGACCATGTAAAACTATTGGGCTAATGAAAGATCTGAGAGAATGACGCCATTTAAGTAGGAATGTTTCCATCTTATTAACATGCGATGAAAGTCATTGTAGTTGAACATGAGTCTGATTTTATTCCATCTAACATAAGTTTGTGGATCCTTGGAAAGTCATCGTAGCTGAATATTAGCCTGCTCTTTTCTACCAAAATCATGGCTGAAACTTCTGCAGAAATAAAGATGAAGGCTGAAACTTTGAAATAAAAGAGTACTCAACAAGAAATATCTAGGTGGCTAGAAATTTCCCAGAACAATATTCACTCAATTCCCGAAGATATTTAGTATTATTAGAAGTGTTTTAAGTGCAAATAAAATCGGAAGAACACAAACGTTATAAAGGGTGTTTCATTAAGACGGATTATATATAAGGGTGTTTCATTAAGACGGATCCATGTCAGCAGGAAATACATTAGTGTTATTGGTGAAAATTTATTTATTTCTCTATTGGAGCATATTATTTAATCATAGCATTTATGTGTGAGAAATATTATCGCCCAAATGTCCGCCAAATCTGAAAGAAAAAGAAAAAAGAAATCTTTAGATGCTTAAACTTAATTCACATTAAAATCGGTTCAAGTTACTGGAACATCCTTTACAAGGGAGATGAAAGAAAGATTGTGAAATTCTCGGTAGGGAATCCAAAATAAACCCCAAACATAGGAGGAGTAAATGGGATGATGGCAGTGAGATTTCAGCTGATACAATACGCAGAGTATTATGAGGAAAATAGTTAAACCAGTATATAGCATACAGAAACATACACTGTTTACATTATCCGGTCTATTGTCTTCATCCTTGTTGCCATGTTTATCAAAACGTTTCGGTCGTTGTACGCTCTGACCTTCTTCAGGTGGTTGGAATGTCGAACTGAACCCTATATTTCGCTAACTGGGGTAGAATGTTCTATTTCCAAGTGCCATGTTTAATGGATGTCAGTTATCTCCTTTTAATTCCCCTGCGAAATTTCCCCACTGCCTTAACCAGGTATTGAACCCAAACACTTTGGCTCCTGTCCTCAAGGACACATCGTACAGTGGATAAAAGCGTTATTTAGATCTAGTGGCCTGAAGGAGACCGGAGTGTACAACGGCAGAAAACGTTGTGATAAACATGGCAACAAAGATGAGGACAATAGTCCGAATTATGTAAATAGTGTACATATTACCTCATCTCAGAAATATAGACAGTTAAAGAAACATACTTTAAAAAAAAAATATCATTGGAATAGGAAATTGAAGTCATCTAATACGCGATGCTGGGGAGTGGAAAAAAGATAACATTCAGTAGAGAATGATAAACAGAATTACATTCAATTTGCAAGAGAATATGTAAGGAGATCAATGGAAGAAATAAACAATGCGAGATACTTCAAAAAGAAGGTGAAATCTGGTGGTGGAAACGTAATAATGTGGGGTTGCATCCAAATAGACGGTAAAAGAAAATTGGTAAGTGCTGATGGGAACCTAAACAGAGAAAACTATATTAGTTTACAATTGTATAGTCTTCTTTCATACTCACAAAATGGAGAAATAATTCAGCAGGACGTTGCTCATTGCATACGGACTGTGCAGCGAAAATGTGTTTTGTGGATGTTCAATTATTTTGGAAGACTGGCCATCACAATATCCTGATGTTAATTTCATTGAATAGTAGTGGTAATTGAAGAAGCTAATGATCCAACTAAAACCATGCAATCTCCAAGAGATTTGGGATTACTGCCAAGAAGAATGGGAAAAATTCCTAGTGAGAATATTTGAATCTATTATCTGAGCCAAATGCAGCAACACTAATTACTAAATCTATTCTTTGTCGCTTTGTGCTTCTCTGTAATGATGAATATCCCTGTTTGCAAAAGAGATGAAAGATGCAAATTTCGCTGGAGGAGGGCAGTATTATTTAAGATGTTCCCTTATTCACCATACAACGTTAACGAAAACGCATTAATCTGTCTTTTTGCCCTCTAAGTTCATAACGTTGACTGAGTAAGGCATACTGCTAATCACTCGATTTTGAAGTAAAATAAACAAAAATGAATTTATTTACCAAGGCGGTAGGGTGGAATCTCAATATCTTGATTACATAATTATTTCCCCGTCTAGGTACATACGTTATCCATTCTAGTTTATGTTAATACTGGATGTTTCGATAATGTTTAAAGCGAAACGTTCTATCTTCATCTTAATGAACAATATTTAGCTTTCGGCCCCAAAAGTAGAAAGACATTATCGCTTTCCTGCGAAAGAGGTTTTGGGAAGTGTTTCCAAATATATCTCTTCATTTTTAACGCCAGCTTTGTGAAAATATGTTTTCCTTATGGTATAATCATCTGAGATAATCTTTTAACTACTATCAGCACGGCTGATGCTAATCTTCAAGAGAGTAAATCGGTATTTACCTAAGTCTTCCACATAAGGGGGGATATGGCACATGGCTGGTTTTTAACGTGGGGCTTTCCGAGCGCGCACGACTTTCAAGAGAGTGACTCATTGCTCTTTCTCGGATAAATGTTTTCAGCTGACATGAAGTGGAAACAGTATATTGAATCAAGTGCTAAGTCTGCCGATAAGAAAGTTGGTTAACTAGACAATTTTCCTCGCCGGAATCTATATCGCATATTTATAACTCTACCATACATCCTTGATTTGAATATTGCTGCCACATTTGGTTTGGTGCTCCTGCTAATATATTTAGAGATTCTTGATAAAATCCAAAGAAGAAACTGCATTGTTATCGATCGTGACCTGGAATCTCGGCTTCAGTCCCTTTCCCACTGCAACGTAGAACGTTTCTACAAATACTTTCATGGTCTGAACAACTGAAATACCGTGTCAAGCCATTATGAATTTAAGCGCAGTACTAGTTTGTCGGCCAGGTCTAATCAATTAACAAGTGAAATGATTACATGTAACCGTAAGTTCTATGATAACAGTTTCTTCTGTCGCAATTCTCCCTCGTGGAACTCGCTTCCAGCTTCTTGTTTCCCAGTCACCTTTGATCTCCAAAAACTTAAATATACTGTTTCCACTTCATGTCAACTGAAAACGCTATCATCTGTTTTCATCATTCTTATATTTTTTAACATCCACTCTTCTTAATAGTAGTTTTTTCTCTCAGTAGCCTCTTGCGCCCTCGTGTTTTTTGCCTTGCTTGGTGTGATATATATATATATATATATATATATATATATATATATATATATATATATATATATATATATTGTTATGGTAATTTACCCACGCACGCATGGACTCCTCAGATATAAATAGGTACTGCCTTTTGGAGAGAGAGGTTTTCAGCAGTCAGCTCTGACAGTCAGACTGAACATTCTTGCTGTAACACTCTCATTTGTATATGTTTTGTATTACTGATTCTGTTATCTTATTTGTTTAACTCAATTCCTCTCTTTGTGTCTTTATTTCTGGCCCTAACAAGGCCACAACACACACACACACACACACACACACACACACACACACACACACACATACATACATACATATATATATATATATATATATATATATATATATTGATGCATGTTTCATTAAATAATAAAGACAAGTTTTGTCAATTTATTTTAAGTAAGTTGCTTTCATATTGTCTGATAAGCTTAATAACATTATCATTGAAAGACGAAAGGAAATCACCATATTGATACATGTTTAAATCCAATCTAAGCTTTCGGCTTATATATGCATAAACCAAATTAATTTTGTTTACTTCTAAATCATATTTGCTTAAAAGGATTGGCAGATATAGAAACGGAGGGTAAAATATCATCACGCAGAAATGGTAATTGTCAAAACGAGTTCGAATTACTGTAACGGAATTATTTTTGAGGAGTATGCACGAATGCCCTTAAGCAATATATGACCCCACTGATGACCGTGCTCTCTACCATTGCCAGATATTTTGATAACGGTCTCAAAAGTGACATGCCGTCATATTACTCAGAAAAGGAAACACATTCAGATCGAGAATTCATATCTAGTGCTGATATCATGTAAGACAGTCGGACGTGTCACCTGAGACTTTGAGGGAAAATTGGCACCGCTAAGTAAATCCCTGATGCTCTCTGAGATGCTAGCACGGAAAGCATCAAACTACGAGTTACGCACACACAATGCATGGAATAAATAGGAATAAATACATATAATCTCAAAAAATGTCACAACATTCCAAGGTCATATAAAGGGTGCAATGGATAAATTATCGTCTAAGTTAGGTAAAAGTGTTAATATTTTATTCTCATTTTAATGGTTATATTTATCAAAAAGTACACGAAATATCTTGAAATACTAAAGAGTAAATTTATTCAGTAAAATCGACATTGGCTTTAACTCCGGTCTGCAGACGAATCCGTAAACTTCTGCAGCTTATCTGGACGGTCTCCTTGCGTAAGTTGGTGAATGCTACCATGATCACTGCCGTCAGTTCATCTTCATTGTTACTAGGCGTTTTGTTGGTCTTTCGCTCAACTTCACCCCCCCCCCATAATAAAGAGGTTTGCAGTCTGTGGAGTTAACGGTCCTAATGTAAGGGGTGATGTGGTCACAGATATTGTCTGACAGCCATGATTGGGTACTCCTGTTTGTGTGGCATAGTCAAGAGTCCAATTGTAAGATATAGGTTCTTCCAGCATCCACCTTCTTAACCCAGGCTACTTGAAGTAATCCTCTGTGTTGGGTCTGAGGCTCTGTGGAAATATGAATGGAGACATAACTTCGCCATGACTTAGTAATCACTCCAGACACCAGGATGTTGATTGCATATATAATCCAACTCTTTGCGAATCCTCTGCACTGTCCTCAGATTGACACCCAAACACTATGAAATTTCAGTATTGCAGCTTCCGGCACGAATTCCAAGCATTGCAGCATACCGTTTTCAAATTTCAGGGTGATTTGCCTCATAGTGTTCTTTTTCCGACAGACGGTGCCCAACTGACCCTATTATATGCTGCCGTTGAAAAATCAAAAACAAACCACATGCACGAAATTAAAAATATTAGTGGCGACAATTTACCCATCGCACCCTATATATACATATATATATATATATATATATATATATATATATATATATATATATATATATATGTATGTATGTGTATATATATATATATATATATATATATATATATATATATATATATATATATATATATATATATTAGATGCGTGCAAAAGTTCAAGGTAATCTTTAAAATAAAGAATCAATGGACATTTTAAACATTTTTATGTCTCTAATTGGTTGTATAACCATGCCAATTTTTATTTTTGCAGGGTTGGTTGAAAACTTTGATAATGATTATTTTAAGTTCGGACAGTTGTTATTTGCTTTCAGGGAGACTAGATTATAAATTGTCCAATGTCATTTAAGTGCTTTCAGCTTTCAGAATCTATATTTACAGAGTTTTAACTTTGTGATGACAAGGTTGGCTGTATGTATACGTATTTCCTTTTCTTTGTTAGCTTCCAGTATCGCTTTTATACGTGATGATTGAGGCCGTGAAGCTTTTTCGAATATCGCCATTCACGCCCCCGTTAGTGTTGAGTTAATTATTATTATTATTATTATTATTATTATTATTATTATTATTATTATTATTATTATTATAGTTGCGAATTATATTTCATATATTTATTTTTAAATTTGATAGACTTCTATTGATTTGGGACTGTTGTGTTATCTTTATGAGATTCTAGTATTTATAGTCAGGTGGCATAATATTTTTGTGATATAGATAACAATATATAGATTTCATGTTATATTCTCTTGTTGTGGTTTAAATCGTGCTAATATCATATAAATAGCAAGGTAACCGGCCTAATAATGGAGTGATTCTATCACCAATGTATAAATATCTGTTATTAAAGAGGCACTATCAAGTAGGAAAGTTACTTCATTGACAGCATTGTTACATTTCTGTAGTTTTTTTTTATATCGATAGTAATGATAATTTTAGTTTTTCTTCTTTTTTTCTTGATAACGAACTTGATTTTTTTGTCGATAGCTGATATATATCGATTTATTATATTAGTTCCGCCTCTTGTTACGCGTCCCTCTCGCACGAATGCGTACCTCAGACAGCCAGATAAACGCTTTTCGACAACCAAGCCAAAAGTCCTGTTCTACAGCAGATTTATTGAAAGTCAAAAGGGTGAAAGGAGAAAAAGAAATAAATACGGACTCGTGACTAATTTAGTCTGGATAACATATACATAAAAGTTAAAATGAAGTGGAAAGGAGAAGTATGACAAAACAAAACTTTAAATTAATATTTGTTCTTTGTTTCTGAATTCGTTTAGCATCTATGCGAACATTAGCTTTTGTACTTGAATAGGTGGGCTCGAATAGTTATTAGTGTTGTAATCATTAGATGCGGATTTCGAATCTCGCCGTCCTAAACAGACGATCTCAATTTGCGGCAGTGAGATGTGCTTGAAGGCAACGCAAGGATTTGTGATTTAAACTGAGAAGGCGATATTGTTCGAAGCCGAACGATGGCTGATGATTTTAATTACTTCACCACAAACAAAGTAATGAAGTCATTAAAACTCAAGAGATTGCTGAGTATGAAAGGATATGACAAAGAGAAAAACATTCTTAAGGAGAAATGGCGATAACCGTCCGATCTGGCGTTCTTTAACGCTCGGACACAAAATACGACACAGAAAGCAAGGGTCTGTTTTACCATTTGTAAACTGTGGTGATATATCACCTTAGTCGATCTATTTACATAGCACAGTTTGAGAAGCCAAGTGCAAACGTATGTGAACTCCATCGGAAAATAAGCCGAATGAACCATATAACAAAACTTATCATCCGAATTCTGATTAATAGAGCGGACAGCAGAATCAGACCGTAAATAAGAAAAGAACAGTGCGGGTTCACAAAAAGACACTGGGACAAGGTAAGCGATATTTATCCTCGGAATGTTATCAGAAAGAGCAATACGAACGCAGAAAAAGTGTATATGTTTCTTTTATAGATTTTGCAAAAACGTTTGATAAAGTACATCGCAAAAAAACTGTCGGAACTGTTAGGTAATATTTGGGAAAGATATTAGAAAAACCCAGAACCTATACAGACAGAAATCCGTCTGCACACGGATAGAAAATGTGTTCGGCAGATATACAAAATTAGAAAGGGTTGTAAGCCGAAGATGTGTTTTCTCACCAGATTTATTCAACCTACACAATGAGGCGATACTGAGAGTATAAAAAGTTTCATCGGGATTCATTATTAGCGGCCATAATTCGAACAACATAAGATATACAGATCCAGAGAGGTAACTACAAGAACTTCCACATAAGATACTGATTGAAACTGAGAAGAAAGACTTAAAATCAATTGCAAGAAGAGAGAATGCATTGTTTCTTACAAAAGGAACAGCTGAAAATGAAAATTACAAATTGGAGATACTATAATCAAACAAGTAGAACTATTTAAATATCTGGGAAGTGCATGAACGGAGGACGGAAAAAGGAGACACTAAAATAGTCAAAGAAGCATTTCAAAACCTAAGCGAGTATTAAGTAACAGAACAATTTCGTAAGAAACAAAGAAAAGAGTACTAAAGTATTACGAGATATCACTCCTCCTATATGGCAGTGTATGGCCAACAATCTCTTCACAGATAAATAAGAGACTTGAAACAACACAAATGTGGTCCTATTGAAGGATGCTGTGGATGCCATTAGCCGAACATGTGAGCAATGACGCAGTTCTAGAGACAATGGAACCAAAAAGGAAACGCATACTTAACATCAGGAAGAGACAGTTGATATTTCTAGGGCACATAACGAGGAAAGAGGATTTGGAAAATCTGATACTCACAGGACAGATTGAATGCAAGAGCACATAATCTACATATAGTGAGCTTGTGTAACCGGATGGAGGAACAAAGGTTTTAACAAAAAAAAAGGCAAAATTTTGTAAGAGGTAAGAAGGACAGGAAATCGTGGAATGGCTGTAGGGACATAGCGCATAAAGAAGAAAAAGAAAAGCACATCTCCTCACTGGGATTATGTTTTTCGAGATAATATATCAGCTCAGTTTCGTATAAGAAAAGTAAACAAAGCAATTTTCTCAAGAATTAATAGATTTATTTTTAATCCGACATATTTTATTAATTCAATCGTTAAGAAAGTGGCTTTCTCTCGTATTTGAGAGATACGCCCCATTTTTGCACAAATGTGCAGGCCAATATTTTTTTAAAAATAACAAAATTTAATGCTTGCTTTCATGTATTTGTTCATTTATTCTTATTCCGTCAAGCGGTTGCTGCTTATAAAACCTACTTCAAAAAGACACATCCGGTGGCCATAAAACAAACTCGACCATAGTGTGTCACATAAGAACATTAATAAAGATACAGTTACAAAGCCTAACGTTAAGCATTAATTCTATCAAATATATATTTTTGTTTGATAGAATGCCTTTCATCGAATATTTAGAGAATGACAACCAACATACATACATGTGCTATATATAATTTTTTTCTTCTTCTATGTCCGAAATAATCAATCAAAATACATCAAGATATGTCTGGAGAAAAGAAAATGGAATTTTCGGGCTTCGATAACTATTACATACTTCCGTGGCCTTTGCACGTCTTTATTGCGTTGTTGCAGTTTCTTGTTCTTTCATCAGTATGAATCTAGACATCGATGGTCCATCTATATCGTTCTTCAACCACAAAGCATTGTTTTGTCCGACAGCCTTACTCACTTCCGCTTCGTCTCGCCTCACCTCGCCTCACGTCGCCTCGCCCCGTCCCCTCAAAGCTGACGTTTTTGAAGCAACTCCATCTGTGGGATATGACTGAAGAATCTGTAAATAAGGCACGTCATAGACCTTTTCCTCCCAGATGACTACCATATTACTCTTCTGTTCAAACTGCTTCTTGATATCTAAATTTTGAATTCAGTTCAGCGATATTTCTTATATCTTTTCAAGACAGCCGTCACACGAATGAATGATACACATCGAAACACTGCGTACAGATTCTATTTAAGTTTGGAAAGTACAATCATCCACTTTCAAAGGACCACAATACGCATCTGTCCACTACGTTCCTTCACAGACGATTATCATTTATCAAAACCAACTTTCAGCCACCATACTAACTGATATATATATATATATATATATATATATATATATATATATATATATATATATATATATATATATATATATATATATAACCGAATGGGCAAATATACTTTTAACACTAGCATCCTTTCAGACCTTATTTTCAATCATAATGCTCATCTGGGCCTCAATTCAAGTACAAA
>OZ038482.1:47728843-47833843 GCA_964036315.1 Acanthosepion esculentum | reverse complement strand
AATGAAATAAAATGAAGGAAAAGTAAAGAAAAAAAGGAAAACGCAAAATGCAAATTGTTGAACATATTCACACAATTTATATTCAGACAATTGTCGTAATCATTGTAATCATCGTTTTAAACATAACCGTGGCGCTCACGGTTATGTTTAAAATAATTCTAGAGGCTTTTGACACGGATAGGGTTATTTGTTTAATTTTTAATTTGTTATTATTGATTATTTAATTATTTTTTTAGTTTATTATTGTTACATTCATTTGTGTATATGTGTTTATTCGTAGATTTTTGTAAATTTGAAAGCCAATAATGTGTACGTTCTAAAATACCCCCATGAAAAGTGCATATATATTCACTATATACAACGCCGATAATGTAAAATAATTTATACGATATATATATATATATATATATATATATATATATATATATATATATATATATATGAAGCAAGGATGTACTTTCCCGGTGGCTGCAAGTGAATCTCTGGAACTCACTAGATATACCCAATTAAATTTATACGTGTTTGATATTTAGTTCTTATGCCTTTTACAATATATAATCATATTTACTACACTTGGTTTCGTTTGGGTAAAAGCTAGAGGTGGATCTCAACCCATGAATATTTTGAACACTGAATAGCGAATTCTCTAGTGAGACCAATTCGTCACGTATCTTTCAACGCTAGTGGCCTATTGTATTTTAAAATTTACAGGAGATATTTTGCTGCATGTTCTTTTCATAAACTGTAAAATTTGTGAAAGCATTACAATTATGGAAGTACTTATAAAACAAGAAAAAAGTAAAACTTTAGAATTGACTAATTAATTCATGAAGGACAGTTTTTTTTTCACATTGGTGTCTGATATCAAGTTATTTGACAACGTATATTGCAACAGGATCTGATTAAGATGGGAACTATATCGAATTGGGAGTTACTCAGTTTTGAATAGTTATGATGAATGAAAAAGCACGGATTATGATATGAAGATTATGGGGCTGATTAATGCTTGTTTTGGAAGCTTAAGGTTATAGTTGTCATATAAATATACAAATATACACAAAATAATATATTCCACATTGTAGTAGTTGATGGGGGAAAAGCACAGTGCAATTTATTTCTTACATCTGGAATACAAATGAAATATAGGTGATTCGGCTCCGTGGATATAGGATGGAAGTATTCTTGCTGCAAATATCGGAACAGCTCGTACGAAGATTGGAGAACATTTGCCATGGAAGCAGCGATGGGGCAAGGAAAAGCTTGCGGTGTTGCATCGGTAGCAAAGCGGAAGCACAGTAAAAAAAAAGTCACCCGTCACTACAGTGTAGAATAAGTCTATACCACAAGAACACCTAAACGGTTTTGAACTCTATCACGGCTCAAAATTGAGGTTCGCTTTTCCTCACCTCCAAGATGTGACAACTATCCGCCATTTTTTGGGATCAATTTAACTTTAGATAGATATATACTGAACCTGAACTTAAAAGAAAAATGCCAAAAGATTGGTTTTGCAAGTCTGTTGACGATTCCTCATCATTTTATTTTTATCTCTTGATGGAAAAGATTATTATAAACTCTTCTTAGAACGATTAGTTCTTGTATAGAAACTTATCTGTTTTAAAGCTTCATTCGTAACGCTCGCTAAATAATTCCTTGTAGACAGTGAAAAATATATAGGTCCAGTGATTCATCTCGGAAACAGTTAATTATGTTTATCTTACAGTGGTGTAATGGATAACGGCTCGGATTGAGTAATCGGAGAGCAGAGCTCGAATTCCAGTAACACTCTTGGGAAAGGTATATGGAAACAAATAAGACAGGCAGCTTTAATTCTAAGTTGTTTCTCTTTGCTAGAATTTTAAAAAGGTGAATTTTTGCAATTTCTTACAATTTTTTAAATATGTTTCAAGTTAAAATAAACGCTTATCGTCTTTTTAAAATATATTTTAATATATTTGCGTTGAAGACAGAGTAAGTTGTATGTAATTATGAATTACATTGTGTAAGAATAGAAATTTGCATTTATTCTCTTTATTAGAGATTTTAAACGGAAGTGAATAACAAAAAAAAAAACTTTTTAAGAAACTTCCTTATGATTTGATGCATTCAATAAAAGGCCAATATTTTCCATTCTGGTCTATTTCAGACGTTCTAAAAGGAGTGGAACAATTAGAAAATTGTATATCATTTTTGCCTATCATTTCAACGCTTTACTCTTTGGCACACGCCTATTTTATGAAGCGCTGTTTACCCATTAAATAGGTGGCTTTCGGCCACATCACTTTCAAACACCGCTTCCTGTATGAACACCGAAGACAAATAACGTTGAGTACCTAGATGGGTGACTGCTTCGGAATCACAGGTTCGGTAAGATTGGATGTGCAGGTGGTGTAATGGATAATGACTCAGAATTTTTAAACAGAGAGAAGAGTTCTAATTCCCTTTCGGATCGTAATATTCACTTACGCCCAAATACTCATGGCAACTGCATGAATACAACTCTCCCCCATATATGGGTTAATTAGTTAGAATTGTATCACTATACAATTATTATCTCAAAAAACAAAAACAAAATTTAAAAAATTAAATAATCATAAAATTCCCTACACAATATTTAGATTTCGGCATAAAATAAACCATAGGTGTTGATATGCCACTAAACAAAATTAACCAACCAGCCAAGTTTAAATATGGTGTCACACTCATTCAACAATTCCGACGCGTTATGATAGTAGACAAAATTGCCTGTAGACATTCGAAATGTAATGCCCTGGCTCTTTTGTTCTGTCGTGATAAAATGATACATTATTATCATTTAACCAGTAAATTCTCCTCTGTCAATGTTAAAGCTAACAAATCTGAAAACAAATTTGATATACCTAAATCTCTTCCCAAAGCATTCCACGTAAATGAACCAGAAGTTTTATTCCCTGTGGTTGTGGCATCTACAAAAGCTGTATCGCTATTAAGTTTGGAAAATATCTACTCACTTTTATCTCAGGACGGCAGCTGTGTAAAAAAACAAAAACAGGGACGTGTTTTTCTTCGGAATGGACATCGGATTCACGGAAATGAGTAAATGACTTTCTGCTGGGTTTTCTTATAAGCACAAAACTTTGTGAGACAAAGAACCATTTACTTAAAATGTTTTTGTACTTGAACACATTATTAGAATGCCAAATCTATAGTCAAGTTCCTTTTGTTTTTCGGCGTAATTCATCGACATTGATTGGACACTTGATGCGGAACCCACGTGTTGTGCTGATCAGGGAAGATTTTATGAAAATAAACCACGTCTATTTCTCCACGAACTCTATAATGTTTATCTTTTTGTAGGCAAATATAGCCCAAAGAATATGGACAATTAAATCAGTTTCATCGATTTATAGATAACCGCTTTTTCTTTGTCTTGTCATCTTCGTCTAAAAAAGTAATTAATCTTCCTTCCTTCACTTTCTCTCAGTCTGAGACTCTTGCTCTTTTACTTTAAAGTTGACTCCAATTAATGATAGCGCCATCTGTCGAGAGTAAATATTCTGATTTAAAAAACAGTTAAACATGACTTCAACTTGACTCATGTTGCTACTCTTGCTAGTTCAGCGTAAATCAAACCACGCAAGCAAAGAAAGAAAACTTTCATTTTAATTCTCTGATTCCCTTAAGGCAAGCAATTTGAGAAGAGATTCAGGAAATCAAAAACTAATTTTTCCCATTAGTGGCATTTTTTGTTATTCATATATCAGAACAGTACTTGGTTGATGAATATTCGAGAGAAAATATTACCGTTGACAATGGTGATGAAGAAAGGAATTTAAATGCTTGTTTTTGAAGTGATATCGTTGAATTATAATATTTACAGCGGCTCCCCGGGGATCTCATTTACTGAATTCGAACAGCTTATTGAGGGTCTGGGCGCAAATCCAATCAATAAAATAACATCTTCGCTCAAAGATGTATGCGTTAATATCTGTTTTTTTTCTTCTAAGTATTTCTATACTGTATATATTAGTAAATATGTCTATCACGTGACTAGATCAACTTAATTCGTTTGATACATTCTTTCATAGATTGTTCGCATAATTTGAGTGTAACAGAAAAATAAATTATGGTAACGAGAGGAAAAGACATTTTACTGGCTTTAAGCCAGTTATAATTAGATAAATCTGCCCTGGCAAAGACGATAACTCGGCTCAGCTGTGGATGCAAATTACGTTTGAAGATATAAAAAACCTAATAATTATTTTACTTATTTTAATTTTCATATTGATATATGGCTTCTCAGATTTGATATATGGTTAAGTACTCAAAGTACAGAAACTTGACAGAGATTGCTAAAATAACTGTGCTTCAGCTGAGAAAAGTAGGCGTAATTATATATTGCTAATTATTATATGGTCTACCGTCCTGTCTTTCTGCTTATCTATTTTATGTCTGTTTATTTGTCTAGCGGCATATCAACTTCTTACGGATCATTTACTGCCGAAATTTAATTTTCTTGAAACTATTAGTAAATGTATTGATGATAATATTTTATTTTTTAACAAATATATATTGCTGATAATATTTATTTTACAAAAATGAAAATAAAATCACTTAATTCACTCAAAAATTCATTCAAAAATTCATTCAAAAATTCAAAATTCATTCAAAAATTCACTCAAAAATTCAAAATTCATTCAAAAATTTAAAATTCATTCAAAAATTCAAAATTCATTAAAAAATTCATAATTCATTCCAAAATTCATATTTCACTCAAAAATTCAAAATTCATTCAAAAATTCACTCAAAAATTCAAAATTCATTCAAAAATTCAAAATTCGTTCAAAAATTCAAAATTCATTCAAAAATTCATACAAAAATTCAAAATTCATTCAAAAATTCATTCTAAAATTTAGTAAAAATTTCACTCATTGACAAAAGTTGTTTCAACATCCACCCCCCCCTCCACCTCTGGATTTAGGGACTCTGAAGCTTAAGCTTCATTAGCTTCATAGAAGATCCGCCACTAGCCATGAGTTACAATTTTTCTATAGATTCATTACTAAAGGTATTGATGAGAAATCACTTTTATGGTGATTTCTTGTCCCGTTTATACGCTTATAATTGCAATATCTAAATAAAATATGTATCTCCTCGCCTAACAGTTTAAATAGCTGATGCTTGAATTTGTGTTTTTAGATAATGTTTTAAATATTTTATAGTCCTGGTCTAATTTTTGTTCATTTCATTCAGCCTATTCTTATATTATTTTACTGTCATTTCCATGTCATTTAAATTATTATTCATTATTTCAACGTGTGCCGGTTAGTAAAGTCTCAGATGCAGTGGAAACAGGACGGACAGGATCTGTACAGTAGTAGAATGAAAAACAACAAAAGACCTGTGCCTAGCCAGGGAGAACGGAACGAGAACAAGCAAATTAAATACATATTTTACTTCGAAATTCCATGTAAGTTATCCTAATCGACAGACCCATGACGAAAGGGGAGGTCTTAACAGCCGAAACGATGTGTTGGTAAAAATGAAAGTACCGACTGTAAATAATGATAGACGACATTAGTATGACAGTAAATTATGTAAATAATGATAATTTCTCACTTTAGAAATTCAGACAGTAATTATCATATTACTAAAAATTGTTAGAGGAACGTAAATCATCTAGATTAAATAGATTTTAATGAAGGCTTCACAACCCGACCCCTTTATAAATAATTGGCTAACTGATCACAGCAATAAAAATAATACACCATATTAGCTTTATCTCTTGTTTCGTGGTTGAATTGGAAAAAACATTTGAATCAGAACACTCGACAGTCTTTCGTTTATTACAAGAACAGTGTATTGACGAAAATTATTTATATTTAATACGAATGTATACAAGAACAGGAACTCGGTATATACCGAAACAATAAACTAAGAGGATACGACTTCACAGCCACTAATTGCAGAAGGATTTTTAAAGAATGTTCCGGAAAATTAACCTTAATCCATGGGAGTAAGCATACGCAGAGTATATGCAAGCCGTCTTCGATTTGCTGTGTATATTTAACTAATATCAGAAATATCGTATGGATTACGAACATCTTTAATGAGCATAACAGTTTAAGTCTGAATATTTGTTTACAAATGAACAAAAATATGAGAAAGGTAATGTTAAGTGTCGTAAGACAAGAATGTGTCTTCTCACCGGGTTATTCATCTTATACTGAGAGTCAATTTTGTGAGAACTGAAAATCCTACCAGGATTCACGATTAGGCGGACACAATCTTAACAACATAAGATACACAGATGACACAGTGCTGATAGCAGACACGGAAAGGAAATTGCAAAACCACCTACAAAAGGTAGCAAAGGCGAGCGAGAAGAATCGACTAAGAATAAACTAGAAGAAGACAGAATGCGTGGTACACCAGTAGAAAGATGAGACCGAAATACGATTTACAGGTCGCTTGTAAGAAATGACAGATAAGAGCTAAATTCCGAAAGTCAGTGAAATAATTGTAAAATCCATTGTCCTATATTGGACTGACAATAGCTGATGAGCATGCACACAAACATACACACACTCACTCGCACACGCTCTCACACACACACTCACACACGTATGTGTCTATGTTTGTGTGTGTGTGTGTGTGTGTGTGTGTGTGTGTGTGTGTGTGAAAAGCCAATATTGTATATCAGTTTAAATACATGAAAAGCCCCACATTGTATATCTGTTTAAATAGCCTGTGGGAGATTGGATCTCTGACAGAAAACTAAGTACACAGCATTATCATGGCGTCTTACAATCCATTTGCCGGGTAGAAGTTCTATCGCACGACATTTAAAAACACTCCTGCCCACCTTCAGAATACCGAAAAATACAACACTGAAGAAAATTAATTACGTACATTGCAACACTGTCTTGAAATTCATTTAAAACATTTAATACCACTTCGCATTTCTCCAGGTGTTTTTGTTACCTCCCTTATATGGGAATGCTTGTTTAGGAAACATTCACTCTCTTCAACGGATAAATATAATTTTTAAAAGATAATTATAACAGAGGGAGTTTTCGCAGGTTTTGAAAAATCAGCATCACAACGATCACAGTCATAATGAGTTCATTTTAGTGCTGCTATAACCGTTTCTTCCAGCAATTCAGAGTTTTTCGGGATTAATCTCGATAGACCATCTGCGTGTGCGATTTTACTTGATTGCAAGTATTGCATTTTGAAATTGTAGTTGAGTAAAATAATACTCCATCTCTGTAATCTATTTGCAGTATGGGCTGGTACGCCTTTTTTCGAACCAAAAATCGACAGTAGTGGTTTATGGTCCGTTTGCAAAACAAACGATTTACCATGAATAAACCTGTAAAATTTCTTAATGGCGTAAATTATTGCCAGACCTTCTTTTTCTATCTGACTATAATTTTTTTCGCAGGTTTTTATGTTCATGCAGAAATCGTATTTGTCAAGGCCCACTTTAAATCCGTAATTCTGTATTCTCTTGAATACTTCTCGAACATGATTTTAGTGCTCTTCCATATTTTGGCTCTTTAACAATATGTCATCTAAGTATGCCATTGCGAATTCAAGACCAGCTAGTATCGTATCCATAAATTCTTCAAACACACTTGGGACTACCTTCAACCCGAACGGCAAACGTTTTAAGTTGTATAGCCCACTATGCGTATTGATCGTTAGATACTTTGTACATTCTTCCTCGACTTTGACTTGTAAATAAGCTTCGAACAGATCAATTTTCGAGAACATTTTTCCTCCATTCAACCTCGAGAAAATTTCTTCAGGCGTAGGAAGAGGATAGCTGTGGTCTTTTAGACATTCATTCAACTCCGTTGAAAAATCAGCGGATACTCTTATTTTCTTATTTTTTCTTTTTTACGTACACCGTGGGTGATGCCCACTCAGAGTAATCAACTTTTTTAACTACTCCAGTCTCTTCTAGTCTTAGTAAATCTTTGTCTCTCATTTCCAATGACGAAAATGGTACCTTTCTTTTCTGCTTAAACACTGGTTTTGCATTATCCTTTAACTCAAACTTCAGTTTTAGTACAGCAACCTAGTCCGTCAGTAAATACTTCCTTAAATTCATCTTTTAAGTCTTCAACGAATTTTTCTGTCTGTTTGCTATTTTCTATATTCGACACATTTAAGTTTCTACAAAACGTTTTAATTGGTTTTTCCCATAAATTGTATAACACAATCTAGTCAATACCAAATAAATTTGAATTTATTCCAGATATGACGTAGATTTTTGCCTTGTACGTTTTATCGTTAAATGACACTTTCGCGTAAAATTCTCCTTTGAATTTTAGCTTTCTTCCAGAAACACCTCTGGCCCTCTTCTGAGTGTTTTGTAGTTTTGGTTGTCCAATTGTCTTCCATGTAACTTCGTCGATTATACATATGTCACTTCCGGTATTAAGCAGACAGCTTTTAGTTCGACCATTTATTTTAACGTCTGCATCACTTTCTTATTTCATTATTTGTATCTCTTTTAGATACAACTGTATTTATCCTTTTGGACTTCTGATGTTTTTTCTTTTTGCAAACAGCAGCTATATGACATTCTCGACCGCATTCATAACATATTTTATTTCTAAAATAAGACTTACTTGTAGCATAGGTTTATTCCACCACATGCTTTGCAGTAGTATTTTACTTCCTTGTAGACGCGTTGTTTAACTCTTTTCACGTGGGCAATATTTTTCTCCTCTATACTTATTTTGTCCCGTTTTATATTGAGTAATTTCTGACATTCCTCCGTAACTTTCTGTAACGTTACTTCTGTATCTTGTTCCATAATTGCCAGTATTCTTGAACAAATTTCTTTATCCTTTGTTGCAGTTAACCCTTGAGCAAAATTAAACACTTAAACATGTCTTCTTTAATTTCTTTGTTCTTGAATAATTCACACTGAGAATTCACTTTTCCTGCGTATGAAATAAAGTCGTCTTTTTTCTGCTTAACCATATTTAAACATTTATAACGTGTGAGAAATAAACTTTCACGTTCACCAAATATTTTAGACAATATTTCAATCGTTTCTTTGAACGATATATCCTCCGGCTTCTTTGGTAGAATGAAATTAGTGTACTTGATGTTTTCCTGAGAACCTAATTTTTGTAATAATAATATAATTTTTCTTCGTCAGACCATAACTGACATCTTTTTGAAAAAATTGTTTCGTACCGTCTGAAGTCCGCTGGAAAAGTTACACCTTCCATCGGTTTGTAATGGAATTCTGAAAGTGAATTAGTAATCACTTCTGCAGAGAAAAATCTTGATCCTTCCTTTTGATCGGCTTGTTTTGTTAATATCTTCTCCAAGACCTTTGCTTTTTTAAAATTTGCTTTTGTAAGTCTAACTGCTGTTTCTCCTGTTCCTGCAGTTGTATCTGTTGTTGTTCATGTTGTTGTTGTTGATACTGTAATTGTTGTACTTGCAATAATTCGATTTGTTTTTGAATCGTTTTATTTTGGGCTTCCCAATGTGCCTACAATAGCAGAACACATTCTTCCATATTACTTTTTTAAGGCACAACCAAAATAAAAATAAAAATCACTGTACCTTTAGTCGATAAACTAGTCCAGCGACTGGTAAAAACGTATTATTCGACGTTTGGCTTGGTCGTCACTGTTATCCTTAGAGGGGTGTCTTTTTTCACTCCTCGTTCGATACTGTTAAATTACCTTGTGAGTTTATTTTGAATTTATATTCGCCGCTGTTATATCGTCTTGTGAGTTGTTTTCGAATCCTCGTGGCCCACTGTTATTTTGTGTCGTGAGTTCTTTTCGAATCCTCGTCGCCACTGTTATATCGTGTCGTGAGTTCTTTTCGAATCCTCGTCGCCACTGTTATATCGTGGATTATACAATATAAACAACAAAGTAATCCCGAGTGGAATTACAATAACACAAGAAATTAGGTAACAAATGACAATGGTTTATTGTACGTAAATTACAAATGAGCAAGAGTTCGTAATACTCAGGAAAACAGGAGATAAGTCATAGATGTTCGTAAGGGTCGCCTTCGCTCTCTCTGTCTGTCTCACTTTCCCTCTTCTTCAATCGCTCGTCAGTCTTTTATAGACTGACCAATCCACGCCGGGGTGTGCCAGGTTGTTCCACTATATCAATATATATATATATATATATATATATATATATATATATATATATATATATATATATATATGGGGATGTATATATTGTTAGTATACATGTTGCGATGGGTAAATTGTCGGCATTTTATAATTTTAATTGAGCACATGCATGTTGTTTTCTGATTTTGTCGGCTGAAGCGTATCATAGGCTCATTTGGAAACCGTCTTTGAAAAAATAGTCGTTCCGCCATAAATTTGGAAATGGCATGTTGTACTGCTTGGCATTTGCACAACAAGCTGTAGTATGAATATTTCAGACCGTTTGGGTGTCACTATGAGGACATTGCAGCGGATTCGGAAAAAAAAAATTACATATGTGTTTATATATATATATATATATATATATATATATATATATATATATATATATATATATATATATATGTATGTATGGATGTATGTATGTATAAACACATATTTAATTTGTTTTAAATCACACGGATATGCAAAATGCTTGGACAGTTTTTATACATTTTGTTTCCAGAAAAGAAGACAATTATACGGACACAAAAAAATAATAAAAAGTTTAATTGCTACCTAAATACACAATATATATATATATATATATATATATATATATATATATATATATATATATATATAGGGTGCCATAAATTTCGTGTGCACTTTAAAAATTTATAACTTTATTTGTATTTGCGATAGAAATAATTTGTAAAGAGGATTAGAAAGAAGTATCTATATTTTCTAAGGTTTTATTGAAATTTTATTTAAGTTTACACATGTCCTCCATCATTTTTCTGTGGATGCAACGCTTTCGTCGGTGATACATCGCCTTCCACACCGTGGCTTATCATGGACGGAGCCTGTCACTTTAAATTTTTTCATCCATTTAGCAATAGTGTTCCTATGAGGTGGTTCTTTATTACATACAATTCCAAACTTTCTTTGTACGCCAATAGTAGATTTCAGTTCAGCCAACCAAAGGACACAGTTTACTTTTTCCTCAGTTGAAGCCATGGATCAAAATAATTCTGGAAAAAAGAGAATGTTTTTTTACTTATCTAAAAATTGTTGCAAATTTTGTGGTAAAGTATTATTCAATAACTATACTTAACATTAGGTACATTAAACTTCATAACATTTTTTACAGGTTATTTCTATCGCAAATACAAATAAAGTTATAATTTTTTTAAAGTGCACACGAACTTTATGGACACCCTGTATATATAAACTCACCTCAACGCAATATATATATATATATAATATATATATATATATATATATATATATATATATATATATATATATATATATATATATATATATATATAGATAGATAGATAGATAGCGAGAGAGAGACAGATAGAGAGACAGATAGAGCTAACATATTTAGTTGGATTGATGTTAGTCTGTGACACTTGGTTTCAAGCTATCTGATGTTGTCTGACAAATTGATTAATTTTTGAAATTTCAGATTCATTTATGGTTGCGTATATCGGTGTTTTTATAGTAGTGTGTAGGAAATTGTCGTCGGAACGCCACTCACACGTACGCAGACATACATACACGCACGTTCACGCATTGCAGCTCATACAAACATTAACATATATGAACAGTGTGGGACTGGGCGTATACGCGCATCCATTCGCCGTTGCGTGCATCCGTACGCAATTGGTCGCTGTATTCAATGTTGTATTGTGTAGCAAATGTCTTTTCGCTATTATTTAAGTTTGTCTGACGATCGCAGATAGCGTGAAACTCACATCAATCCAACTCTCTCTCTCTCTCTCTCTATATATATATATATATATATATGAATGATCCAATATGCGTTCGACTTATTAATGAATTATCTTGTTGACACACGGATCGAATTCATCTATGAGGTCTTTTCATCGATAAATGTCAGTGTATTGTGTAATAAACTGTTTAAATCATTCAGTTACGTCAAAGTTTGTAATGGGATTGTCCTAATCTAACAGTTTCTCTAATCTCGCAATCAGACATCAAATGGAAATATATGATGTGCCATTATCTATCCCATTTTTACAGATTAATATTATATTTAAGCAATATTGTTGATGCAAGGAACAAATGAATTTAATAAAACTATCATTTTTGATTTTTGAAAACAAAATGCGTATTGAAATTATAAAAACAGCATATAAGAGGATTACTTTTTTTATTCAGTAATGGCAGAAATTCAATTATATTTTCAAACATATCAGCATAAAACTATCAGCATAAAAATCTCGATTGCTTAAGTGAGATTGTCTCCCATGTGTTCCTTTGAATAAAGCGTAAATACAACATTGTATATATTTTCACTAGAAAGACAAGATAAATGGGAGAGATCCTGATACGTTGTTATGACGTTACCTACGTAGATAAAAGCAAAAGATATGTTTCATCATGTATTGTCAGTTTGACAGATGAAGAACTGATATATAGTTATAGCATTATAAACTTCCTATAACGCTCGTAGTTATGGGTAATAATACTCTAAAGAAACACTGGAACAAAATATTTCGTGAAAAACAGGTTTAATCGCATCAGAGAATAGATTAATAATACACAATGTCGTGTTTCAGAGGGCCAGTGTGTACGACTCAAACGCTATGCCTTACGACCCACTTTGCAACGAACGTTCAACAGTTAGTATAGAGGTCAGTCATCTTTCTATACAACATACATTATATATATATATATATATATATATATATATATATATATATATATATATATATATATATATATATATATATATATATATATATATATATATAGTTGTTATGGCGTTTGCCTGGCAACGTAACTGTCCATGTTTCAATTCTCGGTAGTGGATGCGGAATACCGATGAGTCCGAAAAATAGGACTAAACGGCTTTGAGGTTTCTAGACTCGATGAATTACTTAATTGTAATTCTCAAATCCTTCCAAGTAATTTTATATCCTAACCTTGAACCGGCTTCTAATGCTCCAGTTGGAGCGGCTTGGTGATAGTAGTCGTGGCTACCCAGGAAACTCAGTTGAGTTCCACCACGGAATATGTGATCGAGCGGCGCTATATTGAGTCTGGTTCGCTACCTCTTCGTCACCGAGGCTCGTTGGAACAGTTGGAATGGCATTTGCCTGGCAACGTAACTATCCGGGTTTCAATACTCAGTAGAGGATGCGCACTGATGATGAGTACCAAGTATAGGATGAAACGGCCGTCCAGTGCTTTCTGTATTCTGTTGAGGTTTCTAGACTTGATGAAGTACTTAATCATATATATTCGTGTATTCAGGCAGCAATCCAGCTTTCATGCACATTTCATTGAACACGACAGACAAGTTACATTTATCTTGTTTTGCAAGAAAATTTAACAGTTAAAATATTTAATCCTTGAAAATGGCTAAATGTATAGCCGAAAGCGCTCGGATAAAGAGAAGATTCAGACAATTTTTATATAATTTATCATCTGAAAAGAAAGAAATATTAGATCGCATGAGAAATTGTATAAAAAGCTAAATAAAAGCACGTTATCTGTCGTATTCAAAAGATGTGCATATTATTTATTTATATATATATATATATATATATATATATATATATATATATATATATATATATATATATATATATATCTTCACCCATCCTTTAAATCTCTCGCGTATATATATATATATATATATATATATATATATATATATATATATATATATATATATATATGTAATGTTCTGGGTATGACGATAAAATAATCCGGCAGCAAGTCTTCTCATCGAGAGATTGGAGGATTTGAAGAGCGTTGTTCCCAGGTCTACCCTGACCCGGGGTGGTAGCACCTGTTAGGGTGCCAGCTATGGACAAATAGTGTCTACCAAGGCTGACCAAGCTCTTTAGTTTTGTAGAACACGATTGGTCTAGGAAATGGAAAACTCTTACACGAAAAGCCTCAGGTATAGTGTCTGCTTCGTCTGTGGCATTTATTTGCTCTGACCGCGTGTATCAATAGTTGCGAAAAGTGTGGATGGTTCTGCACAGGCCTTCACCACTTTAATCAAATCACTTGTGTGGGTTTTCTGGTGATTTACCTTGATTCGTTCTTATCTACACAGTTCACTTGCAAGGTCCGCTGGCGAGAGAGTGAAGGCGACTAGGTCAGAGACAGGATATTACTGGAAGGATCTAATTGAAGTTCTACACATTGGCAGACGTATGGGTGATGGCCGTTCTTACACAAGCCCTTTAGCAATTGTGATGTCTGTGTCCTGCATCGGTGACAAAGAAGCCCTATTTAGGATTGCACTACCTTCCCAATTATGGGGAGGGGGTGATAAAAGGAGCCTTAAACATTTCTTGCTCACACAGAGATTTGGCAACCCGCTGCAGCTGTCTGGTTATCCATTAAAACATTCAAAACAGCAAGAAAGATCAGAATAAATATAAGAAGAATTTCCATTTTGGATCCTGGAATGTTCGCACTCTCCAGGAATTGAAGAAATATAACATCGATATAGCGGCCATTAGTGAAACAAGTCTGGCTGGTAATTCTCAGCTTAGGGAAGAAAAAGGTGCATACGTATTTTTATGGGCTGGCAATACTGAGAAAAAGCGATGCCAATCTAGTGTTGGCTTTGCCATCAAGTCAGACCTTGCTAGCTCATTGCCTTCCTTACCTAAAGGTGTATATGATCGCATACTGGCATTAACCCTCAATCTGGAGAGCAACACACATGTGACGTTGGTTAGCTGCTGCAAACCATATGTAGTTCAGATGATGAAAAAATGATTTTTAGAATCTCCTTCGGGATGTCATCTCCAAAGTCCAACATAAGTCCATAAATTAATCCTTACAGGTGACTTCAATGCTCGTGTTGGCAATGATTATCATTCTTGGAAGCGCGTTTTAGGTCACCATGGTATTTGGTCATGTGAATTCTAATGGATTACGCCTTATCACTATCTGCAAGGAATTTGACCATAGTATCACTAGTACCTTCTACCAGTAACGCAGCTGTCGTTAGACAATGTGGATGCATCCTTGTTCAAAAGACTCGCATCTGATTGACTACGTCTTCATCAAAAGACAGAACTTGAAAGATTTTAAGATAACATGTTCATTCCACACAACATGCTGTCAGATCACGCTCTACTTCGGAGTAAAGCTACACTGCATCTGCAAAAGCGAATGATTATGAAATCTACAGTGCCCAAGCGCATTAAATTAAATCTAAAATCGACTGAAACGAAAATTTAGCTCTCTGACAAAATTGATTCTGCACTTGATTCTGTAAACATTAACAATGATATCGAATCATCTTGGAAGGCTCTGCGTAATGCAACATATTCTTGGTGGTTCTGGGCCTACCGCATAGTAAACATCAAGACTGGTTTGATGACAATAGTACAGAAGTTCAGCAGCTTATAGATCAATTGCACTCTTCTCATAAAGCATGGATGGATGATAAAAACTCGTCTGATAAGAAGATCACTTACAAGAAATGCAAAAGTCAGGCTGAACAAGCTTTCAGAGCCATGAAAGAGCGGTGGGGGTCTGAAAAGGCCACTGAACTCCAAGAAGCTTCAGATAGAAAGTATCTTCTATACTGGCCTCAAGAGCATTTTCGTTCCTCAGAAAAATGGTGTTTCTCCAATCTCTGCAGCAGATGGTGAAACTCTCTTAATGGTATATCAGACATTTTAGATTGCTGGAAAGAGCATTTCGAAACTGTGTTTAACATCACTTCGGTTACTGATGAAGAAGCCATCACATCAATTGAGAAAAATCCTGAAATTCCGGAGTTGTCTTTTGAACCTACCTATCAAGAGTTAATTGACTCCATCAAGCAAATCTCATCTGAAAAATCACCTACTCCTAAGGATTCTATACCATCCGAAGTGTATAAGCATGGTGGCCAAAAGTTGGTAAAAAAGTTACATCGCATTTTCGTGGAGATGTGGAAGGCAGGCTGTGTCCAACAGCATTATAAAGACGCCTCTATCAAACACCTCTACAAAAACAAGGGTTCTAGGTGTGTCTGTGATAATCATCGGGGGATATCACTACTTTCAATTGCAGGCAAAATCCTAGCTAGACTGATTCTAAACAGAATCATTATACACAGTGTTGACGACAACTATCCTGAATCGCAATGTGGTTTTCGGTCGGGTCGTGGCACCATTGACATGATATTTTCTCTTCGTCAAGTTGAAGAGAAGATTCACGAGAAAAAAACAGGAGTTGTACATGGTGTTTGTGGACTTAACGAAGGCCTTTGACACTGTAAATCGAGAGGCTCTTTGGCAAGTCTTGTGGAAACTCGCTATCCCAGAAAACATGCTAAAGGTCATCATCTCCTTTCATAAAGGAATGAAAGCTAATATCGTGTCTGATGGTATGATATCAGAATCCTTTGATGTCACAAATGGCACCAAGTAAGGTTGTGCCATGGCTCCTATCCTTTTTGCCCTTTTCTTCTCGGTGATGCTGAAATATGCATTTGCAGACACAGAGAGTGGCGTCAAATTTCAGTTTCGAACAACTCGTAGTCTCTTCAATTATAAGCGTTTCAAAGCCAAGACCCACCTTCGTACGAAAATTATTCATGATTTGTTGTTTGCTGATGATGCTGCTCTTGTGGCGACATCCTTTGAGGAGGCACAACATCTAATAAATCGTTTCTCTGCTGCATGTAAAGCATTTGGTCTGACACTTAGCATAAAGAAAACTGAAGTAGTGCACCAACCATGTCCGACTCCGAAGCAATTCTGTGGTGTGAAACAAAAACCACCAGTCTACAAATTTCCAGAGAGATCATTGAAAGTAGAAGACAAAGCCCTGAACTATGTAAAGTCTTTCACCTGTCTTGGTAGCAAAGTTAAATACAGTGGAACTTTAGATGATTAAATCATGCATCGGATTACTAAGGCTACCAGTGCTTTCGACAAACTTCGACAAACTTCGACAAACTTCGACAAACTTCGCCAAACTTCGCCATCGTTTGTGGAATGAGCAGGGAATTACACTGGATACGAAAATTCGGGTTTACAGAGCTGTTGTACTTGCCATACTTTTGTACGGCTCAGAGTCGTGGATTTCATACGGGTACCATATACGTCAGCTGGATGTTTTCCATAAAAGCTGTCTTCAAGATAGGACATAAACGTAAACCTGTTTAACAGGTGTAATATTGGACGATAATTTTCTCATACGGTCTCAGTTACGGTAGACTAGTCATGTCTTGAGAATGTCTGATGACAGGATACCCCAAATCCTAATGTACAGCCAGTTACATCAGGGCTACAGGAATGTAGGACGCCCATAGCTAAGATACAAAGACAAGCTGAAAAAGCAAGTTGTCGATATAACACCGTTGAGCAGTTAATCTTGGAGCGGGTAGAATGGAGATCAACGTGTTTTAGTGAACTCAGCAGTTTTCAGTCTGCTTGTCTGAATCATCTTCCAGAAGGGAGATCACGATCTAAAAGGTCAGTCAATCTAACAGTGATCTCATCTCACAATCCTCACTTTTGCTCCATATGTAGCCTCATTTGTAAATCACTAGCAGGTCTTAAGTGCCACTTAAGATTATCGCACAAAATTTCATAACTGAATCAACATATAAATTTGTAGCCTCTATCTCTCTGTTATCGAACTCCTCCATGGGTTTTGAAGATAGACCCCCATAATCATATATATTCTGGAAATACATTACCCATGGCACTTGGATAAGTATATTTCATTTTGATGAAAGCGGGTCACCGGGGAACATAAAATCCTACTGGATTTTTTTTCCCTTTGAGTTATATTAAATTTAAATTTGAACAAGGGAATAACTCCTATCCAAATCATAGAAGGAGAAAGCCAGAAGATGGAGGTCACATCAGCAAGATCATTGAGTAATAGTGAAATGTATAATTTTTCTCCAAAAATTATAACAATGATTTTAAATCGGTCATCATTTTCTTACAAAAAATGTGTGAAACGCAGAAAGGCGCGGCTAATTCGGCTAGTTTATATATATTATCATTGACCAGATCGGAATTTTTCAGCTACAACACGTCTCAAAATTATTATAACGTTGCGACAACATTGGGCTGGTTCGATGTCAGGAAAATATTTGACTGCCACCTTACAGTAACTCCATCACAATATAACATACCTCTGACGACCAATAATACAATGTATCTGCCACATTGCGAGAATGTCCCGCGTCAGCTTGGAGAAGGAATCGCTTTTTAATGTTTTACTAGTTTTCTGAATTAAACTTGGAAATGCAATACAAATGAAACACTGCCCGAGTGAAGAGACGAGAAACTAATTCTAGATGCAGATGCCTAGAGTTCAACATAAATTTCTGCCTTGATTGAATCATGAATTCTTCCAGCAGCGGCAACAACTAAAATGGATAGAACATGTAAATCGAAGTGAAAATAATAACGTAATCAAGATGTTGATCTTCCGCACTACAAAGCTGTCAGATCCTCATACGTCGAAACTAATGGGTGACTCCATTATATATATATATATATATCATTTGTAGACGGTACTGTCTTGCGGTATCACAACTCCTCAGTTGTAGACTAGACAACAGAATGCCTCAAGCCCGGATCGAAAGCCAACCGATTTGGTGTCAGTTAGCCTATTGTTTTTACAAACGTAAACAAACGCCAAGCAGCCATCTGGGTATTGGTATTGGTAAACTTCTTTTTACTAAGAGTTTGTTTTTTAGATTCCCATGTCGACAATATATTTAAATTTCCCAGAAATAATTCTTAAAATAATACAAATTAGTTTAAAAATGACAATTGGAAACAATTCTTAGTTCTTTCCGACGTATTTCGTCTTCCGACTTTATCAAGGAAAGAAATGAAAGCTAAATATCTTGTTGCCATAGTTACATCAAATCCACAATTTAAAAAAAAGAAACGCTTTCATTGCTTGCTTCAAACATATAAAATAAAAGTTAGTCAAAAGAACCACGACTAAAATAATTTTATTACTAAAACAATAAATTGACGTAAACACGATCCTAGTGAGTATAAAACGGAATTTTTCATTGTACAAACAACCCACTCATGGTTGCTCATTGAAATATTCTGAAGAAGCGTATAGGGTACTGCACAAAGCTGTTCATATCAAGCTTCATCAAATGACTTTGTGCAGGCAGAAAGAGAACTTTCTCGTTCTCTGTGCCTCACTGGTGAGTCGTGACTATAATTTTTTTGTTTTATACACCATAGGAGCTTATTTACATCGATTTATTCTTTCAGTAATAGATTTATTTTTATTCGTTATTTTCCTCTTCATTTTTAGTTTCGCCATTTATGATTATTTATTTTTTAGTATTGTTCAGTTTCTTTCCAATTAATGTTTTTTAACAATTGCTGGACGAAATTTTTTCTTTTAATTGAAAAGAATGTGCACCGTCATGTTTGAGACAATATATGCATTCTGTCGTATAAAGATTTTGTTCAAATACGCACACACACACACACACAAGCACAAACACGCACATATTTTTATATATGCATATATGAATTTATATATATACATACATATATATACATATTGACATATATATTTATATACATATATATACATATATATACATACATCTGTCTATATTTCTGAGATGAGGTATTATGTACAGTATTTACATTATTCGGAATATTGTCCTCATCTTTGTCGCCATATTTGTCACAACGTTTCGGCCGTTGTACGCTCCGGCCTTCTTCAGGTGGTTGGAATTTCGAACCGAACCCTTTATTTCGATCACTGGGGTAGACTGTTCTAGTTCCACGAGCCATGTTTGATGGATGTCAGTTATCAGTTATCTCCTGGTAATTTTTCCCTCTGAAAGTTCTCCACTGCCTGAACCGGGTATTGAACTCACACTTACTGTTACTGGATCTAACCAACGCCTTTATCCACCGTACCATGTGTCCTTGAGGACATCTGGGTATGAATTTCTGAGTATTATAAACCTAATTTTTCAGCAACCATTTTTTACCAGTACTCATATTGCAATTTTTGCTGTTATCATTGCATAATTCTTTACCAGATCTCATATTGCAACTTTTTGTTATCATTGCTGTTCTCTGGCACTCCTTATTACTGGTTCCCATATTGTATTTATTTCTATGCTTGGCCGACTCAGGAGATTTTTGTGGCCTAGCATATGTGCTGATTCCTTAAGTTTACGAATTTTCCAATGGTGTTCCATGTCTATGATCTCAACCTGATCCCACAGGGGACGGTGATCTCCCTTCTCTCTCCATATGTGGTCAGCCACGCCTGATTTTTCTACTTCCCCTCGCATTACAGCTTTCTGGTGTTCTTGAAGCCTTACCTTGAGGGGGCGGCCTGTTTCTCCTTTATATTCCTTTCCGCAGCTGCACGGGATAGCGTACACACAGTCTTTAGTCCCGTTCTCCTCTATGGGGGGTCTCACTCGAGAGAGATATCTGCGAAGTGTTGTCACGCTTTTGAAGGTTGTCCTGATGTTATATGGACCGCAGATCCTTTGTATTTTCTCTGATAACCCCTTCACATAAGGCAGGCAGACTGTTTTCTGAGTGTTGTTGTCCTCGTCGTCCTCCTCCTCCTCCTCTTGTACCCGCCTATCCCAGTTGCTGAAAAATTAGGTTTATAATACTCAGAAATTCATACCCAGATGTCCTCAAGGACACATGGTACGGTGGATAAAGGCGTTGGTTAGATCCAGTAACAGACCCAAAGAGTGTGAGTTCAATACCCGGTTCAGGCAGTGGAGAACTTTCAGAGGGAAAAATTACCAGGAGATAACTGATAACTGACATCCATCAAACATGGCTCGTGGAACTAGAACAGTCTACCCCAGTGATCGAAATAAAGGGTTCGGTTCGAAATTCCAACCACCTGAAGAAGGCCGGAGCGTACAACGGCTGAAACGTTGTGACAAATATGGCGACAAAGATGAGGACAATAGTCCGAATAATGTAAATACTGTACATAATACCTCATCTCAGAAATATAGACAGACTCTGAAGGATCGGTACGGACCCGATATACCAAAAATATGGAGAAAAATTGAAAAATCCTACCAGACACTGGCACGAATATCGAACCATCTGACATTCCTACACCGATGCAGAGATCTACAACTCATCCCTTCAGGTTTGGCACCAAGACTTCCCATCAGTTCAAGGAGAGCTCGTCGGGTCGCTGAGAAAGCGGGACATGCCCTTGTCCGAGAGAGAATCCAGTACAATCGTTGGATAAAACATCGACGACAATCTCATATCTCCCAGACGCTCGAGGACTTCTTCAACAGAATTACTAATGAAGAAGACCAGAGAAGGATCCAAAGTGACTTGGATAAATCCTTCAGACATGAATTTGATGTGGTCAAGGCTCGCCAAGTGCAAAAATTAAATAAATTGAAAGATCAGAAGGTGACGCACGAGGTCCATCACCCACCATCACCCACCAGTGAAAGCAGTAGTCAACACCAGCCAATATCAGCTGAGTGCCTCTGAAGAGTCAGTATTGAATAAGGGTCTCAACTTTGCCACAACCATCAGGCGGGTGCCATACTTGGACATCATTGCCAGAGTCGAGGAGGTGGCCTTGACTATGCCTCAGGCTCAGGCGGATGAACTGAGGTGGAAAGTGAGACAGACCTTGGAGAGAGCCAAGCTGCCCAGGTCTAACATAACAAAACTGGAGAGACTGGCGATTGGATCCCTACAGAGGAACGAAAACATCATCATACTACCGGCTGACAAAGGTAATGCGACTGTAGTGATGGACAAATCAGAGTATACAAGAAAACTGGAAGACCTCATTAGCAATGGTAGCTACAGCAAAGTGAAAAAGGATCCTACTATGAAAACGGAACGCAAGCTGTCACAGATCCTAGTCAAGAACAAGGATCACTTCACACCCAAAATGTATAGGCAGTTATCGCAGCGTTACACCAAGCTACCTCACATATACGGTCTCCCTAAGATTCACAAAGACGGTATTCCGCTCAGGCCGATTGTAAGTTGCCAAGGCTCGGTGTGCCACCCTCTGAGTCGCTTCCTTGTAGATATAATTGACCCATTGATCGGAAAGTCTCCTTCATATGTCCGAAACTCAGCCTACTTCGTGGAAATAATCAAAGATGCTCCCATCCTATCCAACCAGATGGTGAGCTTGGACGTGGTGAGTTTGTTCACCAAGGTACCCACGGAGGAGGCACTCTCGGTAGTCAGGGACAGATTGACCTCTGACACTTCCCTAGAAGAACGGACCAGTATTGCAATAGATAATCTGATGGAGATGTTGACTGTACACAAACAACACACTTCGGATTGGGATCACACATATATCGACAGGATGAGGGCTTAGCAATGGGCTCGCCATTATCACCAGCAATGGCGAATATATACATGGAATACTTTGAAGAAATGGCATTAGAATCCATATCTCTCAAGCCAACTATATGCTTAAGGTACGTAGATGACACCTTCATACTCTGGCCACACCAGGAAGATGTCCAGGTTCTACTTGACCATGTGAACTCAATAAGACCATCGATACAGTTCACAATGAAGAAAGAGAGTAACAACACACTCCCATTCCTGGATGTACTAATATCTCGAACAGAGCATGGGTTCAAGACATCCGTATACCGTAAACCAACATTCACTGGACAGTACCTCAATTTCAACTCCCACCATCCATACAGCGTAAAGAAAGGGATCGTCCGTTGCTTACAACACCGAGCAAAAGTCATAAGTGGCGACCCAGAGACATTAGATAAGGAATTGGTCAGTAAAAGTAGTACCCTACAACGTAACAACTCTCCTGGGTACATGGCAGCAGCCCCCCAAAACCATATATAAATATAAATAACGGAATATATTATATACCTTACGATTTGTATATTCTTAATAAATATTTGTTCAGCTGTTTTTTCTTACACTATAGAGAATTTATTTGTATTTGTACACAATCTCTCTACCTATATATTCCCATTCGGTTCATATTATCATATATATATAACATATGAAAGAAAATTATATATAAACATGTAGAATAAACTAAATGTCGGAAGAATAAGGTCGATGATGAATTTTCTCCCAACCAATTTCTTCGATCTTTTGTGACGTGATGCTTGCTGTGTGTGGTCGCGCATTGTCCTGATGAAACATCACCCGTTTTCGATTCACTAGAGCAGGTCTTTTTTTTCCTCAAAGCTTGGTTCAAACGCTCTAATTGCTGACAGTATATTTGAGCATTAATTGTTGCATTAGGTGGTAAGAATTCAAAGTGGCTTATTCCTTGGCAATCCCACCAGATTGAAAGAAGAACCTTTTGCCCATGAAGTTCCCTGTGGCTGGGGTCCTTATCCTTTACCAAGCCACTGTCTACGAGGCTTAACATTTCGATAAAAGAGCCATTTTACGTCGCCAGTCGCAAGTATATCCAAAAAAAGTGAAACAAGTTGGCGAGAATGGAGAGAAGAGCAGATGTCGACTCGGGATTTGAGGTTGTTTTCAGACAATTCATGAGGCACCCATTTTCCAATTTTATGAACTTTTCCTAGTTGTTGAAGATGACGATGAATAGTTGTCTGGTTTGAACTGATAATCACTGCCAATTCCTCAACTGATAAACCAGGATTTTTTTCAAGTGCTGCTTCAAGAAGCTTTTCATCAAACTCAACTGGGCGTCCAGTTCGATCTTCAACTTCAAGGGTGAAATCTCCACCTCTGAATTTTGCAAACCATATTCTGCAAGTTCTTTCATTCACACATTCCTCTCCATAAACTGAGTGAATGTTTCTAGCCGCTTCGGCTGCTGAGTTTCCTTTCTTGAACTCATAAAGCATTATGTGCCTCAAATGATTCTTGTGTACTTCCATGTTAGCAGGGTTTTAATCAAACAAAATGTAATTTTATTGTTCTCTGAAATAAAAGTTGATCAGTTTAAATGCATCTAAACATTTTTAAGATTGACGCTTTCCAGTATTACTTCCTGCACACTTAATTTTACTTCCTGCATCCTCAAACTCTGCAGACGTGAATCCTATTTCATATCTGAGTTGAGAAGACTTAGTCTTTTCCTTATACGAGGTAAAAAGATTGTACTTGTATGAATAAAATATATTGTGTCCTTTTGTGGATTAATATTAATATTCTTATATTGGAGCCGCTTGGATTATATACCCATGGATTTTATTTTACCTTTACTATATATATATATATATATATATATATATATATATATATATATATATATATATATATGAAATATCCATAAAATATTTTAAAATAGAAAATCGGTCCCCCCTGAAAAAAACAACAAATCAAAAATTTATATTATTCTACCCACTAACTCTATCACATCTATCGAAAAGGATTTATATATACTTAACGTAGAATTTGTCACAATTATATATAAACATTAAAAGACTTAATCAATAGAAATCAAAACAACGACCCAAAACTTTACACTCATCTTCAACGATTGCTAGAAATAATATATTGGAGGAATCTTAAGAAGTTTAAATAAATGATTATATGAACGCAAACGAGACACTATTTACATTATTCGGACTATTGACCTCATCTTTGTCGCCATGTTTATCACAACGTTTAGGCCCCAAGGACACATGGCACAGTGGATAAAGGCGTTAGTTAGATCCAGTGACAGGACCCAAAGAGTGTGAGTTCAATAACTGGTTAAGGCAGTGGGGAACTTTCAGAGGGGAATTAACAGGAGTTAACTGACATCGATTAAATATGGCACATGGAACTAGAAGAGTCTACCCCAGTGAGAAAAATAAAGGGTTCAGTTCGACATTTCAACCACCTGAAACGTTGTGATAAACATGGCGACAAAGATGAGGTCAATAGTCTGAATAATGCAAATAGTGTACATAATACCTCATCTCATAAATATAGATAGATAGCAAACGAGATAGTTTACAAAAGAAAGCATTAAACGCAATATTGTCTCATCGTAATGAGACTGGACACAATTTTGACATAAAATTGTCTACTCTAATTAAAAGAGAACATAATTCCCTAAGACGAAAATGTTTAGAAAGTATTTTAATTGCTAATTCATCCACGGTAAATTTTCGTACAGTTTCTTACACGCTTCACCATTCTTGTTTGATCCTCTGTTATCACAATGTGGAATATCTAATAACAAAATGGTGGAAAGAAAAGGCTAAAGCTAAATTTTCGTTTGAAAGGAAGAGAAAGGAAGACAGATGCTGAGAAAGCAAACATATGATGACAGTTTTAGGTTTGAGAATAGAAGAAGCAGGAAAGAGGAAGAGGAAGAAAAAGAAGAAGAAGATTAAGCAAAGAAAAATATGAAGTGTTTTTAGTTTAATCGTACATGCGATACATGAAAAACTTAGAAAAGAGAGAATCTGAAAAAAATAATACTGAAAGAGAAAAAGAATCAAATTTGAAAGCCAGATATTTTTAGCTTCATGACACAAGAAAAAAGAAGAACAGGAAGTTGATATCTGAAGAGAATGTTTCATTTGAGGATAGAAATAAATACTGAAAGTTAGATTTAATTAAAAGATTTGCGTATTGATGACTCATTGAAATCAAATTAGTTCATAAAATCCGCATCTCCTCTTCGTTTACTGAACGACAAAATAACCGACAAGAAGAGAAACACGAGAAAACCCAGTATATATATATATATATATATATATATATAAATAAAAAGAAACAATAAAACGTTACCATTGTTTCGTAAGATGGACCAACTTAATGAGGATGCTTTGCTATACTATAATGAATTCTTTTATTTTGAGCTGTAGAAAGAGAAAAAAATATAACAAAGTAAATTAGATGTTGACGAAAGATCAAAAGATCTCAACTAAATTGCTCGAGTATATTATTATATAAAAATTACTTTTTGTTTTATTTTATTGTTCGCGTAGGTTAGCTTACATTTCATCAGGGGCAACTATTTCTTTCTCTTCAAACAATTTTTGTGGCTGAAAGTGAACGGTCGGCTTTTTAATCTGTTGTTCTGATGGTAACAAGAGTCGCTTCTTTCAGATTTTTTCTTGTTTGGGTACGCTTTTTATTACAATATTTTTTAAAGTGGGTCATTGTTATGAAAGAACAAATCATACTTGATTAACGCTAAAGACTTTCTTTTTAGATACCACAGTGGAGAAAAAAAATATCCAAGAACAACTGAATTCATTAAATATGTTTTTATACCAATCCTAGTGAATAAATCTTGCGATAGTGCAACAATGAATTGCGTGTGAGATAATTTCTTAGATATTTTTTTGTGACGAGGAAAAGATTTCCTAATTTCTAACTTCAGCTTACGACTCTATTTATAGTACCAGACGCTTCGGTAAATTGAGTTATTGCTCCCCCAATCAACTGATTTCCAAATTGTGACAACGTTTGCGGCGATACCTTTAAACAATTGTAAGTAGACATGCAAAATTTTTGGAAGAATTCCTTGTCTGACACTTCCGCAGCTGTGTACGAACAAATACTTTCTTTACGAAATTAACATTGCAGCCCGTCGACACCCCCCATATATATATATATATATATATATATGTATATATATATATATATATATATATAAATTATTATTATTATTACATAAACGTTATATTTAATGAACATTCTTATTTGAGTAGAGACTCTATTTATCAAGCAGTATATTTATTTATGTTCGTCTAATGGTCTGAATATTTGAGAAATCTTATCTTCAGGCCAGTAGACGAAAATAAATAAATATGTTTAATAACTAAACAGAGCGTCTACTCAAACACGGGTACCTCCTAAAAATAACTAAAAATAAGTAATGAAAAACGTCGGATTAATAAATGAAAAATCTACGTCTTCCCTTATCTCTCTCTCTCTCACTCCCTACCTATCCACGCACACACACACACACACACACACATACACAGAAACACACACACACACACACACACACACACACACACACATATATATATATATATATTATAAATTAATAGATTTAGCTTCCATTTCTGAAACATGGTTATCACTGTGTAGCGGTAAAACCATATTTTAAATCTATTAATTTATAATATTAATGCTCTGTAAATTTAAATTTACATTGAGCACTATTGTGTAAAAATAAAAATATCTATAAGAACACCGGATTTTAAATCTTACTGTTCTTTCCTTTTTATTTATACATACATATATATATATATATATATATATATATATATATATATATATATATATATATATATATATATATATATATATATATTTATATACGCGTGTGTGTTTGTAAGTGTGTGCGGGTTTGTAAAATGTGTAATAATATACGTAAGAAAAGGGAAGATAAATTTCTCCGAGACTGTCTGCTCAATCTTGTTTCTTCTTAGAATGAAAAAGAGACAAAACTGTATGTAAAGAAAATGAAGTCTGACGATGGATGTCATAAGGTAATTTGATTTAAGGTTCCCAAATATACTCAGCGATCCCAAAACATTTTTCTTTACATAGTTTTATCTTTCGTACTAAGCGGAAGAAATCAGAGTGAGCATTTTACAAGCGTCAATTATAGCTTGCCATATATATATATATATATATATATATATATATATATATATATATATATATATATATATATATATATATATATATATATGCGTGTGTGTATGATGAAAATATAATTTTAATATATACTATGTTATGAGTAATCGTGTTCAAAATCAGGGAAAGTCTGTATGTAAGTATAAAGTAGACCCTAAGTTCAAAACTGAGTGGCGACAGTCTGTTTCATGCTTGAACGCAATCTTCAGTCCTGAAGATTGCTTTTAAACATGAAACACACTGTCGAAACTCGTTATTGACCGGTATTTACAATTATATATATATATATATATATATATATATATATATATATATATATATATATATATATATATATATATGCTAAATTAAGAAAACATCTTAAAAACCCATGTCCGTTATAATTTATTTCATGAATATTGTTATATTCATCTCTTCAGATCGAATATTCTTAAGAAGTGGACAGACAGTTATACCGGAATAAAATGGAGAAAGGGAAAAAAAAGAGATGGAAAAAAGTAGCAGAATAAATCATAAGAAAAATAATCCCTAAAAAACAATCTCTAAATAAAAATAATCCCTACCAATTACAAATTGGGATTATATATATATATATATATATATATATATATATATATATAAAATAGCTGGCCACTTATATTCGAGGATATCCATTTGCTAGCGCGGCTACTCAATCCCTATTGCAGACGCTTTCTCATGCACATTTGTGCTGTTCAACACCCATAGAGCCTTCCTGTAATTTATACTGCAACTATGCTGAACATACCTTAGTTTGGGAGGGAACATGTTATCTTGTGTGATCAACAATTTGAACAAGGCCACCACACTCAAACCCTCGGTCACGATGACTTGTGACTCCGTGCTAGCACATCTAACGACGGCCCCCAAGTGTTCTCTCTACGCAATTGCACTCACACTTCTTGGGTTAACCCGTGATATGGTTTTCAGGCACTTTACAGAAGTGACTCACGCTGGGATCATCCCCCTCCAGGACGATAACATTAGGAAGTCTGCTTCCTGACAAATCAACCTCGGTGAGATTCGAACGCGGGTTTCATGGTCAGAAAGCGAACGTTCTAACCACTTCTAAACACACGTTAATATATACATACATACATACATGCATACATACAAGGTGAAGCGATGCAGCGTCCCTGTCTTCTTCCTGGGAAAACGAAGCGTCAGATGGGCAAGTCTTGGCACCTGTCCTGCTTCTCATCTATATAATGGTTTGAGCGGTTCCCGGGATCGACTGCTTGGAAATATTAAAGCGAGTTGACAGCGTACTTCTAATCACAGTTGTGGCATTGTGAATTTGTTGCACGCAGTCTCATGATGTGCTGTCCACTCGCAGAAACATTTGACAAAACCGAAAGAAGGATCTGCGATGCAATCGATTCTGACTTGGCATCTCGACTTCAGTCACTTTCACACCTACATGATGTGGCTTCTCTCTGTCTTTTCTACAAATATTTTCATGGCTACTGCTCTGACGAAATTTTTTCCCTGGTGTTTAACCCTGCTACTAGATTGGCATCTAGGTCCCACAATTTTTACTGTTGATTTAGGTAAATGTAAGCGCCACTTCTCCAAGAGTTTCTTTTTTTATTTTGCACTATCCGTCTGTGGGGCCGCCTTCCGTTTCCTTGATTTCCTGATAACTACAATCCTTAAATAATTTAAATGCAATGTCAATCGTCATCATCTATATTCTTGAACCCCGTTCAGCATTTATCCTTTCCCCGGTCCCCTCTATACACGATATTTTCTTTCTCCTTAACGCTCTGTAACTCCCCTTGATTGTGGTGAAACGATTAACAAAAATATAAACTGATCGTCAACAACATGAACCAAATTGGTCTACGGTTATTGGTTTCAGACTCGTTCTAATCTTTTCTCATACTATTTCATTCCCAATAACTGTCTTAAAGGATTTCTCACCATTCCTGGGGTGAAATGATTATCTATCTATCTATCTATCTATCTATCTATCTATCTATCTATCTATCTATAGTGTAACCCGGATATAAGAGACCCGGATATAAGAGAACCCCGGATATAAGATAGATTTTCTCTGGTCCCAAATTAGAGCCTGTGTTAATGTATATATAATAGACCAAACCCGGATATAAGATAAACCCGGATATAAGATACTACTTTTCCTGTCTCGACAACTTTCTTATGTCCGGATTACACTGTATATATATATATATATATATATATGTTTGTGTGTGTGTGTGTGTGTGTGTGTGTGTGTGTGTGTGTGTGTGTGTGTGTGTGTGCGTGTGTGTGAGTGTGTGTGTGTGTGTGTGGAAATCTCTGCCTCAAGTGTATTTTTTTTCAACTGACAAGCGTTTGGGTTATTTCCATGCTGGCGTAGATATATTTATCGTAGCATATAACTTGTTTTGTAACATATTTTCTATTTTTTATGTTTTGGCTGACTCTACATGCTTAGTCTGTAGGGTATCCTATTGAAGCCAAAATGGCGGCAGCCATGTGAAATCGCCCTCAGCGAATTTGTAGTAATTTGTTTCCGGTAAATTCCAATTTCCTACCCCCCCCCCCCAAAAAAAAAACGAACCAGGCAACATAGCTATAACTATGCAACAGTGAACGTACTAATAATATAACAATACAGAAAACAGCTCTGGGATCAAAATTTTCAGTTTTCTTAACGTTCATATGATTTTGTTGTTTGTAGCTGATATGTAATTGTGAGAGATTCTCAAGCCAAACAAAATGATTAAATAGATATGACATTGACCAATAAGAAATACTGTCGGAAACTATGCGTTTATCTTGTAAGCTAACGAAGACTGATAAGAGACTACAGAGAAGTAAAACACTAAAATAAGTTAAAAAAATAATTCGATTTGCAGATATTGTTGCTGTTTGTAAATGTCTCTTTGACTGTCTGGACAAAAGTATGTCAACAAATCTCGATACTCATTCGCAGAATTCGTTCTTTGTATAACTTGTTTCTTCCGTCATTCCATCTGTCCATCTTTATCTCTCTTTCAATGTTAGCTGCTCATATAAAAATTCATGCACCTTATCTTATTTCATCATAAATTTAGATATATTCCAGAATTGTATATATATATATATATATATATATATATATATATATATATATATATATATATATATATATATATATATATATATGGTAGGATAAAAAAATCCGTTGGTATATAATCCAAGTGGATCCTAGTAATCTGAAAATATTGGAAGTGATCCACAAAATATAGCTCGATGTATTTTATTTAATTTATACTGAGCAATGTAATTTTATTATATAGTTTTACTATTAATTATATATATATATATATATATATATATATATATATATATATATAATTTGATATCATATATATATAATTTGATTATTAATCATATATATATATGTATGTGTGTTTGTGTGTGTGTGTGAAAATTTCAGATAGAGTGTACGTGTAAATGGACAATATGAAAAATGTACGGATTTTATGTAGTCACAAGCATTTATATACAAGATCAAAATTGTTATTGATTATTCAAATTTTGGGGGCATTGTATATATATATATATATATATATATATATATATATATATGTGTGTGTAAAAATATAAAAATAAAAAAAAAAACACTTAAACGTTACTTTTAGTGGATATACAGATTTGAGTTGATGTTCCGTTTATTTTTTAAATGATATTTTTATTTTCGTCAATCGACCTGAATTCTCGAGTAAACTTATTAAAATATACGCTCTGCGACAGGATTCGAACGTTCGTCCCTCTTTTCGTCATTGACTCTCGCCTTTTTGCTATCTACTATGTTCCGTATTCAAACGGAAACCAAGCCAATTCTAAAGAAATTAATGGCTATTTTATTTATTAATACAACATATTTTATGATGTTGAACGTTATTTTTAGTAGATTTCTCTGATTATATACTAAACTGTATATTTGTGTATTTCCGTCGACTAGCCTGAATTTCTCATAAATCTTTTAAAAGAAAAATATGTTATCTCCGACTGGAATTGAACCTGCTTCCCAATGCCGTTAAACAAAATCCTACATTTAAGAAGATAGGACCGTCTCTTAATTCGCGCGTACTTGAACAGACTCAGCTACGAAAAACATTTACCGAATATGCAAGGCAGAATAATGCCTTTAAAACTGATCTTGCTATCGAAAATACCCCATGAACTACTATGTAGAAATAGATCAACCACATAATACTCCTGTCCAGAGATTGCATTAAAACATGATACAGACTGTTGCAAGTGTCCACTATTATATTTACACTCGCTCTAGCTCTGATAATGATCACTTTTACCCGTAAATAGAGCATACTTTATAACTATATTTTTAACACACACACATACACACATACACACACACACACACACACACACACATATATATATATATATATATATATATATATATATATATATATATATATACATATATGCATATTTATATATATATATATATATATATATATATATATATATATATATATATGCATATGTATAATTACAAAATTACATTTCAAACTAATCACAACACATTACATTGCATCTAAACATATGGTTCTGTTGTGAATATTTCTTTCTCTCACGTGTTGCGACATCATAGAATCGCATCACGAATTTACGACTGCTATTCCGCGACCGTTATCGTCGCATAGCAAACTGCTATGTAGACATAACAGGATATCATCTTTGATGGGGAATATCTTTGTTTAAATGTCCATATAACCACTCTGATGATGCCTTATGTGAGCCTAAAGCTCAGATCGAGGAATAACATAATAAAAATATCCAAATGTTGGATAGTTTTTGGCTTTCTTTTCTCCCGTAATTAAAACAACTATACGAAGCTTAGAACGGCTCATGATCAAACATAATAGACATTCATTGTCTGTTATATTTAACAATATATATATATATATATATATATATATATATATATATATATATATATATATATATATGTATATATATATATATATATATATATATATATATATATATATATATATATATATATATATATAAACAAATTTAAACCAAAGAATATTAATTCAGCTTTGTAACTCTTAAAAATGTTTTTCTTTTCGATAGCTCCCCTATAACCTGTTCTGCTAATCATTTTAAAAAAACTGGTTCAATAGTTTGTGCCCACTTTAAATAAGATGTCCTGTGTGTGTCATGATTTCTAAACCTCTTTTCTCATTATGCCTATTTCTGATGCTAAGTATAAGTGTGTCTTTTTGTTTCCATTTTCCGTAAAACTTCCTTGCTCACGTGTTCGAACTCGCGTCTCCTTTTACTGGAAAAACGACCGACTGATGCTACGTGTTTTGACTGCTCACCTACCACTATGATTGATTGATTTATTCATTATATTTAAGTGATAGCGGAGAAACTTGAAAATTGTTGCATTCGTTCTGGAATATTTGTTCTTACTGAAAAGACTATAAATAACTATTTGCCCCGAAAAAAATGAAAGTATATAATGAAAGTAAGTAATGTCAGTCATGAAGCCCTATCATTAGATAAACACAAAAAAACTACTGACTATAGATATATCTTTATCTGTCATCCAAATTTATAGTGACCCTTCTTGAGCGTTACATAGAAATTATTCTGTAGCGACGTTGCCTTACTTCGGGTAAATCAAACGACAATTTACGTGCTTTGTGCGCTTATAGCTTTCCATTCTTTCCTTTCTTTATCGGTTAAGAGAGACGTATTAACGAAGTCATTGTCTTGTATTAATCTAGCGTAGAGTAGACCTAAGGAGAGGGTGAGAATACTCTGTTTCAAGTGGAGTTCACTCACTACCAATTTGTTTTCACCGAGAAAAATTAGCCGCCAAGGAGTTATACGAAATAAATATCTCTATCCATCATCTGTTGAGCATGCTTGCCAGGCTGTAACGGTAGAAGATTGGATGTCTTGTTTTCTCTGCTAATCTAAAGACAAAACTCGACGGGCATTTGACAGCTTGTCGCCTGAATCTATCTGATCTGACGAAATATCTGGGCCGCGCACATACAAAGGCATTATTTTATTTTAACTCTTTGCTTATTTTGTTTTCATGCCAACATCATTGAAACATCGTGCATCAATGGCGGCTTATGACTCAATTACGTGTATTTGTTAGTATTTTCTTATTGTTTTATGACGAAAGATAACTTCTAAAGACTATTTTTTCTTTCAACTTGTTTCAATCAAACGTTTTTCTTTTTTCTTCTTTCGTTTCTATGATTTTTCTTTCCTTTTCGTCTTATATTTTATATTCGTGTCAACTCCTCGTTTATCATTTTTCAAATCTATTTTGTTTTTTGTTTTTTATTTGTTCATTGTTTTCTTGTCATATTTTTTTAATTACTTTTGATTTCATCCTTTTGTTCTCGTTTATGTTTTGTTTATAAATAATTGTTTTTGGTCAGTCGCTTTAAACATGCTTAAAATTTTCATTATATACAATATTTTCATTCGTTTATTTCATGGTTTCTTTTTTCTTTGCCTCTTGTTTATATCTTCCCGCATTTTATTTCCAAGTTTTTTCTTCTTCTCTTTCCATGATTTCCTTTTCACTCGTACCTGTATTTTTTCAATTTTTCTTTCTTTCTTTGTTTATTTTATCTTCGCTTAACTGATTCTTCAATTTTTCGCCTACTCTTTCTGTTACCACGCATTTTGCAATCTTTCTTTCAGTCTTCCAGTAATTTCTTTCTTTCTTTCTTTCTTTCTTTCTTTCTTTCTTTCCAAATATTTCTTTTCCTCATTATTCTCCATTTATAGTCGCATTTTTGTTTCATTTGCACGATTTTTTTACTCTTCTCTCGCTGTTATCACTTACCTATCCAACTTTTGGTTGTTTTTTTAATTTATTTCCAAATATTATCCTCTCATTTTCCCTGTTTCAATTTAGTTTCATTTACCGGAATTAAAATTTTTTTTAACCTTATCTTACTGCTATCACTTATCCTTTCATGTTTTTCTTCATTCTTCCTTCCTTTCTTTCTTTCTTACTTTCTTTCCCTTTCATATTTTCTCTATTTATTGTTTTATTTTTGTTTCAATTGTCGGATAATTTTTACCCTTCTTATTCTGTTATCACTTACTTTCTCAAATTTTCTTTCTTTTTTCTTTCTTTCTTTCTTTCTTTCTTTCTTTCTTTCTTTCTTTCTTTCTTTCCCCAATATTATCCCTCTGTTAATAAGATTTCCTTTTGAAAAATATCCGTCCACTAAATTAATTTAATTTTTGTATTCATTTATGTCTCTATCGCCTATTTTCATTTAATCTCTCATTTGTAATAATTTGAAAATTGAGTTTTGAAAAGCTACTTTATATGAATTCGTTTGTTGAATTTTGTAATCTTTTATGTTCTTTTTTGAATTTTGACAAATATTTTTTTTTTAATGAATGTTTTTTTCGTTTTGCTAATAGTTATGGTTGACTCAACGTTGAAGCAACATTTGCTGTCTAATTTTATATAACATTATTGCAAATATTTTTTACTTATTTGGTGTCTCTTTATTATGAGCTTGTGCCATACCAGGATAATTTTAACAACCATAACTTAATACTGGCCCTTTCCAGAAATCACTTCTTTTTTCTTTCATTTTCTTTTTAAATTTCTCTTGTTTATCTCTTACGCGTTATTTTTCTTTGTTCGTTTCTTATTTATTTATTTCCACTCCCGTCAAGCTTATTTTCTTTTCATTTTGTTTTTTGTTTGTTTGTTTGTTTGTTTGATTGTTTCTTTCTTTCTTTCTTTCTTTCTTTCTACTTCTATCTACATTATTTGCTTTTCACTTTCTTTCTCTCTTTTTTGCTTATTTTTAATTATTTATTTCAAATCGAAACTAAATATCATCTTTTCTTTTTATTTAATGTTTTTTTTTAATTTATTTCCACTCTTATTAACATTCTTTCTTTCTTTCTTTCTTTCTTTCTTTCTTTCTTTCATTCACTCATTCATTCATTCTTTCTTTCTTTTTTTTCTACTCCTATCTACATTATTTGCTTTTCCCTTTCTTTCTCTCTTTCTTGCTTATTTTTAAATATTTATTTCAACTCCAACACAAATATTTTTTCCTTTTATTTATTGTTTTTATTTATTTATTTATTTCCACTCCTATTTCCATTCTTTCTTTCTTTCTTTCTTTCTTTCTTTCTTTCTTTCTTTCTTTCTTCAAGATTTGCATTCGATTTTCCCTTATTTCCTGTTCCTACGTCTTTGAAACAAAATTCATTTATCTTTGATTCCAAACTTTTTCCTCTTTTTCATCATTCTGTTCTCTTCTACATTTTGCTTCCTTCTCTCGTCACTTCCCCTCTACCTCATCAGTTTCTTTGTCTTATATATCTCATTACTTATTGATATCAGCCATGTCAACTGAAGTGCTTGGCATGTCGCAGCGCAGAGAGTAACGCATTCTATTGCTGGCACGACGGCATTAACAACAAACAAACAAAAAAGACAATCACAGGAAATATACCAATCTTTGTCTGTCCGCAGCCGTCATCAGAAATAAAAGAACAAATAACCAACATTATGGCGTAAAATAAGAAAGGACAGAGGAGTATTACAAAAGTTTTTCTTCCCATTACGACTCTTACCTACTTTTATTATGCTGTCTACAGCTAAATCAAAGCAAAGCTATATTCACGTGTCAAACAACGAGATTCTATTTTCGGTACATTAAAATAAGATAATGATTATTTTCATATGACAGTTCACAGACATTTAATGCAATGATATGATTTTTTACTTATTGAACTCGTTTGGTCTTAGTTTCATATTAGAAGATCAATTACAATATTTAATCAGCCATATTTTAATATATCGAAAAGCAGTGGTACTTCCTGCAAATTCTTCTTCTTCTATACACCGTGTCCATTCAGAACGTGGCTGAACGTTTCTCTCCACGATTTCCTGGCCCTAAAGCGTTTTCGCCCTTTTTTCAACCTGACCTCCCCAACATTCTACAATGCTTTCACACGAGCTCAGAGGGTAGGCTGTCAGTTGCCTTTCCCTTAACCTGTGAGAGTTACGTTATCCAAGTTCTTGTTATATTTTCAATAAATTTTAGCTATCTCTCTCTGGTTTTGCCGATTTCTATTGCGTTTGTTGACATTTTCTTGAAGATTTCCTCGTTGCACGTTCGAACCGTGGATGGATTCATCAGCATCCTCTTGTAGAATCCTGTTTCTGTTGCTTCCAGTTTCCTCTTCATCTCTGGAGAGATTGTCTAGCATTCACTGCCATACAAATGGTTTGATATCACATAACAATTCAGTGACAACCAAAAAGTCAGATATCTTTTATTTGAATTTCCTTTAGTATGTTTTTTTTTGTTGTTGGGGGGAAAGTAAATTTATATATCCCATATTTTCCCTATCGTCAATTGAATGTTGATAGCAAAGTAAACGTTGCTCTCTAGCCTTTTTTGGAAAACAGTCTAGGAGAAGAGCAATAGTGAATTTAACACTGGTTCGACATAGTGCTATTAATTTCACATAATAAAATCTACTTGTTAGAAAAAGGTCAGCAGCGACACATAATATCGTGAGGCCTTCGCACTATACTCTACAGAGTTGAGAATGTTGACACACACAAACACACACACACACACACACACACACACACACACACACACACACACACACACACACACACACACACACACACATATATATATATATATATATATATATTATGAAATGGACGAAGTCCGACAATTATTTTAAAACATTTTTTATATTTATACGACAGAAATCGGACCTGTATCCAATATGAAACCGTCATATAGTCATGGAGAATTGTAGTTTAAAAACAGTAAAATCGACCTTGCTAACCGGAACGCTACTCTGTGGCTAAATCGGTAAAGAACGTCAGGCTATATGACGGTTCCATATAGAATACAGGTTCGATTACTCTAGGAGAACGCATATTTTCTATGAAAATTTATCGGCTATTCAGGCCGGTAAATGTCGTTACTACTGTTTATTATAAACCTAAATTATTTACTTAAATATTTGTATCTATAAAAAGAACGTATATATATATATATATATATATATATATATATATATATATATATATATATATATAATTTATGAGATCCAAACAATTTACCTCATACAGATGATCATTTGGCCCACGGGAAAGTAGTTTTTTCCTGAACTTATCAATGCAACTATATTTACTAAAATGAATACATTCCCGCGTTTCCTCACAGGAAATTTGAAGGCAAAGGAATAAAGAAGGAAAAGAGAATAAGGAAAGAATGAAAGGAGAGGGAGTAAGAATTGGCCTATACAAGAGGAGGGAGTTATATAGATATATAGGGGTAAGGGACCTAATGTGATTGTTGTACAACGAGTCGGTTGAAAATGGACACTGACATAAATGTAACCTATCAATACCTGTGTAAGGAAGAAGAATGAACAACAAAAAAAAGCCATAAAAAATTCCAGAGCGGAGATTAAAATGCTACAGAATGGGAGTAATAATTTAAATTTAATACTTATATAAAAAGATGTTAATATTAATCCATTCAATACTACATCTTTAACTATATAGTAAAAATTACAGTAAAAAAGTAAATTATTAATATATCAATTTAATCTAAATATAACCAATCTCATTATATCAATATAATATTAATAATATTTCAAATATTAAGTTTATAATTTAAGTTATATCAAACGTATACTAATTCAATATATAAAAAATATTAGTAGTATAATAAAGTGGTCAACAAGAAACCAAATGGAAGATAGAGGTATATGAAGGAATTAAAAACCTCATAGGCCTACTAATGTATGTGGAATATAGTAGAGTTAAGGGAGGAAAAACATTTAAATACAGAAGAAAATTTCACATATAATTTGTTTGTATCTCATTTATTGAAATTCAATTATATGCTCTATGATAAGAATTATATTGAACTCTCTTTTGTAGATCACTTTTAATATTTTATATTAATAGGATCTATTAACGTGCAACCTTCCTTTTATACATGTTTCAGTAAAGGCGATAGAAAAGATACTGTGATTATGGTTTCTATTTATGTTTTCTTTTGTTCGAACAAGTGTTTTACTTTTCTAGACACAGAGTGTGTAGAAACTGTTAAAATGTTCTGTAATTCCGAGCGCTTACGTTACACCTATCCGAGAACAGCTCCATTTGAACTCATTTAAACACACACATTCAAACCTACCAGACTGCATCAAAAAAATACTAGTAGAAAAAAACAAACATAACCTCATCCATATGTGAAAAAACGATTAAAAATAATGGAAGCCTTAATAATAAAAAAGAAGCCAACACTTAATAACATTAACTACAAATACGGCCACAATATGCTGTGTTCTTAAAATAAACATCCATATAAATCTAGATCCATACACACAACAGTTACATCTAGTTAAAAAAGTAAAAATAAAATCATCCTTGATGGTTAAAATTATAGCCGAAAGCTCTCGGAATTACACAAGAAAAGATAAATAAAGAAGCTTAATAGCAGTACCTTGTCTTTCGTCTTTAATATATATATATATATATATATATATATATATATGTATGCTTTAATATCACTTCAATAAGTCGGAAAAGAATGTAAATAATCGAGAGGAAAAAGCACTTTATTAACAATAACTTTAACATTACGTAAGGATACAAAAGGGGATTATCTCCCTTTAGTTACGATGCAGTCCCAGTCATGTATGTCAGTGGAAGACTACTTAGTAACGCCAGTTTATAGAAAGCATTTTGTCAGTTAACTGGATAGAATCAGGACTCACTAACTTTCATTCGCACGCGGGGAAGCTCACATGTTCACGTCACTGTTTTCCTTTGGGAATATATCTTCACCAGATATAGAAACTACATGACTCTTGATTTCCCGAGTGAGAAATATCTCTTCGGTAGTGACATAGAATATCAATCAGACCCCGCCGAATTCCCTGTTGAGGAAATATAAATATGACTTCTCCAGAAACATATGAATCCTCAGGCAGTTCAAATTCCCGTTGGGAATTACCACAAGTACGACCCTATATCACTTATCCATTTTTTACTCTACTTGTTATATACCTGCGTTATAATTTCTCTGAGTGCGACAAGTGCAAATTTTTGTATATAGATTTATGTATGACTTAGCAGTTTAGAAATTTCATTGAAAACAAAGTATATTTATGCTTCCTTTTCTTTCAGCTATTTCGTTCCGTCCGCGTATGAAAGTGTTATTTATTCATATAAGTAATAATACCCATGATGGGGGAAATATAAACTGGGAATATTTACTTTCTGGCATAGCACTCCCATTAACTAGTGATTTATCTAACATGATGTGATATTGGAAGGCACGGTGGTGTAATGGATAGAAACATGGATTGAGGTAATCTGAGAGCCGAGTTCGAATTTCAGTGGAAACCATTACATTCACTTACGTGCTAATACCCTTGGAAAAGGTATGAATCATCTTCTTCTCCCCTCAGCTATGGCTAAATAGGTCTGGTTCTATAGTTTCCCGCTGAAAGAAATGGCAACCTACCGTGGGAAAAATTCTGAATGTCAGTCATGTATCGAAAGACACATGATCGCCTAAGCGTGTATCACGCATGGCACATAACTGACTGACTGATGCGACATTTAATTAATTTTATTTTCAGTTCCTACTTGAATATTTTGATGAATCGCAAATCGTAATTTATTCTCTGAATAAATTCCTTTCTAATTCGTCGATTATAAAAATATCCGTGAACATTCTTTTACTGTATTTTCTAACCACTTTCGCCCCAGCCCCTCAACCACCGACGTCTTACTCTCTAGGTTGGGGTGTCTACTCGGTCTTAACCGAACTTAAGGTCCCCTGAGCATCCGTAGATCATTCGATCTGTCCACTGGTTTAATTCTGCTTCCTGCCCACGTTGTGTTTGTTTTGATCCAGAAAACAGAAGTGTTGTTCATGCATTCACAGTCGACTGAAGATGTAGATACGGCTGAAGAGTTTGTGCTAAGAAATTTAGAATGCACCAACTAAAATATATATCTTCAGTAAGCCGAACAAACAACCATTCAATGGTTGAATTATTAATGTCTTTTATATAGCAGAAAAGAATAGTATAGAAAAGAAACGGGTTACAGAAATGAAAATAATTGACGTAAAAACTCATAGACTGGATACTAGACTGAGAGAGAGAGAGAGAATGAGGTGTGATTAGCTTGCTGTGAAATCGTCTCAGAACGATATGCGACTCTTGATTATTGTAACTTGGTCGACGTTTCCGTTTCCAGTGGTAGTAATAATAGTAGCACTAGTAGTCTTAGACGTTGGAGGAGTAATTCGCTTCTTCGTACGTATATCAACAAAATATGTAAGCGGGCGCATGGTTCCAGCCTCTGACGTCAATCCCAATCTCCGACCTCTCTCTCCAGCTCGATTGCACCCGACGGCAGACCAGCCAATCACTTTGTCAACAGATTACTGTTTATATAGATAAGTCTGGCTGATCACAAATCGACCCTTAGTCCACGCGTGTTTATTATGAGTGTCGCTGTCAATACTATGGGAATTTCAAAAGTCCTTTCTTGCTTACTCAGCCTTATTAATAATTTTAACCGATAAAAATTATTTCATTTATTTTTCATTGTCTTTTCTAATGACCCAATTCCAAATGGGCGACATCAGGTATCCCTCTGTAAACAAAATTGCTCTGATCTAATTTCGCTGTTCAAATCTACTCCAATTTAAATAAAAAAATAAAAAAATATATGTGTGTGTTTGTGTATTTCCCAAACTCTCTCTTTCACAATTTGAGTTTAATGACTATAAAAACTATAGCAATAAAAAATATGTATGAATGCAGGTCATTATTTAAAGAGGTTATACGGTATAAAATGAAACGATTCAAAATTTACAATCTTTTCCATTTCACTGAAGCAAATATTAAAAGTGGTAGAGCCTTATCGCCTATTTTTATTTTTTCTTTCTTTCTTATATCTGCATTTTATTTTCTCACTAATAACAAATAGCGGCTACAATATATATTTTTCTTACGTTTTTCCTCACACCAAAAATGGCCTAATGGAGTTAATGTCAAGGCGTAACGCACTTGCTCGTAGCTAAACACACAGAATAGAAAACAGAATTATAAGATGATGTCTTTGGATCGAGGCGTGTCGTTTGTTTGCCTAACACAAGTTGATGACAAAAATCTAATGGCGTTGAAATCAAATATTTGTCAGTGCTTAGAGACAGATCACTCAGCTTGCCAAATACAAACTCTTGCAGTAAACTGAACTACTTATACTTATCTATAAAGTTTTACATTATATATTGGCTAGAATTATAATACTCAATGTAACCATCTACATATATATCTTGAGTTATCATGTCAGTTATGTGCCATGGGTGATTCACGCTTAGGCTATTATGTATCTTTCGATACATGACAGACGAGGCAGATTTTTCTCGCAGTAGTTTGCAGTTTCATTCTGCCTTAGACCAGTTGCCATCCAAGGCTATAGAACTCGGTCTGTACTGCTATTTACCCATAGCTGGGAGAGCAGTAGAGTATTCATGCCTTTCCCAAGAGTATTAGCACGTAAGTGAATGTAATGGATTCGACTGGAATTCAAACTCGGCTCTCCGTTTCCTCAATCCGAGAAAGCTTTAAGAGAAATGGAAACAAAAAGATGATTGTACATAAGATCAAGAATAGACGAAGCTTTTCGAAGACATTATGAGGAAAGAGTGTTTGGATAATTTGACACTAACAAGACATGCTGAAGGCAAGACAGAGAGAAGGAACCAATGAGGAACCTAAATATCAAACTTGCAAAAATAAATGACAAAAAGATGCAATGTGAGCGATGGTGAAAGACAAATGCTACTGAGAGCTACAAATGACGCGACACGCGAAAGAAAAGAAAAACTGTATTCGTTGGTTTCTGCTGACTGAATTTGAACCCGTTTATGTCTGTATTTGATGACCCCTGTTTATCTGCTAGACTACTTTGACTCATACTTATCCGTATTTATCTTCCAGAGTTTTTTTAATATGTTGATAATACCCTACTGGTTTAAAGCCATTAACACTTACTTAATTCGCATATCGTGATTTTCCAAGCGTAGCTTAGATGTGGCACAAGGCCGAAAGTAGAGGGCACCCAGTGAGGATCGAACTCACTACTCGGTCGTAATTGTTCTAGCGGGACAAGCTTGCAAAATCATTACACCACCCCTAGGTGCCCAAAGTGATTTTCCAAGCGTAGCTTGGATGTGGCACAAGGCCGAAAGTAAGGGGCATCCAGTGAGTATCGAACTCACTACTCAGTTTAAATTTTCTAGCGAGACAAGCTTGCTAACCATTACACCACATCGAGGTGCCCAGATAAATATTTTCTAAGCCCGGCTTAGATGTGGCACAAGTCCGAAAGTATGGGGCACCCAGTGAGGATCGTACTCACTACTCAGTCGTTATTTATCTAGTAAGACAAGCTTTCTAACCATTACACCACGTCGAGGTGCCTTACTTAATTCGCATATATATCTAAAGGGTCTGCCGTTGTTTTGAGGACATTTGCGTGACTTCTGAAAAAGACGCATTGAGCATCTCGTAGTGGTGTAAGGGTTAGTAAGCTTCTCTTGTTTGAACGATTACGACTGACTAGTGAGTTCCATCCTGACTGGGTGTTCCATACTTTCGGCCTTGTGCCACATCTAAGGTACACTTGGAAAATCTCTTCAAATAATCAGACCGATTCAAAGAATCTACTGTTAGCGTGTACCTCATGGTCCTACCTAGGACTAGACTTTCGTATGGGTGTTATGCATGTCGTTGAACGCATTCAGATCCGGCAAAACTATCGGCTGTATACACTTACTTTCTCAGATCGGTGGTTGAAAATGTCTTCCAGCGTGTAGAAATCACACAGGATACTACTTCTTCGAAACTTGTGGATTAGCGCTACATAATCACAAGGAGAGAAATGTACCAAATATCATAGATCATTCCATTTGCAGAATTTTAAAAGTAGCGGAAACTGCAATGGCTAGCACATCTAACTGGAAGAGAAAATAATTAGAGAATCCAGATTTTGAGATGCCACATGACGCCGAATAAAAGATTAGGAAGGAAAATCGAGTCAGTATTAGAAAGAATTGCGAGAAATATTTTCCTGAAAATCTGTTTTAATAGAAATATTTTATTAATTGGTGTATCTTTTGGGATATATCATATACAACGCTACGTGTATTTTTTATTCGGAAATATATTAACTTTCCTGAAATCGTTAAGGAACTTTCATCAAGCATCCACCATAATGAAAATTAAATATGGTTTGATTTGCCCGCTTTATGTACGGTCAAACCTTGTCTGGTTCATGTATTGCTTGTAAATCATTCAGAAGTTGAATGCTTGTACAGAAAACCCATTGAGGTTCTAACACCCTACTAATGTTCAGTTGTATGAGCCACGATAAGCATTACCCTCCGGTGAGGCGTTTAAAAATTAAACTTCTTCCTTATTTAGTTCTGGAACACTTGCTAATGACATCGTTTTTATGATGAATGGTTCAGTGTATATTCCCCAATGAGTTACGCTTTATTGACTGACGTTTTAAAATCATTTTTCTGATCCGTATCTTTTACCAATATGTTTGATCTAAACGTCGCTAAACAAATGAATTGAAAGTGATTGACAAGGTTTTTGTTTGTTTTTTTAAACGAGGTGAATGAACCTGAAATTTATTGAGGTCGGGGAAGCAAATTAAAGAGCGTTGCGGGGAAGTTAGAGAAGAATTGTTTTCAAACACAAAAAAGGTGTTTGTCTATATTTTTGAGATGAGATATTGTAACTATTTTCACTATTTACTTAGTTTTGCCTGTTGCCTCAAACTTTATTGTCATATTCATGATATTCCGGCTGATGAACGCTCTGGCCTTCTTCAGGTGATATACATTGGAATTTCAAATCGAAAAATTAATGTAGTCCGCTGAATCAGATTGTTCTAGTTCCACGTGCCATGCCTTTTCTGGATATTTAAGTTTCAGATATTTCGCTTTAGTAGCTTAACTCTCCAAGTTTTTGTTATCCTCTCCTGTGGCCAGTTATTGAACTAAAAACTCTTTGCGTCAAGACTCTGGATTAATTCAATAAACGCTTTTATCATATGGCCCAGTGGATAAAAGCTTTGTGGAGATTGTTCAGCATTTGCTGCCATACAGGAAAACACATAGCCAAGTGGATTTGGTTCGAAATTCCAAGGTATATCAACTGATGAAAGCCGGAGTGTTCGACGTTTCGGCAGTTTTATAAAGATGAGGACAGCAGTCCGACAATATAAATAGTGTAAATAGGAAAAATCTTTACTGAACAAATAGAAAGACACAAACAAAAGTTTTATGGATCGATAGATCTATTGGTTACTTTCCGTGTTCTGCAGGTATGAAATGTTTGACGATAAACAGTTCGATAGATGAGAAGATTGTCAACTATTGACATCTTGCCAGGAACATTGTGTCAGTGCTTCAGTAGATATGAACGAGGCTGAACTGGTTTTTGGAAACCGGATTAGTACCGCACCAAACACTTCAAAGACACATATCATCATGATTTCGCTTGGCAAACAAATACTTACTGCATACGTAGATGATGACTGTCGACTTGTTAGTTTAGTAAGACTTTTTCTGATAAGCATTGACGTTGCTGAGATTATAGTCGTATACTGCCTTCCGGAACATCGCAACAACTCTCACCAACAAAGTGCTAAGAATCACAGAGACAAGTAGATGTGAGATATCTAGATTAGCACAGACGCGGGTGTTACAACAGAGTTTAACTTCTCTTACACCGGCGATCAACCAAGGCTAAAGAATCCAGTCTGCCTTGCTATTTAACTCATCTGGGCGAAAAAAAAAGAAGAAAGATAGTCATAAAGTCTCCAAGGGTATTTTTTGCGTAAGTCAATGTGACGAATCCGACAAGAAGTCGAAGGATTCTCGCTGATTTTTTAAAATTCTGAGCCGTTACCCATTACAACGCACGTACATCTATATAAGCACATACCTTAATATTAGGTCTATAGGAATATATTTTTCGATTTTAGAATAAATCGATTCGTTTTGTCCTAATATATTACTCATTCCTAATAAAGTGTCCTCTAACACACACACACACACACATATATATATAGTTGTATATTTAGGTAGCGATCCTTCGTATATTCATGTTTCATTAAAAACGACAGACAAGGGACTACGGTTAAGCTTTTTATTTAATTTTTCTTTTGTTCGAACAAGAGCTTTCTTTTCTGGAAAAAGAGTGTATAAAACTGGCCAAATGTTTTATAGTTTCATAGCGCTTTCGGCTATACCTTTAGCTATTATCAAGGATGATTCGATTTTTCAGCTTAATTGAGTGTGTGCATTATGTGTATGTCTTAGTGTGTAATAGAGATGTTTTTAATTTACGAATACGGTGAGCACATTGTGGCTTTGTTCGTAGTTAATATTGTTAATAGTTGGCTTTTTCTTTTTTATTATTAAAGCTTCTATATATATATATGACGAGAAAATCTTATTGCATGAGTTCAAGCTTGCTCACAATACTTCTCAACTGCTACCATCATAGCATTGAGGGAAGGGTCCACTTGTAATCGTATAGTGGGACTGTTTTCTGAGGTTCCGCAGTGGGGATACGAGTCTTAAAAATTAATGTGGTAGATGTTCATCTGCACTTTGTAATCAACGTCTGAAAAGACGAATCTAGAAAATATAGAGCAAAGTGCCAGAGAAATAGTCAGGATTTCAACCATATCGAACATTTTTCTGGATATTAGCAAGGTGAAGAAACTCGATAAATGACGAATTTTTTGAAAATCAACGAATACAAAGTTTTGAAGTGAGTCCGATGCCGCATTTGAGAATTTCGAAGGAACCATTTCATGTTCGAATAGTGACTTGCTATGAGAACGATCGAACTTTTAGGACAATTGGCTCAATGACCTGTGTTCATGTCTAAGGACGCAAAGACTTTGCGAAACTGAAATTGAAGAAGCAGAAATTTACGGTGAGAGGCTGGTAGTCAGCCATTGGCGTTATCCATGACAGATTTCTTAAATGAAAGCAGAACATCACTGACGAAGCTTACTACCAGCAACTGGATGAAATGTACATTCAGTTAAGCAAAAGACACCGGCACTTGTTATTCGACAAGGCCCAAATCTTCTCTTTGATAATGCTCAGCTACATGTTGCCACGGAGACGTTGCAACATCTCAACGACTGAGGATACGAGACATTGGCACATCCACTATAATCTCCAAATGTTTCACGCATGACAACAAATTTTTGGCAGCATCTTGACAATGTCTAAGCCAAACCATATTCCATTGCAAGGAAGATGCAGAAGTTGCATTCAAGCATTTCTTGGCGTCGAAACGTTTAGAGTTTTACAGTCAAGGAATAAGAATATTGTAACTCGATTGCAGAAATATATAGATATTCATTGTTCTTATTTGGTTTCATTTAAACACTGTAGAAAATACATTAATTCAGGAATAAAATTCAATTGATTCTGAAAGCTGGCATTATCTTGCTAAGAGCTTAATACATACACACACACACACACACACACACACATATATATATATATATATATATATATATATATATATATTGTTAAATATAACTGACAGTGAATGTCTATTATCATTTTCTTATTTTCAATGAGATTTTCGTTTTCCTTAAAGACGTATGCGGTCCACCATGATACATCCGGCAGTGTTTCACTACTGTTTTCAGATAGTACAACTCTGATCACATCCCAGACAAGAGAGAGAAAACCCATTACAGAAAAATTTAGTAACCTCCTCAACGGACTTTCGACAGTTCAGATTACATCACCGAACCAAATAACGCAGCAATCAGTATGGTATGGGTCAGTTTTACTGCTCTCTATGCCGGATTTCAGGAAATCCATATTGCACATAAATTACGGTAGAGCATCGCGGAAGTATGGCCTTTTCTGCTGAGATATACAAAGCTGCAGGAAGCAACACCTATTTTCAGGATGCCATGCAGAATATCGGGAAAGAGAAGACGATCTCCTGATTAGGTCTCTATACATACATAAGTGAAACTAAACGGACTATGGAATATACACGGGTATCTCATACCTTTCTATCGCCGGGAAAATGTTGACACTCGTCATCCTAAACAGAATCATCATCTTCTCTGAGCGCAACCTCTCAGGGATAAAATGTCTCCAGGCAGCTGCACCTTAGCTGCGATCTTTGCCATTAGGCAACTGCATAAAAAAATGAATTAAATAAAACATGTCTTTCAAGTCTGTATTCAGTGAACTGTCAAAAGCAGTTGCCACTGTCAGTTGGAAGGCCAGATACCCATGGAGGTTTCTAAAGATCACCCAGTTCTTTCAATCGGCCACATCCACTCCAATGGTGACATGGCAGATTCTTTTCTCTTATCCGCATTATGCCTCAGCATGCAACACAAAGTCTGTATAGATAGGTATCTATATTCGATATTTCTGTGATGGCTTCCTTTTTTACTTTTATCGCCCTAACAATGATTTGTTGACAACTCCAGGAGGCCCTCTGTTGATGTCAGTTTCCTTATCTGTCATGGAGAATAAAAAAAAAGCTGATGCTTGATCGATTCGAAATGGCTTCAAAATAGTTTGCATGAAAATCAGTAAAGTCTAAACAAGACTAAACTACTATATCAACCTACACCTGACACGAACTCCTCCTTGCTCCAGTAGTCACCGAAGATGGTACCCAGCTAGTAAACGATGATACCTTCAAATACCTGGTTAGCGCCATCTCCCGGAACCTTCCTGGGTATGACAATAAACTACATCCGAGTCCAGGGTAAGACGATAAACTACGTCCAACAGCAAGGTCTCTGATCAGGAGGTTTTGAGAAGCGTGGAACCACCTCTTAATTGCCAGGTCCACCGTGACCCTCGGTGGTAGCACCCGTTAGGGTCCCCGCTATGGGTAAATATTTAACCAAGAAACTGGGGTAATATGCATTATGAAAGTGTAAAATAGGTTTTAATACCAGAAATACTTTGTAAAAAATTAATACCAGAAATAAATTTTTGAAAAAGAAAAAAACTATTACCAGTAACATATTTTGAAGAAAATATATTACCAGTAATACGTTTTTTTAAAAAAATAACCAGCAATACATTTTTTAAATAATATTAGCAGCTATACATTTTTGAGGAAGAAAATATTACCCGAAATAGATTTTTGAGAAAACAAAATAATACCAGCCAAAAAAAAAGTTGTCGGTATTAAATAACCCATTGAGATTGATATGCCGTAAAACAAGCCAAACCAAAGCAAACCATGTCCATGAAAGGTCCACCGGAAAAATGAAATTGACACCGAAATCTGCAAAGCAAGAGATGCAGTGGGAAAGATCCGTAATAGAGCGCTAGACAAGCTGAACATACACCTGTTAACAGAACTAAAATTGTGAGACACATTGGAGGCAAAACGTTGAGCTTGTTTCTCAGGCAAATCAAGACATTGGAGAAGTGACACATACGAATAGTTCATTTTTTCATACTAAGTTATAGGGTTAGTTTCCCAAAATTGAAATTTCGAACCGTAGAGATTCGGTCAGCATCGCATGAATGCTCCTCAACGGACGAGCCCGATCGTCTGTCCACGCCATCTGCATGAAGCGACATCGCATTTCCACACGCCTGTAGTACGGAGAGCTGCTGTGAGGCAGAAGACATCAAGGCATCAAAGAAACGATACAAGACGCAATCATGTCTAAACTTTACTGGTACAAGATCAAACCAAATGAGAGAGAGGAGTGTGCTGCAAATTTAGATGGGTCCCAGCGTTAAAAAATCCCTATTCAAAGAGAAAAGCGCAATTTTATTTTACTAGTAACAATCCAACGAATTCCAGTGTCCCCACAGTTCAATTCTCTGCATGTGGTGACTTGGTTCGCAGAGCTACTTCCGGATTTACTGATGAATTGCAAGAAAAATTATTCTTCGAATCAGAAGGACAAACATGATGGGTGAAAGTAGTTCGTAAAACAGGATACAACGAAAAGAAACGCGGTTTCAAAAAGCATAGGAAGTTTGATTTAATTTTTGTCACGTGATGCCAACATGACTCCCGTAGGATGGGAAAAAGAAAGAAAAGGAAATTAATGCGAGCGTGTCGTTGTCATAAAAATAAATGTATTTAAATTAAATCTAATCAAAATTAACGATGACAACTACATTAATAATTTATGCTGTATATAGATGCATGAAGACAATAGTTCTTATTTATAAATAACATATACAAATTTAATTCGTTTGGACATGAAGATGTTTATCTTTTAACGGAATTAGAAAATAGCATTGCTTTTCTTTTCTTAAATATATATATATATATATATATATATATATATATATATATTTTATGCAGTAACCATGCTAAAATTTGTACAAAATGTAAAAGCCAAAATGAATCCAATTACAGAAAACAAAGGCAAAGAAACTTATATGTACATACCGAGTGTAACGGCAAAATTGTCCAAATAGTGTTACAGCATAAGTATCCGTCCCACAAAATGTTTCATATCTAAGAAACGATATAACTAATTAGGTTTCTCTTTTCCAGGTTTTCAGATACGCTGTTTAGCCATCTTGATACCAATTGTTGTCAGAATCAAAGAAATGCCCTTTGAGTTATTCAACTAGAAAGAGAACAGGTTATAATCATATTGTGTCAACTAAACTGTTCTCTCAACTGAGCATTGTTAAGAAGAAGAAAAATCATTCAAGCTTTCAGTCACGGTACTAACATTCATACTCTGGCTTCCATCTTCACATTCCATTCAAGAACTATCAAAAGAATGGTGAATAAGTTTTAAAAAGAAGGAACAGTAGAGAGGAAATCTGAATCAGGAGGTCACAACAGGAAGTGGGATCATCATTTCAACTTAGAGATAAAGAGATCAATTAGAAAAAAACCAACTCAATCCATACGTCTTTTGGCACGAGAGAGAGGAGTTTCAACAGTGACATTCCAGGGAGCAGTGAAAACGACTTGAAAATGAAATCATACGTGAAAAGTGTGAGGCATCATAATAATAATATGCATGCCCGATGATGATAGGATGACCTATCGAACGTTCTAACATATTTATGGAACATCTAAAAACAAAGAAACGCAGCATTCAATGAGTAGTTAGTGGGTTAATACTTTTAAAATTTGTTAGCGAAGTGAATTCGTCATTTATTACATTAAACTTACTGATTTATTCTTTATATGACTACTTTATTGTAATATATATATATATATATATATATATATATATATATATATATATATATATATATACGACTGCTTTATTGTAATATATATATATATATATATATATATATATATATATATATGTAACGAAAAAGTTATTCTTTTAACAAAATGACATTCTGGTCTAAAGAAGTCGAAACCAACACGTCGGATAAGTGCAATAAAAATCAAATTGGCGACTGATCTAAAAACAAACTAAAGACTGTTGCTAAGTGGGTTAAAGAATAACTTGTTAATATTAACGCCACCAAGACGGAATTGCTCTCTATTAATCACCTCTGAGACATATATATATATATATATATATATATATATATATATATATATATATATATATGTATTATTGAGGTGTCTCATCTTTTCACACAAATAGACTCACCCAAGGTATACATATACTACTACCAGTGAATATCCGAACAGTCAAATAGGAGTCGAGACGGAACGACAGAAGAGTAGTGGAGTTCAGTAATAGTAGAGTAAGTTACACACAGAGACGGCGGCAAGCGTCTCAGTTAGCCAGCACGTAGACTCAGTAAGGAATCATACCGCGATACATCAATACCAAAACTATATATAAATCAGTGCTACTAAGTCGCATTCCTGGATCTACTAACCCGTATTACCAGTTTGTATTATTACGTTAATACATTTATTTTCCTATCCATTCCTGGGTTTTGTTATTCATTGATATCGGATTCATCCCGGAATCCACAACATATATATATATATATATATATATATATATATATATATATATATATATAAAAGACAATAGGAAAAATGAAATATTAGTCGACGCGTTTCGCTCTTTGTGGACTTTTTCAAGATAAGAAATGAATTTATTAAAACAATCTAACTATTAATAACAAACCAGAATTTCCTTAGCAACTGGAAGAATTTAGAAAATTTAGTTGCTATATATTTATAAATATTGTCTTTTTCTACAGGTTAACTCTGAATAATTTTTCACATCTATCTATCTATCTATCTATCTATCTATCTATCTATATATATATATATATATATATGTATATATATATATATATATATATATATCTTCCTCTCTGCTGGGAGCTGGTAGCTTAGGGGGAAAATCTCCAACTGATCCTAAAATCAGTCGCGTTTTGACTCTGGCTTGAGAAAATCGTATGTCCTGCCACACTGAGGAGCTGAGATGTAGCAGTCTCTCCGTGGATGACAATATATATATATATATATATATATATATATATATATATATATGTAGGAAATGTTTATTTTGCCATCTGTATTTCATTGATTTAGAGCTGTTTTATTTAGGTTTAGCATTTGTTTATTTACGTCTTATTTCGTGCCCTTTTAAGGTCAATATTGTACAACACTTTCTATTCGAGACCTCTTTACCATACCTTTGGTCATTACGAGCATCACGGATTCTGTTGCTCGTGTCATGTGCTTTATTTGAGAGATGTATCCCCGAAGGTTGTATCATTATTCCTGGCTAAGCTAAACTTGCATAATCAATATTTGACTCTTAAAAATCGACCAACGAATAGCAGTTATGGTGATTTATGTCATCCGCCGAGTTAGGATACACTTACGTGTTTGACTTTGTATATTAGTCTTCATGTGAAAGTGAAAGTAGTCTGTATTCATAGATATAAGTATCGAAACAATTGTTATGTTACTAAAGATATATTCTTTCTTTTCTAATACAGTAGTTTACCTAATACAATGCTCCGTAAGGTAGAGTTTTACGAAATGGTGTTGTTGGAAATGACTACATGCAGCGTGTATGAGTCGCATATTATGAGGATATTTAGGATAAATAAGGGTTGATGAGTTTAAATTTGTAGTGATCGGGGAGTCTGTTTTACGATTTATCAGTTGTTAGGGAAAATCTGAGTGGAACTTCTTCTTTATAAATTAAATACAAATGGAAGGAAAATGATTCGACTTCGCGTGAGTGATATGTCAGGTACTCGTTATGAATGTCTGAACTGGTGGATAAATCAATATAGCTCGCCTTAAAAAAGGGCTTATAAATAACGATAGAGTAGCCAGAAGCTAGCAACCTTTTGTGTGTGGGAAACGTGTTGTATGTTGGAAAATAATCACTCAAAATGACAATTAACCACATTTGAACTTTGCCAACGCTGGAAAGTGAAGATACCAATTCGAGAGCTCTTTACCATACCTTTGGTCATTACGAGCATCACGGATTCTGTTGCTCGTGTCATGTGCTTTATTTGAGAGATGTATCCCCGAAGGTTGTATCATTATTCCTGGCTAAGCTAAACTTGCATAATCAATATTTGACTTTTAAAAATCGACCAACGAATAGCAGTTATGGTGATTTATGTCATCCGCAGAGTTAGGATACACTTACGTGTTTGACTTTGTATATTACTCTCCATGTGAAAGTGAAAGTAGATAAGGCAGTCCTACTTTTAAATACAGTTAGAACTAATATTTATCAATTGAAGGAATACATGTAAAAAAAAACAACTTTTATTCACTAATTTATGAACATTTACAAAATTATTAACCTATGTGAAACAGCTATAAGGAAATACTTAGTATTTCAGTCATTCAGTTATGTGCCATGCATGATACACGCTTAACCGATCTTGTATCTTTTGATACATGACTCACGAGGCAGTAGATTGCCATTTCTTTCTGCAGTAGACCAGTTGCCATCCAAGGCTATAGAAACCGGCCTGTCCTGCTATTTTCCCGTAGCTGAGGAGAGAAGAGGAGGATTCATACCTTTTCCCAGGGTACTAGCACGTAAGTGAATGTAATGGATTCAACTGGAATTCGAAATCGACTCTCCGATTTCTCAATCTGAGCCGCTATCCATTATTCCATCGTGCCTTATTATTTACCATTTTAGAAAGTTCAACTATTCCAATAAATAACATCCCAATTCTAAACGTATATGAAGGCCAGGAATTGAATTTGTTGGTGAGGAGAAAGGCTTTTGACTGACATACGTAGCACAGAGGTTAACATTTGGCTGGACGTGGAGTAAATAGTTCTCCTCACTTTAGATGGGAGATGATGACATGGCGTGGATATTCCATCCTTGTTGTAGTACCTTCCTCGGTGCAGTAAGAGAAGTAGGGCTGATGTAATATCGATGGGCACTGAGAAAAGAAAAGAATATCTGATATTTCACATCTGTGAGTATTTTATCCGATGTTTACATTAAGTAGATATAATGTTAATGAAAGAAGAAAGCTAAGAAATTTAATAAACGAATGGTTTTAATAATGAGGATATTCTTCTTATAAAACTACAAGTATGTAATAAGAATGAACATTTAGAATTTAGCTAATTAATAGTGTATATTTAATAACTCTTTTTATTAGTATCTGATTGTTCTGTGTGGCATAGCCCCTCATGAGATCGGCGATCATGGTTCATGCAACTTCCAAAATTTTGTGCCCCAACCTAGTCCCTGATCTCCCACACATTTACATAAACTCATTAGAATGTCTACGCGATGTTTTCCCTTGTCCCTTTTGGCTTCACTACGATTTGCTAGCGCCAACGTTTCCAATTCCTCTTCCTTCATTATGTGTCTATGAAAACTCAAGTGCTGCTTTTTGATTATATGTATCAGCGTTCTTTTTCTTCCCGTTTTATTTAGCACTTCATCGTTACTCACGTCTTCACTCCACTGTATTCTCAGGATCTTTCAGTAGAACGATTTTTCTGTTGCCTCAAGTCTCTTCCTCATCTCTGAGAGAATTGCCCATCATTTACTGCCGTAGAGGAGGGCTGATATTATGTAACATTTCAAAACAATTTTCTTTGTTAATTTTCCTGTTTCTTAATGCTGTCCTTGGTATGACGATAAACTGCATCCGCGTACTGGGTAAGACGATAGACTACGTCCAACAGCAAGGCCTCTGATCAGGCGGTTTTGAGGAGCGTGGAACCACCTCTTAACTGCTGGTGTTCCCAGGTTCACACTGACCTTGTGTGGTAGTACCTGTTAGGGTCCCAGCTATGGGCAAATAGTTGACCCGACAACCTGACTCAAAACATTATAAAAGTGTAAAAATAGATTTTAATAGCAGAAATATTTAAAAAAAATTAGTATCAGCAATAAATATTTGAAAAAAGAAAATATTACCAGAAATAAAAATCTTGTCAGCATTAAATAACCCATTGAGGTTAATATGCCACAAAACAAAACAAGCCAAACTATACATTTTTGAAAAAAATATTAGCAGCTATACATTTCTAAAGAAATTACCAGCTATACATTTTTGAAAAAAAAAAAGTAAATTTTGTCGGCATTAAATAACCCATTGTGGTTGATATGGCGTAAAACAAAACAAACCAAACCAAACCAAACTGTTTCATAATGTGTTTGTTTAACTTTTGGAATACATCGTTTACCCTTTTAATGCACCTTTGGATTTCGTTGTTAGATTTTCCGTCCTCTGTTTCAAACGCTTCCCAGATATTTAAGTTTTTGTACTTTCAATTTGTACTTCGCGTCTAAGTTTGTTCCTCTTGCTTGCAACCTTGCATGCTCTGTCTTCTTTCAAGTGATATTTACTAGTCTATTTTCAGCTATTTGTTGGTTTTCCTGTAGTTTCCTTTCTGTGTGTACTATCAACATTCTTTTGTCTGTATATCATATTTTGTCAATATTAAATTCAGAAAACAATAAATCCTTGTAGGACACTTAGTTCTTTCTGCATCGCCTGAAACTAAAACTTTCTTTCAATTTCCTGTATTATGAGAAAGAACAACTTAAAATAATTAACTTGTCACTATGAACAGGATTTAGGGTGTTTAGGCCGTCTCTGTTTATTTTCGTCTGCCGTTCTGAATTTTCGAGATTACCTATAAAAGAAAAATATACGTCTCCCTTGGCAGTAGAAAACGACGTAAAACCCGCTTCAGCAACGATGGACATTTGCGTATCAAAGCAATTTCTAATGGAGTAATGGATTTCATTTATTTATTAATCCTACAGATTTTATCCCTTAAAATGTTATTCTTAGTTGACAGCCATATTTGACTAGAAACTCCGTTTATTTATTAAATGGTATATTTATTTTTGTCTACAAGGCTGAATACTCGAAAAATCTTCTTAAAGAAAAATATGCGCCCACCGGTAGGATTCGAATCTGCGTCCGCATTGGCTGGCGAAAACTTCGTTAGATCCGACGTGCTTATAGCGACTCAGTCCTAAATGACATTTGTGTATCAAGCTAGGATTAAGAGTGCCTTTAAGTGAACTACTTATCGTCATAGATTCCCGAAATTTGACATCTGCTCAATTTAGTATCCAAAACTTTTAAAAAAGCAATTTCTGCAGGCTGAGAATTCTAACATTCAATGCATGCATTGGAAAACGGTTCGCTTCCCGGGGAATCATGGAAATGAAGGAATTTGTTTACGTATTTACTGAATATAAGATAAAAATATAAAGTTTCAAATACGTCTTCATGAACGTTGGTTATTTGCGTAGATACTGCCGATAGAAATGCTATTAAGATAAATACAGTTTGAAATTGCTTCAGACATTTATTACATCGCTCAGGTTTAAGTTCCTCCGGAAATTGGTTTTGACACCTTACTTTGTGCCAAGACTCTGACATCGTACAGCCTTGAGAATGAAGTGAGCGGTAACCCTTTTCATTGCCTTTTATTTCCGAGCTGAATTAGCTCAATTCTACATATCAATGGAATTTGATAAATTTAGAAATAAACCGTCATAGAGACATTTGAAAGGCTTAGGTGTTTCACAGAAGTAATTAGAAATCGATTAACCTTGCTCAACTTTTAAATCATTAGTAATATGTTAAAATATGCCGAAAATATAATAAATTTATAAATGGTGTGTGTTGGAGATAGAAGAAAATATTAAAGGATGAAAAGGGAGGTAAATGTTAATGGAAAAGATGTAATAGAAAAACGAGGTTTAAAAAAGAAAATATTTTGGAAAGGATCCTGTAAAAGAGTCATAAAATGAAAACTGAAGAAGAAGAAGAAGAAGAAGAAGAAGAAGAAGAAGAAGAAGAAGAAGAAGAAGAAGAAGAAGAAGAAGAAGGAGGAGGAGGAGGAGGAGTAGTAGGAGGAGGACGAGGAGGAAACAAACAAAAAAACAAAGAATGCTCGTAAGATATAAAGAAAGAATGAATGAATGAAAGAAACAATGAAAAATATAAACAGGAATGGAAATAAACAAATAAGAAAAAAGAATTAACAAATACAGGGGAAAGAGAAATAATTTAAATTGGAGTGGAAATACATAATTGAAAATAAGAAAGAAAGAAAGAACGAAAGAAAGAAAGAAAAAGAAAGGGAAAAGCAAATAATATCAGTTGGAGTGGAAAGAAAGAAAAAGCAAACAATCACACAAAGGACAGAGAATATGCAAGATAAATAGGAGTGTAAAATGAATAACAAAATAAAGGCATGCGAAAGAAAGAAAGAACGAAAGAAAGAAAGAAAGAGAGAAAGAAAAAAGAAAGAAAGAGAGAAAGAATGATAAAAATATGCTCAAGAAGAAGAGGGGAAACTATGAGGTAAATAAAAATGAAAAGAAAAGATGACGACGACGTTGAGAACAAAAATCTATGAATGAAAACGAGGCAAGGAGACATGAGAACGAAGCCGATGCTTGGAGGGAGGGTCAAATGATTTATTTATTTAATTGTCCTGGGACGTGAGTTTTAAAGTTTACGAGGAATTATTATCTGTTTATTCCCAAAGGGAGGAGAGACTAATAATAAATTAAAATTTGTTCAGTTCTGCTGTTTCTTAGTCATGATTGCACTAGTCAACGAATGGTAAGAACTTGTAACAGACATTGAATCACGTTGCTGCCATTGTAATTTAAGGACATACAGAGATATATAAGAGAAATTGTATTTCAAAGGAAACTTCGGTGCCATTCAACTATTAGAAATGCTTAGACTATAGGAGTCAAAAGCGTTAAAAGAAACTTAGTTAAAGCCAGTCTCTCAGTTTGAGTGGCCCTGTATACCTTAATAATCGTTATTTGGATTTATGACTTTTACCAGGATCACCCAATCAGCAAAACTCACTCCTGCCAAGCCACAAAGTAAGCAAAAATGATAGATGTTTGATTTATACGGATGTTCTGTCTGTATCATTAACATTATTTCCCCAAAGAGTTTATTTGTTTAAAAGGTACAATCGAATGTTTTACGATTAAAAAAAGTCGATCCTTCATCTGTGAATGTATTAAATATCTCCAGGATTAATGGCTAAATTTAACGCAGTTTGGTTCTTTTCTGTACCGTGTCTATTCAGAACTTGGGCGATTAAATCTCTCCTCAATTTCCAGCTTTTTAAGCTCTTATTAACGTTTGTCTTTTCGCCATCTCTCTGACTAGTTGTTCTGTAAGCCATTTACATATGCATTCTTTTTGGTAGGTTACTCGGTGTTTTCCTCAGACATCTTGCCTTCATGAGATGTGTCAAACTTTCCAAGCCCTGTTAAACTCATTATGTGGCCTACAAATTTCAACTGTCCCTAATTCTACAGAGCCAAAACTAAAGTCCTCTTCTATAGCAATAATGGCAGCATACGGCGTTCGTATGGGAAATCTAGTCTAACTGTTCTTCTCTAACTACTACATGTCTAATGTGGAAAATTAGGTATTTTAAAGAGTTACTAAACCTAAAATATATGTCAGCAATGCAGATAATAATTTTCTTTTAGCTGAAGATAAAAAGAAATTGAAAATCTCAAGACTACGTTTGAAGAAAGCTCTGTCGTTATCATTACATATGATGTTAGTTAAAAAATATATATAGAATCTGGTAATAACTCATTATACAGAAAAAAAACACAAGTCGAAAATCTTGATACCTTAAGTTTACGAGTTAATGCTCACTTAGATATAAAAGAATTCATCTAGCGAGCACACGAGAATTAATCATCTCATCCGCTCTTTTTTAAAGAATTTCACAACAGGAAACAGACGTTTGCTTAGTACTTCATAAACCACCAATTTAGACTATTTCTTTCTAAGTTGACCAATAGCAACACTGAAAATACAAACAAGAACAATAAAATTAACATTTTCCATAGAAACCAAATGCACGTTAAATATAAGTAAGATGAATTTTCCCGTAGAAGTTTTATAAAGAAATACACAAACCCAGTCGACCAGAACAAGACAATTAAATTAATTATTTACTATAAAAAATAAAACAGCTAATCTCATAGTCAACAACATTAACTCACCTTGAAAATCCAAATTACAGAGAACCAATATCATTTTTAAACTTTAAGGAACTGTGTTCCTGAACAAATCCCATTCAAGAATACGTATATTGGCCATACAACTACATGCCTATCAAGAAGACTCACGTTACATATTTCAAAACAGAGCTCAATTAGGACTCATTTAATCACACATGGAAACGTACCAAACTGCATTAGCAACATACTTGTGTAAAATACAAGTATAATGCAATAATACAAGTATAATAGCCTCATCCACATGCGAAAACAAGTCTAACAATAATGGAAGCATTGATAGTAAAAATGAAAAACCCACTCAATAACATCAATTATGAACAGGGCCACATACTGATCGTGCTTGGAAAATAAAAACAAATATTCCCCTCACTTTGGAAACAGAAAAATCTACACATTGATAATGGCTAATAGAAAATCCGAAAGCGCGTATCGAACGTTCGAACAGTTGTTTATGTTCAGAAAAGAAATCATTTATATGAACAAAAGAACAATTGAATAAAAAGCTTGATCGCAATACCATGTCAATTGTCTTTAATGAAATTGTGTAAAAGACGTATTGCTGCCCAATACACTATTCCATTCATATCTATATATTTCTGTCTAACACAGTCTATTCATTATCTATCTAATTATTTTCATGTCTATTTCTCTCTATATCCAACCCGGTCACTTCACATATATGTATGTATGTATGTATGTATGTATCTATCTATCTATCTATCTATCTATCTATCTATCTATCTATCTATCTATCTATAACAGAGTCTATTCACATCTATCTATCTATCTATCTATCTATCTATCTATCTATCTATCTATCTATCTATTCTCTTGCTATCTAACAAAGTCTCTTCACCTATATCTATCTATCTATCTATCTATCTATCTATCTATCTATCTATCTATCTATGTTTCATGTTTGTATCTCTCAGTCTCTTCACATGTATGTATGTATGTATGTATGTATGTATCTATCTATCTATCTATCTATCTATCTATCTATCTATCTATCTATCTATCTATCGCATTCTCTTTATATAGCCTGAATAGAGGGTGCGGCTGGTATGATAGGACACATTTTATGGATTAGTAAACAACTTTCTGAACAAATGAATATAATTATATTTGATTACAAACTAGTAAACATGTAATTTAGCTAACTATTATTTAATTTTATTCAATAAAACCACCACTAGTATCAATAACTGCTTCTACACGAGGTCGAAATCGTCTGCAAGCTCTGAGTAGTTGGTCCTTATTTATGTCAGGCATTACTCGAACTATTGATGTTTTAAGAGAGTCTTCGGTGTTCTGAGGCTGTTTATTAACCTCCTCCTCAACAACGCTCCACACATAATAGTCTAGTGGATTGAGATCTGGAAAGTTAGGAGGCTAAATGTTGGGTGTTATGTGGTCGTACAAATGGTCAGCCATCCATTTTTGTGTTCATAGAGCCTTGTGGGATGGAGCCGAGTCTTACTGGAATATGTAAGGCCTGCCGTTGCATATGTTGTCATTCCAGGGCTTGACAACTGTTTCTAGAACCTCAATGTAAGCAGCAGCATTTACTCTAAGACCTTGTGGAAAAAAGTGTGGTGTCATAACATGTTCTTCATTGCTAACAACACCCAATACCTTAACACATGAAGGAAATTTTGTGCGCATCAATCTTGGCACCACAGAAGGATCTGAACAAAACCATCTGTCATTTCTTCTGTGAAGTTATTGATCTTGATGAAATTTTTTTTCTCATTTCAGAAAAACAAAATCACACCAGCTTCTGAAGGATTTTTAAGTTTGTTTAAAAGCCTTTTAGACCTGTTTAAACGGTTTTCTTTTGTTTTTTCAGACATAAATTGACCTCTCTTCATCACGTAAGACCTGCATCGAATGTCTTCATGAACATTCCTTCTGATTGTTTATTTAGGCACATGCAGATTTTTGGCAATTGACCTCATTGATTGACCTCGGTTTTCATCAATTGTCTGCTTGACTTCCTGAATACATTCGAATGTTCTGACTTTATCAGAACGTGCAGAATGTCTTTTACGTTTTGATAGAGACATTGCGGAACTGTCAACATCTTCTAACTCTTTTCGTATCTTGTGGAAAAACGATCTTGCAACTGTGAGGAAACGTGCAATATCCAAATCGCTAGGATCAGCCTTTAATGCCACAATCACGGCATGCATTTTCATTTCATTTCTTATAATAGTTTTTGCCGTACTTGATTTCTGAAAAATAAAAGCATTAGAATTAAGGGGGAATAAGTCTTAATCTTAAATCTGTATGTTCTCAAATACCAGCCGCACGCTGTATATCAGCTTCTTCTTTTCTTCCTTCCATTCCTTCTTTTTATGTTGTAATATTATAGAACTATTCGATATTATATGACCTGAAGGGTAATCTTTGAAGTAAGCAAATAACGGAATGTTTCTGGACCAATTATTTAGCGAACCCTATAATTCTTCATCCCAATCTTCCACGACGCATGGATAAGACATCAATTTAATTATCTCTCATTATATGCATTGATATCTTTTACCGATTTGACTGGATTTAAAGAAAATAAAGACTTCATGAGAAATTAATTTTCTAAATCTTTACATTTAAGTAATTAGGAAAATTATTGTTTCCTTATTTAAGGAGCGTCTAAAACTATTAAAGTTAAGAAAAATGTAATTGACCTCAGAAAATCGAAAAGCAGGAGCCAAGCACATTTTTGGCGGAAAACGATAAGGTCAACAAATATTTAGGCAAACAAAACAAAAGACGTGAATTGCAGACAGTAAACATTTCTATGGATTTTGTGCACTCTTGCTTTTCTTTTTGTAAACTTGGCTTTACGACAAACGATTATGTTGCGTGTAAATAGCGAATAAGTTTCAGAAGCCCAGCAGTTATGTCTTTTGTGGAATCAGCTAACTGTTGAAAAAAGGAATGTAGTTCATTCACCTAGTTTTTCTTTTGTTGACTTCATTTTTGTTTTGCATGCAGCTGTTAAGCAGAAGAAGGAGACAGCGAAGAGTTTATAAGACTCTGAGAGAAAAAAGGTAGAAGGAAGATGGAGAGACAGCAGAAGTAGAGATGGTAAGATTAATGAGACAGAACTTCAGAAAGAAGAAGAAGAAGAAGAAGAAGAAGGAGGAGGAGGATGAGGAGGAGGATTTCAGAGGAGAATTTTTATATTCGAGAAAAATGAAGCGGAAAACAGAAGAAGAAGAAGTAACGTGAGCGATCCAGGGAAAAAAGATACGCAGTGAGCATTTCTGTATTCGGTACAAAAACAAAGGGAAAAACAGAAGAAAAAGATGAAGAAGAAAAAGAAGATACGCAGGAAAAACTTTTTTATTCGAAAAATAAAAAAAAAACGAAGATAAAAACAGATGAAGAAGAAGAAGAGGAAGAAGAAGAAGAAGAAGAAGAAGAAGAAGAAGAAGAAGAAGAAGAAGAAGAAGAAGAAGAAGAAGAAGAAGAAACATAAGAAGGTGGAGAAGAAAAAGGAGGTGAATAATAATAATAATAATAATAATAATAATAATAATAATAATAATAATAATAATAATAATGATGATGATGATAATAATAATAATAGGTGAGAACAGAATGATGAAATTAACCATTGAAGTCAAAGGATTTGTAACATAATTTCTATTGTCAAGTGGCAAGACCCGTAACTCTGATATTGACCAATCATCGCTTACCACCGCTTAGCGGAAAAGGGGAACGTAATACGTTGAGATCAAGTTTAAAATTGATTCCAGTGGAAGACACTAAAAACGTAAGTCGTTTTAACCCTACGAAAATGTATGTAATAGTTTTTTGTTTTTGTAAATAATCCTCAAAACGAACATTTCTCCACTTGATATGGTCAAGTGAGAAGTAAAATGGAGTTTCGCTGTCGTAGATATTCTGAAGATGCTCACTCCTCACTTTTCAGCCTTGAAAGAGTTCAAATGCCTTCACGCGGCCTCCTTGTAGGCGGTGAAATATTTCCCACTCTACAACCCGTTTCACACAGACAAACTGTCGCGATTCTTTCGATATTCTGTCACAATTTCCAGGGTAAATATTCTGACGGACAACATTTATTTGTTCCAATAATTCAGACACTCACAGGTAAAACTCACCATGCCAGAACCAACAAGACTATGTTTTCCAGATCGCTTTAATCTTAACTTCTTCAAGTGCAAAAACTATCCTTATATTTCTTACACATCTTACCATCTTACCATAGTATGCCTTACCTTCATAAAATAACCTCATTCACCAACCCTCTACATACTCTGCATAAATATGATTTTCTCTCTTATCCATACAGTATTTTTCGGGGCACTTCGACGTGCTGTAATGATACTGGGAACTTCAGATTTTCGGTCTTGTACCAGATATAGTCTACACTTAGAAAATCATTGGAACACTTCGATTTGGTGCAATGATTAGTTTGTCTTGCTAGATCACTCAGCTGTGAGTCCATCCCTTACTGGATGCTCCAATTTTTAGGCCTTGTGCCGAATCTAGCCTACGCTTACTAAATCGTCATGCAGTATTTGTCGAAAAATGTTATCTATTTTTCCGCACAAAGTTGAACGTTTGACTCAAAATCACAATTAACGTTGAACTCCTTAAATATTCCTGTGGGAGGGGGGGGTTGCCAAAAAATTAAACAAATTACTATCGGCGTGTCTATTAACTGGAGACCGCTCAGGCATGAGAGATCAGCCCAGGCGCAACCGATTTAAACGAAATGAGGTAACTAGAACTTGGATGGCGGTCTCCACGGAACAAGATTTTAGGTAACACTCCCACCAGACCCTATGAAGTGGTAGTGCAGAAATGGCTAGAACGAGAAAGACAGTCTGGTAGAACGTATAAAGAACTGAACAATATCATAACAATAATTCAGCTCGCACGTGACTCTTGGAGATATTAAACTAATTTTGGTAAATAGCTATGAGTGCAATTTATTTATTATGCACATTGGCAGGAGGGAGAAGTCGTGGTAGATTTGAAAAATATGAAATACAATTTTATATCTTGTTTCGACGAAGAGCTTGAGAATAGCGTGAATGGTTTGCTAACGTTATTACCAGCGAGTGCCAGGTTAATTTCGAGGTTGCATAGGAACTGAATATTCTTCCCCATTATGCTACATGGCATCTGGGGATGCCTATGTGTTTAATAATTCCTCCTGCACCAAATACTTTCAATAACATCACACCGCGCAAAAGTTACACTCTTTTAATTTCCGACATTCTATTTGAAGGTATAAAAATAAAACGGTAACAAAAGTTTTCAATGTTATTAGGATAAACAGTGAGTTAAGAAGTATGTATCCTTTAGTTTTCGCTAATAAATATTATATGATTAAAAGAATAATTATGTTGTAAGTTAGATTTGGTAGAAGGCCAGATTGGCATAGCTTCAGTCATTCAATATTTCCGCAAAAATTATGCACACACAAACACATGCATATTATATATATATATATGATTATAGACTCTCCCGTCGTTGTCGACGTATGAGTGTCTTTCAGTTCAGTTTTTATGTTTATGTTTCGTAGGAGTCAACACTTCAGCACATTTACAAACAAGTCCACACGAGAGACATGCTGATAGGTTGACCGTCATATGGGCAGACGTATTAGCCCGAGATTTAGTATTGGTTCTTTATTCTCTCAGATGATTGGGATGATTCTTTTCAAAGTTAGTTATACCTCGGTGGCAGTTGTTTTTCCAGTGTGCTCGGTTTTCACACCAAGATCAAACTCCTCTATAGGGATGTTTGCAGCATTTAATTTGTATTTCAGTTTTTCCTTGAAGCGTAACCAAGGATAGCCTACATGACCTCTTAAGGCATTAACTAAAAACACAAAACAAAACAAAAAACAATAAACGCGATAATATTTTTAAAATAAATAAACGCACGACTTTGGGTGCAATATAAAAGGAGAATGAAGGAAATAGAAAAAGAAAAAGAAGAAGAAGGGGAAAGAGATGAAAAATAAGAGTAACGGTAAGGGTTAATTGAAATGTACATTTTTATTTATTTAGCCTCGAATGTGCTTAAGAGGAATATCTTAATATGTATGCAAGGATTCAAGACTTCAAATTTTCTAGTTGAAAAGGTTCTTTGGATCCGGAAATGTCATAATTGCTAATTTTACCCTTTGGCAGAGGACGCAAATATTGTTGTGGTTGTTATAAGGCATCGCGTTTTAAAAAATTGTCCACCTTACAATAGGATCCCTGGTGCTTTTTTTTTCTTTTAAATTCCACACATGGTCAGCAAGTTTGGTAGAGCCCCTAAGACTTACTAGCTTGAATGACGACCTATGTAAAACCGAATCAATAATCATAGAAGTAGCAGATATTAACGACCAGAATAAAACGTACATAGGATGTACTGAATACACTTTAAAACGCAGATGGTACAATAATAATTCGTCACTCGAGGTAGAGGGATAAGTTTGGAGTCCATTTATGTGCATAGGAGTGAAAGGCAACGATTTATCCAAGCATTGAATTGTAGTGATCGGGGAAACACGTGTTGAGAGTCGATTTCACAGAGGAGTGATTCGCGGCAAGAACGTGTTCAAGTGCAACTTACTTCTCACTGATAAGATACGGAGGAAATGTGGGTGGTTTGTTACTATGTAAGTGGCATAGCGTGTTGTGAAGGTTTGCCTCGGACGGACCAGGGAATGTAGTTCGTCCGAGCACTTCCCGTGGAAGTGACAGTAGAGCAAAGAGAGGCTGCCACAACCCGCCCGTGGGAGAGAGGTTGAATGCTGGCGAATATTTCGTCACCCACAAGGGCTCGAAAATGCTTTTGAATTGTATAAAGTCTGGAGAGTGCGGTCTGATCAGCTCCGGCCCAAATATGAGAAAAGTACTCCATTTTTAGTCCAATCTGTTTTTTCTAAAGATAGAGCATAGTAGGAGGAGTAAAATACTTACTGAATCGGTACAGGGAGCCAACCATTTTACCTGTAATGGATCGTATTCAGTTCGGGTTTGACTTTGAGGACCAACAGTCTTTCGAGGCACGGTGCTTCCGCGATAAGACCATCGTTTATCGTCTGATGGTAGTTCGGGGTGTATAAGTAAATACTATTAATTTTCACTTATCATGTACCTTCTCAGTGTTTCTAGGGTAACCACAGGTTTCGATACTTGATTTTAAGTTTGAGATCAATTTTAAGTTTCTTGACGAGTTGTTATCCACACATTGCACACATTGTCAAAAAAATATTGAAAATAATTTCCTATGATTAATCTCATTTCTTGTAAGGAGAAAGATGTTTTCATTCCTCTTTTGATTTTGTAAGATTATCTGGTTAAAAATGCAGCGAAGTAATTATAATTTAATCATCAAATAATATAATTCTTTTGCATTAATAATAAATTTTGATTTTCAATTAATTAGATTTGGGAATAAAATAACCCATAGAGCTGTTGATATACCGCTAAAGAAAACAAACTAAACCAAACCAAACACATACATAAAGGATATATATATATATACATATATATATATATATATATATATATATATATATATATATATACATATATACATATATATATATATACATACATATATATATATATATATATATATATATATATATATATATATATATATATATATATATATATATATATATATACTACAAAAACGTAAGCTTGCTAGTTATTTTAAGAAGAATTTCATCGGATAAATGTGTTGATTTTCTTCATCTATAAGATGCGTTCCTTCAGGACATTGGCGTTCATAGCTCCCACAATTTCCTGTCAATTGTAGCTCTGAATATATTTTGTCTTTTCATTATATCCCCTAAATATTCCCCCATCCTTTTACTCATGTTCGCTAGGGAGTTTATGCTTTGTTTTCCTCTGATGCATTTGCTTGATCAGGAAAAAAAACATTGTATATTTTTTCCTCATCACATTTGTCCTCTCTCTCTATCTCCCCCTCTCTCTCTCTCAATAATAATAATAATAATAATAATAATAATAATAATAACAACCTTGAAATAGAAAATTAAAAAATGACCCTGAAATAGAAATCTAAAAAATGTGGCACATGGGAACATCAACAATCCCTGTTGTAGTTGGAGCCCTAGGGTTGGTTTGAAAAGATTCCAGTAGACTAATTGAAGGGATTCCTCGAAGTCCTTGTCTCAAAGAGATACAAAAAATTGTTTTCACAATTACAGCCCACATAGGGCTTTATCTATGTAATTTGTTTTTGTCAGTGGAAAGTGTCATGATGACATTGCTAACCTTAGGTCCCTGGGCAGTACACGGAAAGAAATGTGTAAACGCCAGAAATCAAAGGAAATAATAATAATAATAATAATAATAATGATAATAATAATAATTATTATTATTATTATTATTATTACATTTCCTTTGGTTTCTGGTATAATCACATTTCTTTCCAGGTCCCCACGAGATACCTAAGGTCAGAAATGGCGCATGACATTTTCCTCTGAGCAGTTTTGAAAATAAAAAGTCGCACATATTTTACATTAATAAAACCCTTCGAATGTGTGTGCTGTACTTGTGAATACTACCAGGGAGGATTCCTTCAATGAGACAACTGGAATGTTTTCCAATCACTCCAAGAGCTCCAGCTAGGAGTGGAATTGTTAATGTGCCCATGCGCCACATTTCTGAGATTTCAATTTCAAGATGCTTGTATTTTGATAGTTTAGAAGATCTTCAATGATACATTGCAGTCTGAAGAGATTGCCATGTCAATAATGAGGCTCATTCTTCTTTGCGATCTCTAATCACGATGTCAGGGCGGTTAGCTTTCATTTTCCTGTCTCTGTGTATTGCAAAGTCCCATAAAATTGTTACACGTTCTATCCCCTTAACCGGGTCCGGGTGGTGTTCATTCCAATTTCTTGCAGTTTCCTTTCCGTAAGTTATGCAGATTTTCCAGTGTAGATATTGCCCCACTTTGTCGTGCCGTGTTTTATATTCAGTGGGTGCTAATACCGCGCAACCTTGTAGAAGATAGTCAATTGTGTCTGGATATTTTTCCACAGAATCTGCATTTTGGACTAACACGATTTTCAGTGTGTTTGTGCTTGGTAATTTATAGCTAGCAAGCATTGGTCCTGTATAACAAGAATAAAACCTTTAGTTTCATCTTTTAACCCTGTTCTACGTAGCCACTGATGGCTACGGGGTTTGTCTACATCAGCCTGTTTGGTACGGGCAGAATATTGACCGAGAAGCAGTTTATCTTGCCATTGTTTCTTTATCTGGTCAGTAGCATTTGCCTTTGCTTTCTTTTTTTTAAGTATTTGGCAGCTTCAGTCGGTGTATTATTCTTTACTTTTATTTCTTCACCTACTTGAAACTCCATTTTGAACTTGATGGCTTCCTTGTTTACTAAATACTACTACTACTACTACTACTACTACTACTACTACTACTACTACTACTAATTATTATTATTATTATTTCCAATATTATTCTATTAGGAGGTATCTTCACATTTATTTGTCAATAAACCAGACATCTCCTTCGTTGAATAAGAAACAAAATGTCTTCTCATTGTTGTCGCTGTTTTCTGGTGACATAAATATCATCGTCAAAGAAAATGACAACTTCTGAATGGAAGTTTCCAGATTATAGGACATTTAGACCACAAATTGTCCCAGTTTGCTCGACACGAAAACTGTTCTCTGATAGGTACTATCTGAGATCTTACGACTTTATGCAGGACAACCATAACGCAAGATCTGTTTATGGGCACATGAAAGAAGATAATTTGTTTATAAAACCATTTAGCGTTTCTTTTTTTTTTAATCGAGTTAACCACATGCAAGGCAGTAATATTATTGAGACACACAGTTTTATTGGCGTGGAAGAGTTTAAAACAGAAACATTACTCAGGAGGACAGAATAAAGCGATTGACATTGCATTTAAATTTTTGAAGATTAAAATTGGCTGGAAAACATAGAGTTGGAAGGAAGATCCACAAGCTAGAAGTCTGAGAAAAGGTATGTTAGCGTATAATTTACAGTTACACGCAGACAACGCAACTGTAAATTGGTGAGAACTCGTCGCTAGTCTAGTACTGCGCTTAAATTCAAAGAGTCTCGGCACCATTGCTAAAACATATGACATAGTATGTATTTACAGTTTATAACATACGCAATTATATGTGTGTTAGTGCGTGTCTGTATTATCTTTTTTTATAGGTAAGAATTACTCTTCAACTTTGTGTGGCAAAATTCTCTGAGACAGCGTTTCGATAGAAATACTTGTGACTTTGCAAAACATATATTAAAACAAAGGAGACGACAGGGCCTATCTATCCGCCGAAAAGTCTAATGACGAAGATGCCTGGGACGAAGCGTCGGCCCGATAACACAAGGCTTGAGATTAGCTGGCTAGTTTTCTTCATAGCCAATCAGATTGCTTCTCATATATCTTGTACATCTAGGCTTTTCAATGGCGGTTTTTGTGATAGTTTGCTGTGTTCTATGATATTTACATCGATTTTTTGTTTTCCAAGTCAAGGCAACTCTAAGAATTGATATCAATTCCTTATGGGTCATTCATTGCTGAAATGTAACGTTCCTGAGAAGTTTCGAGTAATAAATATATGTTATTTTGCTTTCACAACTGAATACATGGTAGATGATCATCAGTCTTTTGTGCATATACATGTTTGTGTGGACATAATTACTAGAGTCTATGATACGTGTTTTCTCCGGTAGTTTTGTTGAAGTTATATTTTGGAATACAGTTTGGTTTAAGAAATTGCCGGATATTACATGGCATAATGTTATGATAGAGTTCTTTCATGCTGCTGTTCGATTGGTTGGTTGGATTTCTTTAGCGCATATCAACATCTATGTGTTATTTAATGCTAAAATCGAAATAATTTGGACACAATATATTTTGAACGCAATTGTATGTCTTCAACTACAGAGAGAATGGATTGCTAATCATGTTGCTTTAAAAGGCATTGTTGCTCATTTTACTATAAATAGGTATTGTTACTATTTTTTTCTAAACAAAAATGTATTGTGGGTACTTTTACTATAAAAATGTATTTTTCTGCTTTCATAGTTTTTTGTTTTTGTTTGGAGGTTAACTATATGCCCATAGCTTGGACCCTAACAGGGGCCTCCACCCAGAGTAAGGTTGCTCCTGGGAAGAATAATAATTAAAATAACTAAAACTCTCCAATCTTCCGATCAGAGGTCTTGTTGCGGAATGTAATCTTAATACCCAGCACAGGCGAGGATTCTTCGAAATTGTCTTGCGTTGTGAATCGTCTTGTTGCCAACATGCCTCAAGAATAAAATTCGCCTTTGTGAAATCAGTGTACTACAACAAGATAATAATTATTGACAATAAATTGTTTCACTCTGGCTAATTTCTGGACTTTAATTTAGCAGGTATCAAGTCATTTCTCCTTTCCGACCGAGACGAGGCTCGCGATTGGCTAATAATTCGAGAAATGTCAATTTGGTATATCACTGGTCAGGTCTGTGAAAATCTAAAAATAAAACATATTTAAAGTAACTTCAACTAGTTTTTTGTCTTCTTTAAATAGTAGGACACATAGAAGAGATATCATAATTTTATCCATAGACTTTTTGACGACGTTCTTTATTTTATTTCGTTGTTTAAGATCAAAAGCCATTGTCTCACATTCATTCGTTTATTCAGTTATGCATACGTCCGATCAATAAAAGACTGGCCAGGTTACAAAATTACCTGTGGCAGAAGAGACGAAGACAAAGGAAGGTTTCATTGTTTCTATAGACGTTTAAGATAGACACAACTGGAAGCCGAAACTAAAGAACAACAAGACAGAAAAAAGAGGTAAGGGAAAATTAAAGCAAAAAAAAAAAATTCACTTGGCTCTAAGACTTCTATTGTAGGTAGTAATATTGGCTAAAATCTAGCATTTGCTTACGGCAATTACTTTTTCATTCTCAATATGTATGTATGTGTTCACATCGCCAAATAAGTATGAATGGTTATTACTTTTTTCCCTGAAGAATACATTACGTCATAATATAAAGTGTCCTTATACAATTTAATTATAGCGACAAGTGGAAAAAATGGCGGAACAACATAATAGAAAAATGTTTTCATATATTCTGTGAGTGTTTCTTTTTTTTACTTCATTCTCATCAGGTAGAATGGCGGTTTGCCAGGTAGATAATGCCAGTTAAAAGCCCCTACACTCAGAGAAGAAATACCATAATTAATTTAAATGATAAACCTCTTTCTATATTACACTTAAAGTGATAGATAGAAAAAAAAGCAATATACTTTGGTGTCATACCAATCAAATAAGCTAGAGTTAATTTGCTTGGATATATTATACTTTTTGGCCAGGTCCTATTTATGCACTATGTATCCGTGATCGGTTTTAATAAGAGTTTTAGAGAACGAACGAGTTACGGTCATGGACGTTCAAGAATTTTATCACTATTATTTTTTTTTTAAATATACGATGGTCGGCTGGAAGGTTGATAGCCTGACCAACATATAAAAGTAAGTAAACACATCAGTTGCTAGACAGAAATACATGCAAGCGTATCGGAATGCAACAATTGCCCGACCAACTAGAGTGCTTAATTATATTTCTATCTTGGTCAGACTACAAACCTTTTAGCCGACACTCGTAAGAGAAATGAATTTTAAGCCGTTTAAGCGGATTCTATATTTAATCCACCATTATTTTTCTATTAATTTATATGTAATATTTATGTGTACACGTGACTGAATACTAACCCTTGTTTATGTTTTTTTCTTTTCAAATGGTGAGTCTTATGGCTACCGGTATGGAGAGTGAAGGTTCTACTAAAGAAAAAGTGCCATCTGATATGAATCAAACCTACACACGCTTTTTATGTTGGGAAATAGCATTAAAAATAAGTGTGATTCTTCATTGATTCACAGGTAGCTATTACAGCAAATCAAGCTTAAATTCATTAATGTTCATCGGTGTTTGGAATCTTTCGAAGACTATATATGTCTAAGTAATTTTAGTAATCGAAATGTACACAATATTAATTGATGCTTTTAATAGACGTTTTAAATTATGTTTTAATGGACGTTTTTAATGGATGTTTTTAATTGGATGTTTTCTATGGATGTTTTTTAAAGAATGTTTTTCATAGATCTTATTAATGAATGTTTTAATGGATGTTTTTAAGGAATGCTTTGAATGGATGTTTTTAATGGATGTTTTTAGTGGATGCTTCTAATGGATATTCTTAATAGATTTTATGAAAAATAACACTTGTCGTTCGGGTAGTGTAACAGATATCGGACCAGAAAAGGGAGCCGAGTTCTCCACAGCTATAGTTTGAGCAGCATAGTTGACCGGATGGATTAATGTACTTGTTATTTATTTACTTGTTTATTTTGGTTAATTTATTTGACTTGATATTTATTTTCATTTTTTATTTTATATATTTATTTATTCTTTTCGGTTTTTGATGTTTTATTAACGTAGTAAAAATTTTGGTGGGAATTGTTTAGGTTACTTATTTAATACTTTGTTTTGGTCTGGGAAGATAAAATTATTTATTCGTGCAATTTTTGGACTGATTGCTGTAGTCAATTCTGATATTTTGGCGGGGAACAGTTTTTAAATTGTTTATTATTTTATTTATTTATTCATTTGCATTGATTATTTTTACATGTTTTTGCTTATTTATGCTTATTATTTATTAGTTCAAACGGTTATTTTAGCGGTAGCGATTTGTTAATTTATTTATTTGGATTAATGTTTACTTATTTTTCTTATTCATTTGCCTATTTTTTATTTTGTATATTTTCATTTACTCTGTTCGATTTTCGATTTTTGTAAAACAAATTCTATCGTTATATAGCAGTTTTAGATATTTTCTCGTCCAATGTTTGGATTGATTGTTGTAGTCTATTCTAACGGTTATTGGTTTGTTAATTTGTTTATGTTTTACTTTATTTATATTATTTTTACTTGTATTTTGTGTATTTATTTTTTTATTTGTTCAATTTCGTCTATTATAACGGGAGTGGTTTGTTAATTTGTTTATTATTTGTTTGGGTTGATTTTTAAGTAACGTAGTAACAATTTGTTTTCAGGTCTGCATTTTGAGATGAGCTCAGATAGTATTTTATTTTTGTCTGGGAAGGTAATAATAGCTATTTATTCCTCCAGGCATTCGGACAATGTAACAAGAACATATCTCACTAAAGAAACTATAGTAGCGTATTCTGATCTATTAATTGAAAGGAATGGATTATTTTGCCTTAACATACTTATGTTTGCAATCAAATTAAACTTCACATATTTCTTCTGGAGATATATACAAAATGGGATGAGAACCAGTGATTGAATGGACACGTCACATACAACAAGAATAATAATAATAATAATAATAATAATAATAATAATAATAATAATAATAATAATAATAATAACAACTGTATGCTGAGCTTAAAAATATAATGTCGTTCCCTACGATCGGGTCAGAAGATATTGTCTGTGTGATATGTTAAAAGTATTGCACACACACACACACACACACACACACACACACACACACACACACACACACACACACACACACCCTTATATATGATGGACTCTCCCGTCGTATTCGACGTAAGAGGGTCAAGCAGCTCATTCTTAGGAACCGACAGCCGAGTCACCAGCACCTATTATTTGATTATAGTGGGGAAGGCTTTGTGCTGAACCTACCACACATTGTAAAGGGCCGAATACAGAGACCTGGTCCCCAAACGACTTTCGGCAGCTTTTGAATTCAGTGTTGTCCTTCCCCTAGACCCAAACTGTTCTGCTATTTACCAATAGTTGGAGGGAGAAGAAGAAGATTAGTACCTTTTCCAAGGGTATCAGCACATAAGTAAATGCAATGGATTCTCTTATTCCTAAATCTAATCCGCAATATATACATACATACATACATATATATATATATATATATATATATATATATATATATATATATATATATATATATATATACAGAAGATAAAGAGTCAATGGTTGATAGCTACTGAGGAGTGGAAGCAACAATTACAAAAAGGTTCTCCTACGAAACTCTGGATTCGGAGTGATGATAATAGCATCAATCAGCTAAGTAACACATGATATATTTGTATTAAGAATTTGGTTGGTTGTTATTTAGCGACATGTCGACATCTATGGATTATTTACGCATTTTTTCTAGATGATAAAGGTTTTAGAGATACAAGTCATACTAATTAATTTTTATATTTTATCCTTTACTATAAATATCATATTAATATTAATATATTTAATATATTTTTAATGACATAATAGGTTAGATAGGATGCTGTCTATATTACAATAACAAAAGAGTATATTGTGTGTGTTTAGTAATATTACGTATGTGGAATTAAATAAAAAGTCAAAAGGCCATTAGCTTATCTCACCTGTTCTCGCGGAACCGTTTGAGATCTTTGCGAAACCTTAGGGTTTCAGGGAACCTCGGTTGATGATGAGATGAGGTGAGATTCATATCTTTTCCTAGTGTATTTACGCGTAAGTGAATATAACGATTCCAAATGGAATTGGAACTCGGCTCTCCGATTAACTATTCGGAGCCATTATCTATTACACTACCCGCATATCCAAGCTTAAAGCACATGGTCTTCTCAAGCGGTTACCCATATAGGCGCTGACTAGGCTATATGTTGCTTAACTTCGGTTACCGTATAGGAACAGCTATTTCAACTTGAAATTGACACCCGGCGTAGAAGAGCTTAAATTATCAATTAACTTGCTATTCTAATATGAAAATTTATTTTTTATCAACATATGTTGTAGCTTAATAAAAAATGTTATCAATTTATTTGCATAAGAGTTTATTTACTCAGTGTAATCATATCCTGATAAATACTGACATCAACACAGTCATTTATAATAACAATACAGTAAAATTTCACTGCTTTCCTATTTTAATTTCTGATGAATCGTAACTCTTCAGATAATAATTGCATAAGATCATGGCGAGTTCTATGACAATAAAATACACGTTTAATTTCCTCTATCATCTCGCAAAATATTTGAGCTCAAAAACTTTAACAAAATATTGCTCATAACAAACATAAAAATGAACATAGGTTGTTATTTCAAGAAGTGGGTACAAATAAAAACATTTGGAAAATAGTCAACTTTTTCTATTTAACAAAATATCACTTTTTCTTCTTTCCTTTCATTTCTTAATTCATTTTCTCACTGAAATCATGTAGCGCATGTCATATTTTTTTGTCCGCAATGAAAACGTGTTAGTTCATTATTTATGAGGTATTGGCAGGAGACGTTTAAAAATTGTTTGTTTGTTTGTTTCTTTCTTTCTTTCTTTCTTACTTTCTTTCTAAATCTCAACCTTACGATCGTTTCTTTAATAACAATAATTTAAAAATAATTACCGTCCTATCAGTCTCCTACCCCTCTTCGGCAAAGTCTTCAAAGCTTTAATCAACGCCGAAGTCGTTAACCACCTTACATCCCAGGGTCTGCTTTCAAACAAGTAATATGCTTACGGCCATCACTGAAATTGTCTACCAAGCTCTTCAAAATAACGGAGAAGATCGTGCCGTGGCTCTAGACATCTCCAAAGCGTTTGATAGGGTTTGCCATGTCGGTATTCTTCGCAAGCTTCAGGGTTATGGGATAACAGGTCGGTAGTCGTTCTCAATGGATTCTCCTCCAGCTCATATCCCACGAACGCAGGTATTCCCCAACGCTCCATCCTAGGCCCTACTATGTTCCTTATCTTCATTAACGATCTTCCTGACGCCATAGATTCCCAAGTAGATTCCCATTATCAAAGATGACAATTACATTGCAATATATTAAGCAATACACGGACAAAACAGTGATGATAGTCTGTTTCTGTTTACATGGACGATTTCAAGCAACGAGAAACTCGTGCATATAAGACGTTGGAAGCGAAAATCGCACCGCAACTCATGACGTCAAACATGACCACGCGAGAGTGAATTCGAGAAGTATTAAGTTTGGGAAGACTTTGGTATAAACCAATGGCTTCTGTTACCAATTTTAGGCATTTAAGAATATTTGTGGAGATTTCATAGTTTATTTTGTTCAGGTTAGGTTTCAACTGTTTTATGTATATAGCTTCAAGAATTTTTAGTTTTTGTTTATTGTTTTCATGTTTAAGTATAGTTGTGCTTTCAACAAGGATTTTCCGGAATTGTGTATGTGTCCAAGCATGTTGTTTTGAATGCCTAAAATTTTAGAGTTATCATTCAAATGTAGAGTCAAGCATCGTGAAAGCGAGTTTGTGGTGTGACCAACATACGTATTATTTAATTCGTTGGAGATACAATCTCCCAAAGGGCACTTGAATTTGTAAACTATGTTTGGTTTTTGAAAATCGCTAACCGGGTGAGAATAATCACTGAGAATAATTGAGTTGGATATACTAGATTTAGTGTAGTATATGGTTAACTTAATTTGTTTTTGCTAGGATCTGTTGTAGACATATTAGTATTTACTCATTTCTTTGGTATATTTTCATCTTGTTTATAATTAGCCAATGGTGAATTTATTGTATAAAATTACGCTTTAGTATTTAAAAATATTGTCTGTGTATTGCTTAATATATTGTAATGTAATTGTCATCTGTGATAATGGCTTATGTAAGCCGAAAGCTTAGATAGGATTAAAAAATATGTATCAATATTGTGATTTTCTTTCTTCGTTTAATGATAATGTTATTAAGCTTATCAGACGATATGAAAAGAATTTACATAAAATAGACAACACTTGTCTATATTATTTAATAAAACACGCATCAATGAAAAAATGCTGCCTAAATACACACGCACACACACACACTATATATATATATATATATATATATATATATATATATATATATATATATATATATACACATACATGTGTGTGTGTGCGCGTGTGTGTGTATTAATGTGGATAAATCGGATAACTAGGTATTAGCTACCATATATACGTGCGTTAGCGTGCATACATAGGTAAGCGAATAATTATTTTGCTCAATTTAATATCAGGTGTAAAAATAGTGCTCAATGTGGTTTGACTGAGCTAAGAAATATGCATTAATAAATATACATATACCTAGCTTCGAAGAGCAACTTAAAGTGTTGTTGTTCTACCACTTCATCAGGCACGAATTATTACTATATATAAATATGTGTGTGCACGCGCGCGTGCTATACTTCTACCATACTATACCTTTTTGTGTTATTAAACTATCAAAATTTTCTCTTGCTGCCTTTAAGAATTTGATGTTTTTATCTTTGTCAATATCTTATTGAAGAGGATTATACGACTGGCTTCTGAAAATGTACATACTATATAATTTAGTAACTCCGGAGTTCAATAGAATTAAGATATCCTTTTTCAAGTCACTAACGCAAGCCATCTCCATAAAATCTCCTATATTGCCTTGCTTAAATAACGATTTTCAACAATAGGTCGGGCGAAGAATATTTCAGCACCCTGTTGTATATATGAATAAAGCGATTGTACACCTAATACAAAGTATTCTTTAGCAGTCTAAGCTCTTCGATTATTGCTAATTCACAGAATATTTCCATCCGGGTTCCTTGCAAGGTTAAGCTAAAATTAATAAATCTATAGTTGGCATCATCCTCTTGTATGGTTTTGAAAATGTGTAGCATAATTGGTAGTCTGGGTTACACACTGAATTTTACAATTTTAACTAAAGTATCTAATTGTGAATAATCTTTCAGTCTTAACTATGAGCGTCAATATAAAATTTAGTCGTGTTCCTCTTGGAGTCCATATGTAAATATTTTCGGGTCCATAATCTAGCTTATGAGTAAATATTGGTTTAGTTCATATTTTAGTCCATTTGCAAACATTGGTTTGGTTCATACTCGTGTCTATAAGCAAACATTGGTCGGATTCCTACTTGAGTACATAACTAAATATTACTTCAGAGTCTGTCTATATTTCTGAGATGAGGTATTATATACAGTTTTTTTCATTAGTCGGACTATTGTCCTCATCTTTGTCGCCATATTTCTCACAATGTTTCGGCCGTAGTACGCTCCGGCCTTCTTCAGGTGGTAGAAAAGTCTACCTCAGTGATAAAAATAAAGGGTTCAGTTCGAAATTCCAACCACCTGAAGAAGGCCGGAGCGTACAACGGCCGAAACATTGTGACAAATATGGCGACAAAGATGAGGACAATAGTCCGACTAATATAAACACTGTAAATATTACTTGTATTCATACTCGAGTTTATAAATAAACATTGATTTGATCACATTTGAGTCTGTAGGTACATATTTCTTGGATTCCTAATTGAGTATATAGGTAAATATTGGTTGGGTTCCTACTTGAGACTATAGGTCAACATTGATTGGATTCATACTTCAGTCTATAGGTCAACATTGGTTGGATTGTCACTTGAGGTAAGCATGAGTTGGATTCATAATTCAGTCTGTAGGTCAAAATTGGTTGGATTCATGATTCAGTCTATAGGTAAACATTGGTTGGATTCATAATTCAGTCTATAAGTAAATACTGGTCCGATCCCTATTTGAGTCTACAAGTAAATTAGTTGTGTACATATACGACACTATAAGCAAACATTGATTGGGTTAATACTCGAGTTTATAAGTAAACCTTTGTTGCACCCATATTCGAGTCTATATACAAACATTCTCCATGTTCATACTCTAGACTTTAGTAAACATTTTCTTGGGTTCATTCTTGAGTTTATATGCAAACATTACCTTCTTCCTTATCAAGTCTCTTGACAAGTATAGGGCTGGTTTATGCTTAATTATATAATTAAATCTTGATATATATATATATATATATATATATATATATATATATATATATATTAGTTTAGTTTACGTGCATCAACTTCGAACGTGATCCCTTTTGTGTCGTGTTCTTCCTCCTCTGCCGGAAAAGAAAGTGAATGCATTTTCGGAGCCACCGGCAGGTGGAGGCGTTTTGATACAATGCGAAACTAAATCAACTTATGAGCGATCTGTGTATGATTCAGTCAGTGTCACCCTAATAAGCGTCTTACCACCGTATCAAGATGAAACACCGGTTCTCGTACGATCACTGATGTTAAGCAACATCGAGCTTGGCCAATAACTAGATGGGTGACCGCCTGGAAATAAAAGCCTATAAGCTTGGATGTGCGAGTGATGTAATATAAACCGGCTCGGAATTGGAATTCAGACGGCAGAGTTCAAATTCCAATCGGGTTTTTATATTCACTCGCAAATAGCCCTGGGAAAGGTACGAATTCACCTCATCTTAGTAGGAATTGTATCAGTAAATCATTATTATGCTAAAAAATATCATAAATTATTTCCTGGCTTTAAATAACCTGCAAAAGGTTGATAAACCGTAGGAAACAAAATAATCAATCACACTACAGTCACTCTTTTCGCATTCGACCGGATTAAAGCATGAATTGAATCTCGTGTGACTGAGAACAATTATTACAAAACTATTTCTAAAGTAGGGTGGAGTTAAAAATACAAAAGTGCCAATATAAGTTATAACAAATTTATTAACAAGAATGAAAAGAAAGAATGTATGCGTTATTTAAAGTGATGTATTGAAATCCAGGGCGTGGGAAAGTAATCCACGTGGAATAAAAATACAATGTTTATAAGTATTTAGAGTTGGGCCGGAGAATGGTTTAGATATCCGTCGGCAAATGTCCATGATTTTCCGCGGCTTTCTGTTATTTTGTTTTAAACACGTTATCTTTAATACTTAAAGCCTAAAGTTGAAAATGAACTTTTTGTAAACTCCTGTAGAATAGACCAATATGACCGTTGTTGGCTTAGTTCCCTTGCTTGAAATATTAACCTTTCTTCTTGCTTACCTCCTCCTGATTTTCGAAAACTGCTACTAGGGGACGCTTTCCGGACTATAAATACTCGGCGATATTTTCTCTGTCCATCTTCATCTTACTTTCCACTTATACGACAACATGGAAATCTCACGCCGAAGATCGCTTTCCCCTTTTAGGAAACGCGGGAACAATGCATACACGCACGTATGCACGCAAATTTGCTCACTACACATACTTTGGACAAAAAACAGTTTCCACTTGTAATCATTTGCTGTTAATACATTTGTATTTGTTTGTTTGTGTGTGTGTACATATATATATATATATATATATATATATATATATATATATATATATATATATATATATATATATATTGGTCCTTTCATTTACATTTCAGTTCTTTACGTTGACTCATATCCCGAGTCTGCCATGTTGGTTGTGGGCATTTCAAGAGACATAAGTTTTTATCCCCTATCTCATCTCTCAGTGAGTACAACGGCCTGCAACACCCCATAAATACATATCTATCAGAATTATAATAAATATATCTAATACATCTACCAAAATATTTAATAATAATAATAATGAAGTCGATTGAATTATGATTTGGACAATAAGGGCAACTTCAGAATAAAAAAAAATATGCAATTTTTTACATCATTTATATCTGTATTTTCCTCATCATTATTATTATGACAACTTTTTGGTTATTGCACACTTCGTAGTACTATTAGGTTGGTGCAAAAATAATGTCGTTTTTTGACGTTCAAATTCATGTGAGAAATGGACATTATTTTTGCACCAACCTAATACATACGTTTGTAGATCAAGGTAATATTCAGCGGTTTTGAACTGAACCCTTTGTTTAATCTACGGGGAAAGATTGTTCTCATTCACTGCCCATGTTCAGGGATACCTCAACTTCTTTATTATTGCTAACTTAATACTTACCTTGTTTCCACTGCCTCTAATTCTGTACTACAGGGACCTGAGGTTGAACTCGCAATTACTATGTCACCAAATTCATGAACTAACCCTTTAATCTACTAGACTATTGCCGCTGTGCTGGGATTGTTTAAACTTAGACAAAAGGGAAACAGGGCAAGCAAGTCGTACTAAATAAAACCCAGACGAGTTACCACTAGAGAGGAAGAGCGGGCCGAGAACTATCTTTCTCTAAATAAAACCAGATTTGATTTTTATATATATCTTTTGCTTCCGTTTTTCCTCGCAATCAAAAGTTAATGGTCCATTATTTATCTGAGGTAATGTTTTGACTTGATTGTAATGTTAATATTAGCCGTTTCCTAAGAATGACACATTTGGAATTTATTGACCGTGTCCCCAGTTCTACACCCAAAGGAACGTGAAAAGCAACTTCCTACTACTACTACAACAACAACAACTACTACTACTACGAAGAAAATCTACTACTACTAATGCTACTACTAAGAAGACAAAGAAGCACAACTACTATTAAGAAGACGAAGAACTACTATTACTAAGATGAAGACAAAGAGGAACTGCTACCACTGCTTCTACTAGAAAACGAAAAAGAACTACTACTATTAGTGAAAAGACGAAGAAGAATATTTATTACTAATACTGGTAAGGCAAAGCAGAGAAATGTGCCAAACAGAAGATCAAGTTTCCTCTTGTGTCGTTGGCACACTCGTGACTATTTTCAGGAATCATTCTGGCTCCCGTGACACCTTGATGTTACCTGGCATCATTGGGATTGCGAAGCTTGGGAACAGCTCCTGTACTAAGGAAAGAGTGTTGTATTTAAGGTGTTGGTAAGAACTGAAGTCAGCTTATAACCTATGTTTATGGTAGACAATTAGCCTGGAACATGACTCAATCTCACATATAAGGCAAAGGAAGGATTTTTAATCATATTCTGGGACAAAAACTCAGTTATAAACATAATAATAATATTATAATAAAACTGTTTTAATTAAATTGAAGTTTAGATGAGCTAAACATATTGACAGGTTTTAAATCTTTGTAAGAAACTGGTTATACGAATATATGCATCATAGCAGGAGCTTCTGACATTCAACGTGCTGAAGTGACGTGCAAGTAAAAAGGAGATAATTATAATAGGATTTTAACAAATGAGCGAAGCAAAGCGAGACAATAAGAGTAGAATTCAAATAGGTTTTTGAATTAATCGCGGCGTGCAACACCTTAGTAATGTGACTGAAAACCGTAATACAGGTTGACCCAAGACTTGTGAATGAAACTGTGTAGATCAGTATTACTTTACCAGGGGTGCTCATAAACCCGATGAAAACTAGTGTAGTGTTGATGATGGCAGCGACATCAGGGAAGATCACATAGATCTGATAAACAATCGTTGATTACAAATAGAGTTCACCGATGGTCGCCTTGAGCAATTTTGTGCTTTTCAACTGGAAACGTTTCCTTTGCTTGCATTTAACCTCTCGCTGTGCTGGTTGACTTCGCGACAACATACTTGTTCGAAACTGGATGTTCTGGTCGGCATCACATGTTCAATGAAGAGCAAAAATGGACTGGATCCTCAACACGACATGCGAGTAGATCTCAACACAAAGACACAAGGATAACAACAGTAACTAAGTCATTGAGTTTGTTGTTCAATCATAATCATTCACAACACACCATACATTGTACAAACACATATTACTGGAATTTTACTTTTTTGCTAATATGAAAGTAATATGGGTTTTTGTAATGCATTTTTTGTTGTCCGGTATGGGAATAAAGATTAAATCAACAAAATGGTTTTGTTGTTTACCCATGAGGTTAATATTGTTTTTTTACAAATTCTGAAAGGAGGTGAGAGAACTGGTTGGTGGCCTGAAAAGGGTGAAATAACTGGTTCGTGGTCTGAAAGGGAAGCAAACAAGGAAAAGAGTTACAAATCACTGGTATAGACAAACTTTTAGGATACTATCAATTGTTCCTAATCAAATGGGTAGTTAGGCTGTTTAACGTTCGTGAGCAGTCTATAGAGGAAGCAAGGTAGTCAAGCGCCGACAGAGACACTTTTACAGATGAGTCATACAAAATGATTTGTATTCCTAGATAGTCGACACCTCTGTCAAAGTCATTACTATCTCCTCAAACGATATTATGATAATTATCTTCTTTTCATGCATGGTTTTCTATTTCAACTGGAACCACCATTATGGATGCTTTGAATCAAGTCGTAAAATTCAGACGGAGAGCAACTTTCGCGGAATATTTGCACTGCCAAGCAACCAGACTTTTGAAACTATGGGATACCAGACTTTAATACGATTTTCTCCACGAAAGACTTATATTCGTAGCATAGGTACAAACGCCCCAGTGACAGCTGACATAATAGTAGCCAGAACGCCCCAGTGATAGCTGACGTAATAGTAGCCAGAACGCCCCAGTGATAGCTGACGTAATAGTAGCCAGAACGCCCCAGTGTCAGCTGACGTAATAGTAGCCAGAACGCCCCAGTGATAGCTGACGTAATAAGTAGCCAGAACGTCCCAGTGATAGCTGACGTAATAGTAGCCAGAACGCTCCAGTGATAGCTGATGTAATAGTAGCCCCAACGCCCCAGTGATAGCTGACGTAATAGTAGCCACAATGCCCCAGTGATAGCTGACGTAATAGTAGCCACAACGCCCCAGTTATAGCTGACGTAATAGTAGCCAGAACGCCCCAGTTATAGCTGACGTAATAGTAGCCAGAACGCCCCAGTGACAGCTGACGTAATAGTAGCCAGAACGCCCCAGTGATAGCTGACGTAATAGTAGCCAGAACGCCCCAGTGATAGCTGACGTAATAAGTAGCCAGAACGCCCCAGTGATAGCTGACGTAATAGTAGCCAGAACGCACCAGTGATAGCTGACGTAATAGTAGCCAGAACGTCCCAGGTTCTTGCAACATCGGTCCAGAGATCACTTAATTTCAGAAGCATTTCAATTTCCTTTTCTTACTCAACAGGAATGACAACGTCAATGAATAAGTATTTTCTTGTTTATTTATTTTTTGTCAATGGCCGTGACGTTGTACTTGTTGGCTTCAAGGAGAAGGTCTATTTCGTTGCTGAATTCCGACATGATCTTGACTTGGTCGTTTCGATAAAAGACTTTCAACATAGGCTCTAATACAGGTAAGAGAAGAAACTTATCATGCTGATGCTCATATTGTCATTATTATTTGCTCAAGCGTTGTTTTGCAGTCTTTCTAGAGATGGTGTCTCGATAAAATAAACCCCATACTGCAGTAGACTAGATAGTCGTAAAGGTGTATCAGCCTCAAAACCGAGCAGTGACTGAAATATCCCGGCATTTAATTACCGTAATTACAGTAATGATCAGAAAAGATAGTATTTTAGCAACTACGCAAAGGCGAGACGATTTTAAAATCGAAGTAGAGTTTAGGAATACAACTGTGCTGTATCATCGAACGCCAGGTTTTGATTGCACAGCTCGGCGATTTGCAAGTTTAATACTCACATGTGTTCTTGCTACCGATCGGCTGGGCAGTATCGCACATTGAAAATATAGAAAAGTTTTAAATTATTATTTTTCTATACGGAAACACCCAGTAAAAACAATTAAAAATTTTCAGTTTAATAAATAAAAATAGTGTTTTATCGTATTCTTCTTCTATGTGCCGTGTCACTTCAGAACTTGGGCAACCATGGCTCTCCACATTTTCCGGTACTTTGTAGCCTTTAGTAAATATTGTCATTTTGCTATATTTCTTAATCTCAATCTTACGGCCACATCACATTGAAACACAGGTTCTCGTACGATCGCCGATGTTAGGCAACATCGAGCCTAGGTAATACCTAGATGGGTGACGAATTGGGATTACCAGATGCTGTAAGCTTCGATGTTGTAACGGCGTTGTAACGGATAACGACTTGGAATTGGAATTCGGAGAGACGAGTTCCAATTCCAGTCAGGGTTCGTTGTAGTCACTTACAAATGTCAAATGTAGGAATTCACATTCTTCTCTGTTAGTAAGACTTGAATCACTGAACCATTATTATCTATGAAAAACGCTCTTATAATCTAAAGATATTCCTGGCTTTAAATAACATGCCTTGGATTGATAATCCGTAGAACACGAATCAATTAATCAATCGATTTTAATACCTGTTCTGCCAAACATTTAGGCAAATTCGTTAGGCAGGTTCTACGCTGCGTTTTATCCCTACGTTTTGCTTTCAACCGTCCTAGGTAAGACGAAAAACTACATCCGCGTCCTAGGTAAGACGAAAAACTACATCCGCGTCCTGGGTAAGATGATAAACTACATCCCCATCCTGGGTAAGACGACAAATTACATCCGACAGCAAGGCCTCTGATCAGGAGGTTTTGAGGAGCATGGAACCAACTCTTGATTGCTGGTGTTCCCAAGTCCACCCTGACCCGAGGTGGTAGCACCTGTTAGGGGTCCCAGCTATGGGCAAATAGTTAACGCCCAACTTTGTTTAAAAATAGGTTTTAATACCAGAAATACTTTATAATAAAAAAAATATTACCAGCAATAATTTTTGTAGGAAAAATTATTATTAGCAATATTTAAAAAAAAAAAAACCAACAATACAAAAAGCTATACATTCTTTGAATTTCTTCAAGGAAAATATTCCTAGAAATAGATTTTTGAAGAAGAACATTACCAGCAATAAAAATTTTGTTGGCATTAAATAACCCATTGAGGTTGATATGCCGTAAAACAAAACAAACCAAACTTTTGCTTTCAAAATTTCCTGTGCGTGTCGTTTACTTCATTTATGAAAAATTAGTAATTATTTGAAAAATTGTTAGTTTATTTTAAATCAATTTTTGTACATAACCTTATATGTTTTGCAAGTGATGCGTTCGGTATGTATATTTCTTTCTGGGGTAAAAAAAAATATCCTAAGGAACTCGCATACATAAATATTTGAAATCTAGGGAAATTTAATGCTTTATATTTCCAGATGTCTTTTTCTCTTTCCCTGTTTTAATGGACCGATTGTGATCTTCTCAGACGATAAATATGTCCGATACCGTAGTCGTTTCTTAGAGCTCTTAAGCCATGCGTTATATTCAAATGTATATATATATATTTTTTTCTAAAAAAAAAAAAAATTCTGCATTAAGCTTGGAACTTACGACCTGGTGGGGAGAAAGTTGTAAGTAAATAAATAAATAAACAGAGAGAAAAAATATAACAAAAAAGAAAATAACGAAGTAGAGGGAATTTTTTTTCCTTTAAAATCTTTCTATTATTTTTCCTTTTTCTCGAATTCTAAGAATGACTTTCATTTCCTTCCCCAAGTCGGTCGGCAGACGGACAGTCAACAAAAGATTACTGAATACAGAAATCAATACAGCAAGACTGATAGGAGTCTATTGAGGAGAATGGAAAAAGCCAATATCAAGTTATACTTAGCTACTAATATAGATGACCGGGTTACTTTCTTCAGACTCCTGGTTCTATTGTGATTCTCAGAGCTTAAATCTTCTACCCTTACCCGGGCTTCTTTAGTTCGTCAGCGGGGCCAAATAACAGAGGCATTTGGTAGGCTTCTTAATTGAATCTTTATCGCCATGATATAGCCTCGGTTAATATGTTAAAGCACAACTTTCATAGATTCCTGCATTGTATGACGATAAACAAATATTCGTTCACCAAGTCAATTCGCTCGACTTTATAATGATTTTATCAGCAATTTAGGTAAATCTAAAATTCTAAGATTGGCATATCTTTGGACAAATCGATAATATTTATTATTGTATATTGCACTGTTATGTATTGGTTTAATTCTTTTACTTTTAGTAAATTCATTGCTTCGATGTGCATCTCTTAATATCGATTTCCTGATCCGTATGATTGATTTTACACCCAGACTCATAAAATCACTCAATGATCTATCAAGTCTATTAAAACTCTGATTTGTTAACTTATATATCTCAGTAGATATCAATTGGGGTCATCGAATAGAGAAAAGATAGGAAGATTGATTCGGACTGAGAAATGCTGAAATTGGCATCTGGCTTCTGATAGCGCATATTAAAGCGGTCGATGAATTATTTCCTACCTTTCTTAATGGTTACTCGTGAAATGTCCTTATCTTAAAATTATATAAGAATGCGTCGACGGTAAATGTCGATAACCACAATCGAACTAAGGAAGAACATTTTACGTAGACAAATGTACAGGGAAACTGGCCAGAGCACACGCTCGCGCACACATATAAACAGACACATTAGTACCTTAGCAAATACTTTGCATTTCGCATACGGCTTTCGATGAATCCCAAGGAGAAATAGGTTTCTTTAAAATCTCAATCTTCAACGCTTCGAAAACCAAACTAGTTACATTCCATCATTGCCTATCGAATCCTAATCTATCACCAGTCACGATGAGGGGAAGTTCATTGGGGGTGTTGGAGTTTCTGGGTACCCTAATGTACTAGTGAATCAGCCAAAATTAGCTGACTCATTTTATAGTTCACTAATAGAAGAAATACCAATCAGAAGGCTCAAAATATTCAGTAGGACGTGTATAACGGCAGCCATGTTTTTTTCCGGAATATTCACTGCCACCCTTTGATATCGAAGACTGAAGAATTTCTGAACAGCTGCTGGTGGTATTGGCGATATAGTCAGATACAGCAGAGTGTCTGACTCGTGAATGTCAATCTTTAACGTTGTTTCATTAAACAGATTACGCATTGCACTGGATTCTATATTCATAGACTTGGTGAACATGGTCAACAGGGGGGGAGTTGAGCGACAATAGGGCATTAATCAGAACCCAGGCCACAGCTGTGACTCGTACATACCATCCAACACTAAAGATGCTGGGAACATGATCGGTTCTCTGTACCTCTTCAGTAAGTACATGTCCCCACCGGATATCCTATAACTATATAAGGCCGAAGATGGAGAACTTCTGCTATATATAGGCAGAGGTAGCCTAGTTCCCATTTTCCCGTCTCGATAAAGTCTAAAAGCTTCTCTGCGCTCTTGTGGGTCACGAATTATTTTACTCGCTACAACTCCACTCTAACAGGCGAAACGTCGCAAGCTTTATCGCTATTTTCATAGAAAGTGCTCAGACGAACTGCATTGCTTAGTTTCACCAGTTTTAACCTTCATGGCTAAACCCCGCCATGTTACGTATATTGTAACGACTTTCCCTGCGTATTTTATAAGTGAAAAGTAAGTGACACTCGAGAGGTTTCTTCCCACGAACCACTACTCAGTGGAATAATCGGTTCCACAGAGCAGTGGCTTGCCGATGTTCTACCGATCACTACAACTTTTACATGTTCAAGTAAAGGGTTAACTGTTATCTTCGGCCTATATCTGCCCAAAACGTGTCACTTTATCTGTAACCCTCTATTTCTGACGGCTCGCGGGCCTTGTACATAATGAAGGATAACTGACTGTTGCTTGCCTGTGAAAGCATTCCGTTGGTTAGAGGTCTAAAGGCCAACAGTTATGACTGTATTTGACCCTAAACGCTGGGTGGGTGCATGTTCGAACACAGTAGCAAAACGTAATTACTTTATTAACTCTTGAATGCACGATACGAAAATGTGTGTAGATTCAAAAATAACAAAGATACATTGATGCCAATCGGAATATGGATCTGCTATTTATGCAAGGTTTATGAGCATTTGATTGTGTGTGAATATGCGTGTGTGTAGGCGTGCGAGTCTATGCATATTTGTGAGTGTCGACGAGTTCGTAGCCTAAATTAGCCAAACGCTTAATAACACTCACGCAGACAAATGCTGAGAAAAGGATTTCCATTGAGAACACTAATAATGTGCAAAGTTATGCTATATTTAATACTGCATATATATATATATATATATATATATATATATATATATATAATAACTATCTATAGTAACTACATTTTTAAATATATGTGTGTGTATATATATATGTACATAACTAATAGCTATATATATATATACATATATATACTTAAATATATATATATATATATATATATATATATATACATATACAATTAGATGTATATATACGTATATTTATATACATATATATTTCTGTTTGTGTGAGTATCATCACACACACAGTCACACACACATACACCCACATAGGCTTAATCATGGATACATTTTCTTTTCCGGTAATAATAATATGATCTACTGATTAAAATGAAATTAAAAAAATTCCTCGGTAGCATTTTTACTTACTTCTTTCATCCCTCAACCCACCTCTGTCTGTCTCTCTCTCTCTCTCTCTCTCTCTCTCTATATATATATATATATATATGTCTGTGTGTGTGTGTGTGTGTGTGTATTTAAAATATTTTCATTCTATATGTGTGTATATAAGTATGTATGTCCTTTGCATCCTTTTGTCTGAAATGTTTGAGCTCATGTCACTTTTTTTTTACTAAAGGTGATAAAAAGATTTATTTTTCGTGAGGGAAAGGTCAAGCAAGGGTGATATAGAACTGCAGTTCAACGGATTCCAAAATAACTACTCTCGACCAAAGTTCATGATGCCAGTTGGAAAACACTTTTTTGTAATTTTAAATTCGAAATGCTAATGAGATTCACTAGCTACGAATAGAAAAAAAATATTTTTTAAATAATCTCCCAATTTTAGATCAATATATGAAGCAAAGAATAAAAAAAAACAAGAAATACCTATCGAGAGCGGCATATGCATTATATATATATATATATATATATATATATATATATATATATATGTGTGTGTGTGTGTGTGTGTGTGTGTGTGTGTGTGTGTGTGTGTGATTAATTCCAGTAGTTCACTGCTACTAACAAGCAGAATTTATTTCTCCTGATGATGGCCATGCTGTTCGAAACTAGTTGAAGAATCTATTTGAAATAATAAAATAAAAATAATATCGACATACAACCCAGTGTGTCTGAAAATGTTATTTTTTTTCATTTCTCAATATTTTGTATTGTTCAAGACACACACACACACACACACACACACACACACACACACACACACACATATATATATATATATATATATATATATATATATATATATATATATATATATATATATATATATATTCACATCGGGTACGGCATACATATTACCCTATTATTCCTTCTACACAGAACCGTTTTTCTCTAGATCAACAGTCAATGTGTTAACGGTTATTACTCAATGTGTCAAATTGCATTGACAAGTTCGGAATTAGATATATTGAATGCGTTTGACACGTTTATCATTCTGGTCGTCTACACAAGATCAAGGTGTATGGGGTCTCTGGTCGATTATTTGAATTAATGCAATTGTTCTTAAGAAATCGTGTAATGAATTTCGTTTTGAACAGGTGCGCTTTTAGATCATTTCAATTAATGCGAAGTCTCACATCCTTGGACCTATATTGTTTCTAATCCTAATCCTAATCAATAATATTCTCGATGTCATCCTTTCCATCAAGGTGTTTATTCTGATGATACAACTATTAATCCTATCTTAATAGAAAGTCATACAGGGCCAACAAAGAAAAACGGGTAGCTGTTCTTTTGACGTACCTCCAACCAGTGGTTAATTGGAGCCAAAAATGTCTGGTAAATTTTAACGCCTCAAAAATGAAACTGCTATCATTTATTCATCATAGAGAACCGTATTTGCCTCCAACTAAGCAGCTCATGTTTTCCACTGACATGAACTGGAGTGATTATATGGAACCGATTGTTCGGTCTGCTTGCTAGGAATGTTGGTTCACTGTGTCGTGCCATGCAATTTTTCATCAGAAACAACATTGATCATTTGTAAATCTACAATTCGTGCGTTCATTCGATTTTGCTGCCCTATCTGTTCTTGCGCTCCTGCTATATATCTCGAGATTCTCGAGAAAATCCAAAGAATGGTCCGTAATGTTATCAGTCTAGGTCTGGCATCTCGACTTCAGTCATTTGACGTGGCTTTCCGCTGTCTTTTCTATAGATAATTCCTTGGCAATTATTTTAATGAATCTCCCTCCTTTTTACCCGGACCGCATGACTCAAAGGATACTACAGGATTGGCAGTTAGGTCTCATCTTTTTCCTGTTGAAATAGCTACATGTAACCGTAAATTCTATACAAATAGTATTTTGCTCGATCTAGTCATAAGTGGAACTCACGGTTTTTTTCTTTTCCTGACATCTTCGACCCACAAAAGATAATACAATATCGATCGAATTCTACCTGGAGGCTTTCCTTTTATTGTCTTTTTCTCTCACTAATATCTTCTAATTTTTTCACTCCTAGTAAGTTCTTGTGTCTTAATAGAATTATCGCGTTATTTGGGGTGAAATTATTAAAAATAATTAATAATCAAAATCGATGTTCTTTGTTTTCGACGTTGCTCATAATCTAGTTTTAATTGAAGTGCCTGACATCTTCAGTACCTCTTCCCTGTAAAACAAATTTAAAAAATTCGATTCGCTGTAGTAATATATAAAATGACATAAAGGAGATGTATTTTGTAAGTTAAATAAGTGTAGATGTCGTTCCATACATACATACATATATATATATATATATATATATATATATATATATATATATATATATATATATATATATATATATTGGCAGACTTCGTGAGGGTGAATTTAGTCTAAACAAACACTTCGATACAACGATTTAATATATATATATATATATATATATATATATATATATATATATATATATATATATATATTAAATCGTATAATAATTTGTTTAGATTAAATTCACCCTCACGAAGTCTGCCAATCCACTTTCTGGCCGTCCGAAGTGATGGATTACGATCCACGTAAACGTTCTGATTCTTTTTCGTCGCAGTTCCGATGCTTACTCCTTTAAAAATTCAAAGACCATAATACAGTAAAAGTGCAAATTTTCATTCTCCATTTTAAAGGCATTGACTTGTGGATAAAATGTCAACATTCAAATAAACACGAGTGACGAATTAGGGTCATTTTATATTTAAAATGAAAATCGGTACGGACTTTTGCAATGATGTGTGTGCGTTATTTTTATCTTGAGACATTTTATTTTATTTTTCTTGCCTTTCAATAAAGTTTCTCATTTTCTTTTCCTCCCAGTTACCCCTTGAGTCTTAATAGCATTATCACCTTACTGGGATGAAATTATATATATATATATATATATATATGAGGAAATATTTTGTATATATATATATATATATATATATATATATATATATATATATATATATCTATATATATATATGTATATACAAAATATTTTGTATATATATATATATATATATATATATATATATATATATATGTATGTATGTATATATATACAATATTCCATATTCCCTCTTTGTTTTCGTGGTCGCGTTTAATCTATTTCTAACTTGTTAAGACAGTTTCACAGAAACCGTCGGAATCACAGATTCACACACGCTTTAATATAAGCACATATATGTATGTTAGTTCGGCGTGAATGCAAAAACTTTGTTCTTACTGCGTATGTGAATAAGGAAAATATTTGCAGCGTGTTATTATTCTTCACTTTCCATTCCGTTTTTTCGTATGGACATGTTATTGAATTCTGTTTCAGCTTAAAATTAAAAGGCTAATTTCCTTCGAGCGTTATACACCGATGTCTGTCTTGTTCCTTTGGTTTTCTTTCTTTTTCTTTTAGTGCCTGACTTAAAAAATAGTTAAACAAAACAAAAAGCAAAATAAAAAATGAATCGTACCTACGTCAAACGTGTTCCGCCTATGACACTTTCTCCTTTATCCGTTATCTTCGTGGCTGCACCATCACAGTTTACTGAGGTGTCTAGCGCATCCATCAATTCACATTCAAGAAACACTGTTTTCAGAAAAACGTAGCAAAAATTCCCAGAACAGCTGAATTTACAATGGAAATATATTTGTAGCCAGATCACATTTGTTATTTATTTGCAATGATGATATCATCGGACATGATATTCCTGCGGTGAATGCTAAATATTTAAGTTTATGATTTGATATCAATTGAACATGATATTCCTGCGGTGAATGCTAAATGTTGAAATTTATGATTTGATATATATTTTTTTTTTCAGTTTTCTTTTATGTAAATAAATGTTAACAGGTATAAATTACTTGAATAAAAAAAGCGGACGTATTTAGAAGACTTGCTCGAAATAAGAACCAGTCCCGTTGATTCCAGATTCGTAGAATAAGCGTAAGCTAGAGAACTCGTGGTTTATTTAACTTCGCTTTATTTGGTTTATTTTGTTTTACGGCCAATCAACCTCAATGGCTTATTTAATATTTTTTAGGATAAGTTCGTATGTATAGAATATGTATTCATTGCAGGTATTTTTTTTCAAAAAGTATTGCTGGTAACTTTTATTTTACAAAATGTATTGCTAATAATTAATACTGTTAAAAATGTATTTTTATACTTTCAAAGTGTCTTGACCCCAGTTTCGGGGTTAACTAGCTGGGACACTAAAAGTTCTACCCACGGGGGTAAAGGTGGGAATGAGAACAAAAGCAATTAAAAAGTGCTTCCACGCTCATCAAAACGTCTCGATCAGAGGCTCTGCTTCTGGATGTAGTTTATCGTCATACACAGGACGCTTTGACCTGGAATATCTTGGATAGGAATATTTAAAAAAAAAAACGTGTGTAAAAATAGCCTTTACTCCTGTGATTATACTAAAACGGTAAATTCTTGCTAATGGCAGTTGTGATTGGCAATGGTAGTATTAGCCGTTTCCTTACAAGGAAATATCCGTTATAATTTGGCCGAGAATTTCATGATATGTTCGATTGAAATTTAAAAAGAATTTGAAAATATGTTCATCATATCAACTGTTATTGATCTTACCCTTAATTATGGAAACTTCTTTCCTAAACAAGTAGTTAACATACTGATTATGTCGTTCTTTTCTCTTCGAGTTTACATGTGCTGTCAATTTTACTCGTTGCTTCTGTTGAAAGTCATCAAGTGATATCATTTCTGTTATTTGCTATAGTTCACGGTTGTTCATTATTCTTTTCTTTAGTTTATACGATTTTTGTCCCATCTCTTAATACTTTAATTCTCTCGAGAGCCCCTTCCGCGATCCCGAAGCTTGTTCGGATTGATGGGTCAAATTCCTGCTCGTTTGTTATTACACCACTCGTCTCTGCTTGACGTTTGTACCCTCAATTAGAAACTGGTATCTCGGCTTCAGTCACTCCCATCCTGTAAACTGTCTTCCCTGTTTTTTCTATAAATACATCCATGGTAATTGTTCTGATGAACCTTCCTTTAATGTACCTAGATTTTACAAGTTTAAGCGCCCTAATAGATTGGCAGCTAGGTCTCATCATTTTACAGTTGAAATGTCTAGATGTAACCGTAAGTTCTATGTAGCAGTTTCTTCTATGGCACTCCTCGCCTGTGGAAATCTCAGACTTCTTGCTTCGCAGTCCGGTTTGTCCTTTAAAAAAATAAATACAATGGCAATCGTTATCTACTGTCTACTTAATTCTTGTTCTTTTAATGTTCTCTCTCCTTAATATTCTCCCAAATTTAAACGCAGTATTAGATTGGATGTAAGGTCTCATTTTTTACAGTAGAAATGTAACCGGAAGTTCTATGCTAACAGTTTATTCTCTTGCTGTTCTCGCTTATGCAACTCTCTTCCGGCTTCTTACTCTCTAGTTAAATTTGATCACAAAAAATTTCAATGCAATATTAATCGTTATATTGTGTTTCCTTAATGTCCGTTCTTTCATTGTTCTCTCTTCGTAATAGTGTTTTGTTTCTTATATTTTCTCACAATCAGTAACTCCTTGCATCTTAGTAGCTTTATTGTCTTACTTGGGGCGAAATGATAAAATGAACTATCTTTGCTGGCAACCATGCATTCTGACTTCTTTCAATTAATACATAGTCCTTTCTTCTTGCTCTCCATTGTCTATTACTTGTTTCAGCTTCAGTGAATAACACAGTGCCATGTCCGTTTCTTATTTTGATAAGATTATGTCCGATGATAATAAATCCTGGTCGATTTTCTAGTTCTCTTAGGATCGTCTGCCCGTATAAGTTAAATGAATAAATAAATCCGTTATGACACCAATGTCAGAAACGATCTCCGAATCGTCATTTTATCTGTGAGCTGATAATTTAATTTATTGGTTTGTGTGTTTAACAATCTCTGAGTTTACATCAATAAGCTCGCACTCACATGATGATATTTTATACAAGTGATATTTACTTTGTAATATAATCTCCTTCATTGTCAATGCTCATAATCTAGCTACAGATATTAATCGCAGAGATAGAACATTGTAATTGTTAGCTACATGTAGGAAAATGAACTTACGTATTTGTACCTTTATTTTAAAAGTATAGCTGATATGATTTAAAATGTCTCGGCCCGTTCAACATCACTGCCAAACCATTCTTGGAATATTCACCAGCTGATTCCATGAAATGTCAACACTAAGGTGAGAAACTTTGTTGATATTATCACAAATTTCCGGTCCTTGTGACCTCCCGACATTTGAGATTTCTGTTCATCTGGTTCAACTTCAGGGAAATTTGAAGTGAACACTTTATTTTGTCTAAGGGGCTAGATGTTTTCTCGTTTACCTGTCTAAGTTTAGGAATACCACGACTTAATCTTTTTATTACTTTTCAGTGTATTCTAACCCTTTTTTTCCATTTCCTCCGGGTGCCTGCAATTTTGAACCCACATTACTGTGACACTAAATTCACAAGCCAATGCTAATGTCCTTAGGTAACAGGGAAAACAATAACTGATAGTTTGGTTTGGATGATTTTGTTTAGCGGCAAATAAACCTCTATTGGTTATTTAATACCGAAATCTGAATCTTAAAATCAACCTCTGTTGGTTATATATTGACAAAATCTAAATATTAAATCAACCTCTGTTGGTTATATAATGACAAAATCTAAATATTAAATCAACCTCTGTTGGTTATTTAATGACAAAATCTAAATATTAAATCAATCCCTGTTGGTTATTTAATGACAAAATCTAAATATTAAATCAATCTCTGTTGGTTATTTAATGACAAAATCTAAATATTAAATCAACCTCTGTTGGTTATTTAATGACAAAATCTAAATATTAAATCGACCTCTGTTGGTTATATAATGACGAAATCTAAATATTAAACCAACATCTGTTGGTTATTTAATGAGAAAATCTAAATATAAAATTTAACCTCTACTGGTTATGTATACGATATCTAAATATTTTGTTCGCAATCTTATACCTTCAACTACAGATATGTTGTACGTAATTTATGCTTTCAAGGTAAACATGTTTTTCTATATATAGTTTATAGAAGATGATATGCATTGTTGGTATTTTCTTTCTAAAAATGTATTGATAGTAATTCCACTACAAAAATTTATTAAAGGAAATTTTTTTAAATAAAAATCTATTGGTGCTAATTTTACCATAAAAATGATTTTTATACTTTTTATTTTATTTTTGGTCATTTTAGCTACATAACCAATTGATACTCACTTTGTTTCAGAAACATATTGCTGATCATTTTGCCATAAAATATATTGTTGGTATTTTTACTATAAACATGTATTACTGCTACTTTTAATATGGAAATGTATTTCATGAAATGCCCACAAAAACAGATTTTGACGTTTCAGCATGATAAAAAAGTTCGTAAAAGGCACACTGCCATTATATATTCAACACACTGGGTTGGGACAGTTGGATGTTACTCGAACGAATTCCATACGTACCTTTATAGGAAGTAAACCCTATATATATATTTCAACCAATAAACTTCCACCATTAGGTTTGATTGATTCAAAATCATTACAAGGGAAATGCAATCCCAAAACATGCGGACGTAATTGTAGACTTACCAGGAGTTATTTTAAACCATATATGAAAACAACAATAATAAATCCCTTCACCATTCCCGAAAATTTGAGAAAAATATTTTTTCGCGAGCCAGTGTGAAATTATTTTCTAGCTAATGAAAACCTTGTATTCAAAAAGTTCACACCTCTCTCCGATATAAAATTAGAAACCTATTGCTAAATACGCACAGCCATCCCCCCCCATATGCACACAATGGAAAAGGGGCAATCAGCAGCTGCCGACTAAGTTCTTGTCCATGCACACAATAGAAGGGATTAACCAGCAGCCGCCTACTAAGCCTTTGTTTCCCAAACATATTAGGCTCACCGTCATAAAGCATCTCTGTTCACATGTATTCACACCGCGTTACGAATATTTAATTACTTTATAAAACGACCTCCACTGCAAGAAAAATCGAACATTTTATTTTCATTGCATCTCTGTGAAAAGAATATAAAAATGTTATTTCAACTGACGTTCTGCTTCTACTTTTCCTCCAGATAATAATCTCCTATGTGTTTCATTTAAAAGATGTGCTATTGTTGTTGCTAAATGTTGGGAACCCCGACACTCAGATGGCGACAAAAACCTGAGTGAACGAATCCCAACACATTAGCAGGGAGTTTTGTAGAGTGCCAACGGAATGCGAGTGTCACTGACCTGCAAAGCATTTTCTCCAAAATGATGCCATATATTTCAATCTGCGGGCTCTTTTAAAGGACAGTTCTATGCTACGAAGCCGCGTAAAATCTACGATCACTTGGGAAGTATGAAAACTTAAATATCCAAGAAATATATCTATGGTAACCTGTCTAAGATTCCTAAAATGTATTGAAAAGAATACTGTTTAGTTGGTGACAGTTTGAAATCATAATAGCAGTATTTTAAATTAATAACAATGGGATTTGTAAAATTAGTATTTTCCTTATAAGGAAACATTTGGCATTCATTGATCGAACTGCTAGTACTACAGTTGGTTGAAATTCATGCAAAAATTCTCTTAATTCTTTTTTCAACAAAATAGATTTTTCAAGTCCCCTAACAGTAATCGGTTTTTCCAGTATTGAGGACAGCTTACATACTAACCTTTTGTTTTCAGTAGTGTTGAACGTCAACATCTTCAGTATGTCATTATCTTCTCTTTGATTTATGTGTGTTAATTTCTTAATGACAATATTAGCATTTTCCTTATAAGGAAACAGTCAGCATACATTGGCCGAACAGTCAAGGCTCTTCTCAGTTGAAGTTTATAAAATAGTTCTATTAACTTTTTTCCTGGAAAATAGATTTCTCGAACCCACTGTTATCGCTCTTCCCTGTATTTTGGGGGTCTTTCTTCCTAACTTATTGTAGTCTTTCGTATGACTATGAACTACATTCGGCAACAAGGGCTCTGATCGGAAGGTTTTGAGGAACGTGGAAGTACCTTGTAATTGCTTTTGTTCCCAGGTACACTCTAACCAATCCTGGCAGCATCTGTTAGGGTCTCGTCTATGAGCAAACAGTTATCTTCCAAACAGAAACAACACTATTAAAGTGTAGGTATACATTTTTGTATTAAAAAAAACAGCAGTATATTTGTATAGTAAAATATTAACAACACATTTTATTTGTAGTTGATGCCGTAAAACCGCGGTCAAAATATTTAGATTTCGACATTAAATAACCCATCTGCCGTTAAACAAAACCAACCACAACCTTTTGAATGAGATACGGTGGAACGTAAACATGTCGATTTTGGAATTATTTTCTCTTCTTGAATGTCCTCAAGTGATGTAATTTTTGTTATTTAGTACAATTCTTTGTTTATGATTGTGTAGCGCCAGTCTACAAGTTTCGAAGAAGGATGGTCTTCGTTGAGACGTATAGTAAGTCTATTCTTGAAGAAGAATAAACATGTATTTTTTAATCCCCCAGTATGTCAATCGATATTTCGGAACTTTTCCTTACACGTAAACGTGTCCATTGTTCCGTGACAACTTGCGTCATTTTCATGTTTTATTTTTTTTTTTAGATTTTAGAAATGCAAACCTTGCGATTTCATATCACGTAAAGCTGTCAGATTGAATAAGTATAAAACTATCGATCTGAGCGCATCCCAGTTCGGCTAGCTGAATATGTTCCTTGTTTTTACTATCGACGATTTGATCTGACTCTTGTATTCTGAAATTCTGACGCTAAGTATTGGCACTATTTCATGCACTGTTCCTTCGACAATCCTTTTTTGTTTCTTTTAATCACGATCTTTAGGTCGGTAATGGTGATATAAGCCGTTTCCCTACAAGGAAACATTTAGCATTTTTTGATCAAGCAGCCAATATTGCTTTCGGTTGATATCTATAAAATCTTTCTGATAAAACATATTTTTTACGAAAACACGTTTCTCAATTCCAGTAGCTGTGATCGCTCTCTTCAGTAATGATGGAAGTTTCTTTTCAAGCGTTCTATTTGAAATGGTGTGGAATGCTAAAATCATGATTATTTTCCCTTCGAGTTACATTCGCTATCCATTTTAGTTTTTGTTGTTGTTGGTTGTCTTCTGTTACTTAGTATCGAACTTTGTGTGTTATTCTGTAACGCCATCCACAATAATCAAAGCAAGATCTGAAAACATCCAACCTCAGCAGGATGACAAGTAATGTCTGAAATGTTTTTTCCAGAAAATATTTATTCCATCATGAGGTTATTTAAATAACCTCACGGTTATTTAAAGAATAGACTAATCATCTATCTCTAATTTTAATCTTCTTCCGTTTAATTGGATCCATATCATACCTATGTGTTTTTTTGGCTTCGCTTTTTGGCCAAAATACGCAGAAAAAATATGAAGTGAAAAAAAATTACACATTTAATTACAAAATTGCACTCAATTCCGAGTAGAAAAATAGTGTTTGTAAAAAAATATTAACATTAAACGTGCCAGGCACCTTTTAAAACACCCAATTTCACTAAGATAATTTCTTTTTTTACAGTCAATTTCACTGTAAAATTCTCTGGGACCACTCGTGGTAGAGGGTTACAGAGTAAGAGAAAGTTTATGCGGATCAGACGGTTATGTGCCATGCGTGATACACGCTTATGCGATCATATATCTTTCGATATATGACTGACGAGGCAGATTTTTTCCCGCAGTAGATTGCCATTTCTTTCTGCGATAGACCAGTTGCCATCCAAGTCTATAGACCCAGTGTGTCCTGCTATTTAACCATAGCTTGGGAGAGAGAAGAAGTGGACTCATACCTTTCCGAAGGGTATCAGCACCTAAGTGAATGTAGTGGATTCGACTGGAATTCAAACTCGACTCTCCGATTCTTCAATTCGATCCATTACTCCACCTTATGCGGACGGGAGGGGAAAATATTTTACTCTAAACTTGAACAGGTTAAGATTTTTAGTGATAGAGGCAGTATTTCCTTGGGGGTGGGTTCCACACAGCAGTTAGTTCAGGGGAAGATGCTGCTCGAGCGGAATTTACTTCTCACTAATGGAATACAGAGGAGATTAAGGTGGTTTGTTAGATTATGAGTGGCATAGAGGGTCTTAGCCGTGAAAGTCAGAACTGGTTGAACCAAGGAATGCATTCGTCAGAGGACTTTCCATGGAAGTGGCGATAGAGCAGTGGATAGACTTGTCACCTTTCATCTGTGAGAGAGGAGTTGAATGGTAGAAAATAATTTGTCACCCACAAAAACTCGGAGACGCTTTCTTTGTCTATCGAGACTGGAAAGTGAAGACGGATATGCTCCAGCCCAAATATGACAAGAAAACTTCATTTTAGGCCAGATTTAACTCTTGTAACTCTAGACGATAGCACGAGGAGAAACCGGCAGTTTTCATGAATCTTTACCGATGGATCGTATGTACGAGTTCCACTTGATATCAGGGATGAGTTTAAGGCTCAGTGCGTTGTGGTGTAATGTATATCTGCTCTGAGTGAGAGAAAAAAACAAAGAGCTGAGTTCGAATTCCAGCCGAGTTTGTTAGATTCATTTACGCACAAATAACCTTGGGAAAGGTATGCATTCATCCTTTCTCCCCTCACCGACTATGGGTTGTATAACAGGATAGACTGGGTTCTTTAACCCTTTTTGGCAACTGATCTACCGCAGAAAGAAATGCCAACCTACTGCGGGAAACATCTACCTCGTCAGTCATGTATCAAAATATACATGATCGCCTAATCGTGTATCATGTATGATACTTAACTGACTGACTGAGTTTCTGAAAGCACGGAACCACCCCGAGAGGACAACCATTCATCGTGTTAGTACTGTATCCGTTCGGCAATGATGGAATGTAACTAGTTTAGTTTTCGAGGGATTGAATGTAACCAGCAAAACTTTCCTCCATGATAGAACTAGATCGGATTAGAAATGAGATTTCTTATGAGAAATCAGCTGTCAATCTCTGGTGTTCACGAGTTTTGGAGGTGCACCATTATATAATCGTGTCATCAGCATAGATATTAAAAAAAGTACCGGAATATACTCTTAGGCAGATCATTTACGTAAAGTAAAACGGGGATTGATCTGAGAAGTAACGACTTGAGGACGCCTGTGTTGATTTCTGGTGCCCTGGGGGACTGGTCGTTAACAACTACCTTCAGGGACCTGCCCATTAGGAAGGAAATTATAACTGAATGCACTCATCTAGTAATTCCATCGCTAGAATACTTGAGAAACAGAAAAGGTTTGTGATACATTTTCTAAAAAAGCCTTCGAAATATCTAATGCTATGATCCTTTAATTGTATTTGTTGTCAAGAGCCTCACTGATTAATTATAGGACATCATCAGTGGATCGGGCCCATCGAAACCCGTGTTGCTTGACGGTTCTTGGTGATTATCGCCTCAAAATGCTTACTAATGACTTTTAAGAGACTGATTGTTCTCTGTTGAGAGAGGGATTAGCGCTCGCCCGCATTCTTAAGAACCGGGCATACGCTTGACACATGCGACAGGCTAGGGAAGAATTTCTCCTTCAAGCAGAAGTTAAATAACTTCGCTTGGATAGGAAACGTTTATTCCAGATCAAAACAAATATTTCACCATGTTGAGCCTGTGAGAAAATGTAAAGAATGGAATGGCCATCTTCACTAACTTACTTAGCTTTTGGACACAGAGAGTGGGTTATGTGACCAACCTGTGTCAGAGAAGTGTTTTCTTAAAGGAAGTGGAATTTATTTTCTGTTTCCTGAATTTACTGTTTAAATTACTATAAACAATACAAGGATCGATATTCCCATTCTATAGATGGCGAATGTTAAAATGGTTATGGTTAATGAGGTGTGAGAACTGAAAAGAGAGGCGATAAGAAGTAAAGATTATGAAGATGATGTTGACAGATACTGGTTGACTCTTGGCTTGAAGTGCTTACTTTTTTATTTAACGAAGAATATGGGTGGGATCTAAATTTGTACTACAGGATAAATGAGGGCGAATCGGCTCCATTGTAGTAGCAGGGTTTGTTCGTGATGTAAATGGTTGAACTGTCTTAAATAAAGAGTGAATCTCATTTGAAAAAGAGAGAAAAGGTTGACTTACGATGTTGTGCCTCTGGAGTCAAGGGTCCCAGCCTCAATACAGTAGGTGTGGCTTATTGTATGCTTCCGTCTTTCAGGGTTGACCATGAGTAGCATCCTAGTGTTCTGCTTGGCTATGAATGTAGAGACCTATGCCAGAGCGACAATCTCTTTTGCAGGGGTTGCATATGTGTTCTGTCTATGTGTTTCTAATTCTGTGGTTTAAAATAGTTTTTTATGAGGTGGGCTTACTCACCCCATACACTAACGTTAAGTGTTTTCAGTGATGTCATTTTCGTATAGAAATTGTCAGCCCAGATTAGTGAGCGTACTGTGCACTGATATTAACCCATAATTGTTGTGGGGCAGAAGTGGACTTTCCAAGACTATGTATCCCAATAAATATAGGAGAAATAGTTATTGGAAGAGTGTTCTGTCCAGATTATAGCACGTCCGATCTGTAACTTTTTTCCTAGTGTCCATGCATACAAATATCTTACTGTACTTCCTATGGGTCAAATGGTGTTTGAATATTTAAAACGATGTCTTGACGCTATTCTATTAATCCTCACAATATTTTCATGGAAATTCCTCAGGATGATATTACAATCTTTATACTTTTCATGCTGACATTGAATAAATTCATGATTATAGTGTCGGAATTTGTTTGCTTCTGCATTATTGCTAACCAAACAGCTGAACTTTGATTACTAAAAGTTAGTCTATATATGTTGAGACTCCGGTGGAAAAAGCAATATTCGGAATCGGGCTAATTGTATGCGTCAGTGCACATATATATATATATATATATATATATATATATATATATATATATATATATATATATATATATGTGTGTGTGTGTGTGTGTGTGTGTGTGTGTGTGTGTGTGTGTGCGCGCGCGTCTGTTTTGGTTGTGCATATATATATATATATATATATGTATATATATATATATAAAGTAATTCATTGAGTCTGAAAGAAACCTCAACAGAATGCAGAAATCACTGGACGGCCGTTTCGTCCTATATTTGGGACTCATCATCAGTGCGCATCCACTGCCGAGAATTAAAACCGGGACAGTTAAGTCATCAAGCAAACATCATACCAGCTGTTCCAACGGGCCTTGGTGACGAAGAGGTAGCAAATCAGACTCAATATAGCGCAGCTCGTTCACATATTCCGTGGTGGAACTCAACTGAAATTCTCTGTAACCATAGAACGGTACCCCTCCTCCCCCGGAGCCACGGCTACTATCACCAAGCCGTTCAAACTGAAGCATTAGAAGCCGGATCAAGCTCTGACACACACACACACACACACACACACACACACACACACACACACACACACACACACATATATATATATATATATATATATAGATAGATAGATAGATAGATAGTTAGATAGATAAACACACACACAAACTAGGTACTAGGTTGGTATATACATTACATTTTTAAAAACATTTTATTACATTCATATTTAATTGTTACAATCATATTTGTTCAAAACTGTTTATGTACATTTGTTTAGCAATGTACTTACATTGTTTTAGCAGAGTTTTATCTCTTAAGTGCTCAAAATGTCCTCCTTCAACATTGCAGCATTCCTCGAACCACTCCAGGACATTATGACATCCATCACGACACAGATTCCGATCTGCATCAGTTTCAATAAATACTACTGAGATGTAATCTACTCCTTTTAATTCTTCCACTGTTTGGGAATTTATCTCAAAGACATTGTTCTTTACTACGCCACCCAAAAAGAAATACATTGATGTTAGTTCAGCTGAACGTGATGGCAATTCAATGAAACAGCCTAGGTTAAAATTTTAGCTCAGTACTCCAATTCCAATTCCTGCTTAGGTAAACCTTCCAAACCTACCCACGCTCAAAAAAAAGTTATAGACAATTATAATCAATATTGTTAAGATATCAGGTATTCTGAATCTTCGAATCAGATAAAAATTGTTTCTATGGAAAAGTATGTACAAGTCAATTGACTAATTGGTACGTATGCCCGTCTATAGTTAATGATTTTATCAGAGGTACAATGTATAACAAATGCCATAAAACAGATATATTAAAGGAAGGGACAAATATGAAAAGAAACAACAACAAAATAAAATGCCAGTATGAAGAGAAATAAAAGAAATGAAACTTCCGATTGGTGGAGTTAAGTCACGTGGGTCACTTGACGCTCGCTTAGTGACGTCAATCCATACAGTGACGAGAATGGTTATTCATTCCGTTTATTTACAGCAGCCAAACCGAGCGGTTGCATTTTCATCCTGGGCGAAACGGTCCGGGCTAAGGCTAAATCTATCTCCCAAGCAGCTTAAAAG
>OZ038482.1:47718843-47723843 GCA_964036315.1 Acanthosepion esculentum | reverse complement strand
TCTTGGCCTTTTTTCTCTATAATATCTGTCGTTCAGAACATGTTTATTCGATACGAACCAGATGAAAGCTTGAATAAACTTTAGATTTAGGATAAATGTAGCCGATGGAAAATATCGGTGCATATTGTGCACCAACTATTTTTCGTAGTATTTCATAACCTAAATTTAGGAGCTTCCATAATAATTATATACGAATAATCCTGCTATAATTTTGCCTGTCGCACCCTTCGTTAGTTAGTCTTTACTTAGTTCGCACCACCGTTACGCCCTGGCAATAACGGCAATAAATAATGAACTACTCCATTATTGACCGCGTGAAAACACGTAAATGACATATCAGATATCCTACATGGGCTTAGTGAGAAAATGAATGAATGAATGAATGAAAGAAAGAAAGAAAGAATTGGGCATAGAGATGTTTGTTTTAGTGAAATGAAAAAGTTAATTTATTTTGATTCGTACCCCCTTACTTATTAAGATAACAACTAGAATTTATATTTATGATTGTTATTGCGATATTTTATTAAAGTTTTTAGTCTGAAACAGTGAACGATTTGATAGGGGATATTTTACTGTATTTTATTGTCGTAGAAATCATCACGAGCTTACATAATCATTAACTTAGGAACTAAGACTCATCAGAATATTAAAATAAGAAAACTGTGAAGTTTTAACTGGTCCTTATAATAATAATAATAATAATAATAATAATAATAATAATAATAATAATAATAATAATAATAGATCGGCAGAGTCGAAGGTCGATCTCAGTCAAGATTATAGAGTCATTGTAAAGTACATGGTGAGTGGCTCCATAAACTAGGCTAAGCCAGGGATTTCGACGGTTTTAAATTCAGAGTTAACCTTCTCGTAAACTGGTTGCTAACCACGGCTAGAGAGCCTAGTCGGCATTGTTAATTAACCCATAGCTGGTGGGATGGAAAACGGGATGGATTCATTATCTTAACAATATTGGTGCGAAAATGAATGCAATCAAGTTGGTTTAATCCGAACTCGTTTCGACTATTTCTTGTTCTGAACCGTTCATCATGACACCATCTGAAGAAATAATGTGACATTAGAATTTTATTATAATACATTATCATATGATAATTCATTCAGAAGAGGGAGTGTTTGACAATAGTAAACTTTCCCCATAAATACTGCAACAAATGAGACGAAACAATGTGTGGGTCGCATTTTCTCTGGTATATTGTATAATGCAAATATATTTGATAGACTCATTACCATTGAATGAATTGGGCGTTTTCGATTATATCCAGAATAAAAATATAACGATGTCCTAAAGCCTTAAAACGAACACATACACACATATGTAGATCGCAATTCAAACGCAAGATTATATATTGCATTTCATTAAACGTAAGTAAATAGTTTACTACAAATTGTTAGCAAAAAAGAAGATTTCAGTTAATATATTCATTTGAAAATACTGAAAAGTGTACAAGAGAAAAAAAGAAGAACAGTTGCAGACTGACGTGACAAGTAGATTCTCCCGTATCCGAATGCCCCTGCGTCTGACGCATTAAGATTTCGTGACTACGACATCCATTACAAAAATGCATCATTCACCTTATACAATACAGGCCTCATAGATTTAGAACGATGTCCCGAACTGAAAAATATCCCTGCAAGATTTTCTTAAATCTTTGACATCCAGCCACACGTGACTACATTACTGAATGACATTCCAGAAAATCTCTTATGAAGTGCATAACTTTACAAAGGGAGTACCTTATAGCTGACAGCAAACAATTAGGACCAAATAAATAAACATTTCTTTCAGATTGCCATTCAGGTAACTAAATAGTGACATCATTTATAACTACTTACTATATGAGAATGATAGCAATATATAGTTAGATGAAATGTCTTTTTATTTTTTTCAGAAAATCAAACAAAGAAAAACAACGTTATTTTACCTTGAGGTAAATAAACACTAATCAAAGATAAAGCAATCGCTGTTATTTTGGGTTATGTACATTTCTATATTTTCATTGGTCAAGGTTTTCTCTAGCGGTGTATACATAGATTTAATCCAGACTCGTTTGCTATGAACATTTGGAACGACCAGGATCTGTAAGTTTGGATTTGCCAGTGTTGTAATGCGTAATGGCTCGGATTTGTGAATCGGAAAGCCGAATTTCATTTCCATCTGGGAAAGGTATTGATTTACCTCTTCTCCCCCAGCTATGGGTTAATTAGTAAAACTTGTATCACTAAATCCTTATTATTAACTCCCCCAAAATTCTCATGATTTAAAAATATTTAAATAAACTGCAAAAGGTTGATAAGCCGGAAAAAAAAAACCAAATAAATCATTCATGATCGGATATGTCTCTCAACGATAATCAGCTTTTACACTTTATTCATAATTTCTTATGTCTTATACTTTGTTTATGCAATCGTAAAAACTATTCTTTACTTGCTTGTAATATTCGGAAAGTAAATAGTTTCATTATTAATTTTGTCTGTACTTTTATTAATCTTTTATTAAAAAGACTTCAAGGTGAGATAATTTGTTTTTAGTGAAACAATTTTGCATACTCCTGCCTATACATTCGCGAGTCTTAATAAGGTAAATATTCTTTCAGGGTCCAAACTTACGACCCTCTTGTAAGGAAATCCACCGGTAATCCCGAGGTGCTTTTAGATGGCCCATCTACAGAAGACTTTCAGTGTCAACTAATGTACAATTAGCCTAATTAAGAAATGCACATATCTGTTCCCAGGCTATTTTGGTGAGCAATGAGTTATGAATCAAAGTTCAAGAAATTTACAGATTTCATTCATAATTCGACATCCTTACTTGTGAAGTTATCTCTTTTTGTTTCCATATATATATATATATATATATATATATATATATATATATATATATTATTTAAAAACAGAGAAAGAAACTGCAAACGTTTTTGGTTGTAATGTGGATTTTTAAAAAAATATTATGCTTTATTTTACATAATTTTCTACACGGGTTTCCGGCCTCGCGACCTTCATCATGCAAAGAGGGGAAATTTCCACATATTATCAAAAATAATTAATTGTTTTCTTATGTTTTTCGATGTTAAATATTCTCTATATGAGACATTCTCTTTTTAGTGTGTTAGTGACCCAATTGTCTTTCTTGAACTGTCCTTAACCTGATAAAGGTCGCGAAACCGGAAAATAAAGCAAAATATTTTTTAAAAAATCCACATTACAACCAAAGACGTTTGCGGTTTCTCACTTCCGTCTTTAATATACACATTTTTCTTTCGTTGGAACTGTTATAACCTCTTCCCTTTATATATATATATATATATATATATATATATATATAATGCAGTAGGGGATGCACGGTGGAGTAATGGATAGCGGCTTCGATTAAGGAATCGCTGAGCCGAATTCGAATTCCAGTCGAATCCATTACATTCACTTACGTGCTAATATTCTTGGGAAGCGTATGAATCTTCTTCTCCACCCCACAGCTATGGATTCTATATCCTTGGATGCCAACTAGTTTAGGAGAAGGGCAACTCTGATTTTAAAACCTGCGAAGGGTCGTTTCGGGATCTTGTATTCACCCCTTCAAAAAGTGTAGATGGTTCTGCACAAAACCTTCACCAGTATAATCAAATCTCATGTGTTGGTGTCGGGCTGTCGGTTCCAAGGAACTGATTTACTTGACCCTCATACGTCGAATTCGACGGTAGATTCGAAAATATATATAATGCGCTTTATATACACTAAAATCAAGCATAATAAATTATTATTAACCTTTGATAAGTGGCAGCAGTTTTGTTATTCATAATTATTATTTGCCTATATTTCTGAGATGGGATATTGTAACTATCTACACTATTTACATTGATCGGATTGTTTTCCTGATGTTTATTGTCATATTCATGACATTTCATCCGTTGTACGCTTCAGGTGAGATAAGTTGGACTTTCGAATTGAATCAATTATTACCCCACCGGGGTAAATTGTTCTATTTCCACATTCCATGCCTTCTCTGGATATCTCAGTTTAAGTTATTTCTCTTTAGCAACGCAAACTCTTTTTTTATAAACTGGGCCATGTATCGTCATAATTATTAGATTAGATTAAAATATCGAAAAGTTCAGTAGGAATGTGAGAAAAGAAAACTGACTGTAGTTTAAGAAAATTTATTACTATTTCTTAAAGTGTCGTTATTTGTGGAAAACTAAATCAAATCCAGCTGAACAATTAATTTCCCCTTTTTCATACACGCCCGATTATGAGCCATCCGAGTCGAAAGCGTAGAACGGTAAGCGGTAATAATGGCACAAGAGAAAAAAATAGGAAGAGATGGCAAAATTAAAATAAAACACTCTTTAAACAACTTCAAATTAAACACCATTAGCTGTTTAATTTTAAGTTATTTAAAGATAAATTTCTAATCAGAAGACAGTTATACGTTTATTTTATTTTGGTTCAGTTGTCCGCGAAACGTCATGTACAGACCATTGATCTAATTGGCTCTACACAACCCCATTGTGGAAATCATATTAAGTAATAAAGGAAAAGAGAAGATAAGTTTCCAAGGATATATGTATACAAAACAGATTATAAGATCAGCTACTATCAGAGGGAGATTTTTTCTACTTTTCCACTTGAACCATTTTACATGTGCATTTTACCCTGACGTTATTATCTATATTCGATTGAGACCGCATTGATATTTATTCCATGTACAATAGCTACATTTTCGAAAGGATATTCGTACATTTGAATAAAAGTGCCCTTAAATATAATAAGCACAAAATAACTATTGTTTTAAACAATACTTATATTAAATAATTATTTCAATTTCGAAAGGGAATTTAAACGTCACTTTTTCTACTCCGGCTCAGTTGTTCATAAATTGTGAAGAGAATCCTTTATTAAATCTAAGAGAGTTGATTGTTCTTCTATTCTCTATGTTTTCAAATATATAGTCCTTTCTCCATTTAGTTTTACTCAGCCATGATTCC
>OZ038482.1:47698843-47716343 GCA_964036315.1 Acanthosepion esculentum | reverse complement strand
ACACACACACACATATATATATATATATATATATATATATATTCATGCATTCCCCTTGGACTACCAGTAGTGCTTTTAAAATGGAAATTACCTTCAGGACATAATTCATTGACGTTTCCCAAATGTAACTCCTCATCAGTCTGAAGAAGAAATTGACTTTCCCTGAGCAAAACCTGGCTGTCATGGTATCGAAATGCTATCATTTTCCGACGAAAGATCGCTAAATACAATGTTAATTTTGAAGTACTCCGTCGATACAAAAGTTATCTTCCACAAATTACGAAAAATATATGTGTACACGTGAGAGAATTCCGCTCGAAAGAAAGAAAAGACTATTGGAATTCTATATAATATCTCATCACGTATATGCCAATGCATACTGGATAATCTCCTCACCATTAAGAAGACATTTGAAGTGACCGAAATGTGGCTGTATCGATAATTGCTGGATAATGCCACATAAGAATCGACCAACATTTTAGAAAAAAGAGTAACTACCAGAAATATTAAAAAAATTGTTGGGATTACATTCTCGGCTGGCGTGAAGTAAAACGATCATATTGAATCAATGGCTATTTATACCGTTAAGAAAGTTTACTGTGTCTTGTTAAACAACTTTTTTTCGCTGCATTGATCTTACATATTTATAAGTCTACCATTCGCTCATGTTTTGAAAATTACTGTCACATAGGGTCCGTTACTCCTGCAGTATATTTATAGACTCCTGATAAAATCCAAAGAAGAATAGGTAAATATTATCAGTCCTGATCTGTCGTCTCGGGTTCAGACACATTCCAACAAATGTCATCTAGCTTCCCTGTGTATTTTCTATAACTATGTTCATGGTAACTGTTTGAATGAACTGTTCCCTAGAGTACCTAGACTTTATAAAATTAAGCGCTTTACTAGATTGGAGGCAAGATCTCATCAATTCAGTTTGAATTGGCTATAACCGTAAGTTCTATCCTAATAATTTTCTATAATGAAACTCTTCCGGCTCCATGCTCCTCGGCTATCTTTATTGGCTATTCTGATATTAAAAAAAATTAATGCAATGAAAATGTCTCTCGTTATCTACTGTCTTCTTGATTACACGAGTTCACGTTCCATAATATTAATTCCCGTTTTTTTTTCTTATTTCACACTCAGTAGCCTTTAATGTCTCAATGGCTTTACTACCTTTCATGGAGTGATATGATAACATGTTACAATTAGAAACATACGGATTAAAATTTTGGGATATGTAATAACAATATTAGCTTGGCGAATTTAACACTCATAGAACCTATTAAAATAAAAGAACGGGGTAAAAAGTCAATAATCTTCTTAACGAATTTGAGTAAATTGATGGCAAAACAGGTTACTTAAAGCAACAAAAGATATAAAAAAATTATGGAGAGCTGTTTCTCAAGTTCTTATAGGATGTGGCTCATAATAGAAATAAGATGACATAAATGTCGCCGAGGCTTCAATATGACACAACCGTTTACTTCAGTCTTAGTAGAAAAATCCAACAAACACGAAAATGTACACCTAGCAAAAGATCTTGAAAACAACCTCCAATCAGTGATTAATTTGATTAAAAAATATCTTCTATATTTTAACGACTCCCAAATGAAACTCTTTTCATTTAATCACTACTGAGAAACCATTTTGCCTGCCATTAGCATGGCTGATGCTAAACTCCAGGAGAACAAAACATCAAGCCTTCTTGGCCTCACGTTTTTCACATGAAGTAGCGCGAATGTATCGAATCAATTACTGCGTCTACTGGAAGGCAAATTGGATCACTTTGTCGTGCCAGAATATCTTTCAGAATTAATCTTGCACATCTAAAAATATACCATTCGTCAGCGAATTGAAAACTATTGCCATACCTGGTCTGGTGCTCCTGCTGTACATATCGAAGTTCTTGACAAAATCCCAAAAAAGGGTCTGTAATATAATCGGTCATGACCAGGCATCTCAACATGAGTCAATTTCTCACCAACATAATGTTACCTGCCACTATTTTTTCTACACATGTTTATGTCAACTGCTCTAATGAGCTTTTTTTCCCCTGGTGCACAGAATGTATACATTTAAGCGGACTACAAAATTGGCAACTAGGTTTCACCGTTTTATTGTTGGTTTAGCTAGATGCAACCGCCATTTCTACTGGAACGGTTTCTTTTTTCGCACTTTCCACCTGTGGAATTCTCTCCCTATTTCCTGCATCCCTGCTAAGTACAATCTTAAAAAATTCCAATGCAAAATCAATAGCTATCTTCAATCTTCTTGAACCCTGTTCATTTTGTCTTCTTCTCAAAACCTCTCCATTCTCAGTTATTTTATTCTCTTTCACATTCACTCATGAAAACGCCCTGCGTTCTAGTGGAATTTTCGCTTTGCTCGGAGTGAAAATATTAAAAAGAAAATACATAAGTAGAATATAAATCATTTCTCATTTGATATATTTTCTAATTTCACTATATATTTTCGATTTTTTGTTTGTTTGCTATCTCTTGTTGCACAGAGGATGATTTCTAGATATTGTGAGATATGATGTTATAAAATAAAGTTGCATCACCAGGGACGATGTAGTTACAACGCACCGTTTCCGGGCAGACGGAGAGGAACAAATAAATTACACTTCTATTTGCTGACATTCGGATTTTATGTTTGTCAACTGAAAGAGATTAAATATCCCACTAAATATTGACTTACGCTGCCGCGTTTATTTCGTTTACAATTTGAATCTTTGTCAATAAAATAAGAGATTGTCGGTGTGGAAAAGTGACTTAGGGAAAATTCAAATAAAGGAAATGAGGCAAAAATCAACCATGAACAGAGAACCTCTTTTTTGTCCCAGATATTTCTTTATATTAAATACAAAAGAGCGTGAATCAAACAAGTAGCTGGCTATCGCCGACTATCAACAGTTCAGATGTAGTGTTACGATTATGGAGTTGCATTTTTATTTTCTTATATTAATGCGCTCGTGGTATATAGAAGATGGACAGAATGATTGATTTTGAATGATTGTTTATCAAATTTGATTGATTGATTATCAACCATTTGACAGGTTCTTTAAAGCCATGAAATAGTATTAGATTGTAAGAATTTTTGGGAGATAATAATGATTTGCTTATACAGGTGATACTGACTAACGCATAGCGGGGAGAGAAGAGGTAGATGCATACCTTTCCCAAGTATATTCGCGTGTAAATGAATATAACGAACCCAACCCAACTGGAATTTGAACTCTGCTCTCCGATTAACAATTCCGAGTCATTGTCCATTAGACTAGAAGCACATCCAAGACACCAACACTTGTCATTTCAAAGCGGTCACACACCTAGATACTGACCAAGCTCGACCTTACCAAACTTCGGTGATTATAAGGGAAGTGGTAATTCACACACACACACACACACACGTACGTACGTACGTACGTACGTACACAAACACACACACGTACGTGTGTGTGTATTTCTTCACAAAAAGCTCTGAATACCGAACCCATTACTGTTGTTTCAACTTTCCGTTCTTCAGGTTTGTTCTTTTATTTTTATAAAGAATTCATTTAACTCTTTTTGAATAGTCTAGAACAATTCATGAAATTTTTTGAATCGGCTAAAAATAATTTAAGTATGATATATATATATATATATATATATATATATATATATATATATATAGATGTGGGTGTGTATGTGTGCGTATGTGTATTCTGTTTATACGTTATTTATTATTTATACAATTTATTTTAGTAAATTCTCTTTTTCACTTTTAATTAAACAGTATTAATTCCATTTACCGGAACCGTCAATTGATCTGATGTGCTATACCAATCAGCAACAGAGAAGAATCTAGTTAGCAAAGTCCAAATTACATTTTATAGATAACAAATCTTCGACGATCTTTCCCTAACTATCATATCTGCTCAAGCAACGTATCTAAACGTAAACATTGACAACATATGAAATAATGTTGTCAATGTTTAAGATTATATATATATATATATATATATATATATATATATATATATATATATATATATATATATATATATGTAAGAAAGAGAGAAAGAGAAAATTGTACCAAAAATTATATTAATTTTTCTGACTGTGTTCTCCATTAATCTTTCTAGATAGTACTTATGAATAAATAACAAAGCATTGGTAATATTCTTTACTTCATTTGCATAATTCATAATAGCAGTTAAGCGCAGGCAGTCGAAGACAAAATAGGTCATAAAGAGGTTGGATTTCACTAATTCAGGAGAATTGCAAACGCTACACTTAACAGAAGCAAATCCAAATGTCGGATATGGCTAATCTAACTCTAGGTTTGACGACAAAGACCTGGCTTCCCTTACGTCATGGAACAGAATTTTTGTGAAATCTCTGTAATGGCTCGAGATATTTCTAGACTTATCAAATGCCTTGACTACGAAGCCTACTCGTCCAGATTAAATCCTTATCAGAGATCGCGAAGGCGATCATGTATCTTTCGATACATGACTAACGAGGTCCCGCAGTAGTTTGCCATTTCGTTCTGCAGTAGACCACTTGCCATCCAAGTCTATAGAACCCGGTCTGTCTTGCTATTTACCCATTGCTGGGGGAAGAAGAAGAGGATTCATACCTTTCTCAAGGTTATTAGCACGTAACTGAATGTAATAGATTCAACTGGAATTCGAACTCAGCTCTCCGGATCCTCAATCCACACCGCTATCCATTACTCCACCGTGCCTCCTATAGTATCCTAAACATCACTATAGACTCCTAAAAAATGCCCAGAACTTCCTTCAATCTTGTTGAAAATCTTCAACCGCTAACTTAAGAGTAAATGTGTCTTAAGCCAATGGAATATATCTAGTGTGTGTCCCGTGTTTAAGAATGTGAGTGGATCCTCAATCTCATCACAATATTTCTCCATCGGATTCCTTAGTGTTATTAGTAAACTTTTTGAAGTTATTATAGGCAAGAAAGCCGTTGTGCATCTCAACAAAACATAAACCCTGGAGTGACAAAACCGTATTTTTTACCTCTTCAATATCCGTACAGATTCAGTGGAACACATGAGTGATCGCCCTAAATATTTCACCAAAGGAAATCGGTGAGAGAGTCCTCTCAGTTAACAAATCATTCCTTTCACGTGGGCATATGAATGTCGTTATCAATGGCCAGTCCTCTGAGGGGCATGATATCAATGCTGGCGTTCCTTAACGGGCTCTCTTAGTTCCAATCCTATTTCTTCTTTATATCAACAATCTGCTCTCGGCCTCAATCACTTGCCCGCCGCATTAGGGCTGACTCTCTGTGACTTTCTTTCATAAATGCATCCCTTTAAATAGTAAAGACGAGCTCTTCGCTATGGAAACTAGACTTAATTAATTTAAGGGCAAATACAAGACTGGCGGAGAGATCGCATCAATTTACAGTTGAGCTAGGTCGATGTTGCTTCTATGCTAAGTTTCTTTTCTCTCAATTCTCGCTTGTAGAACTCCCTTCGGGTTCTATTCTTTCCAGCCAATGAATTAAGTGGGATGACAATCGTTATCTACTGTCCTCCGGATGCTCTCTTCTTTTTCTACTTATTACTAATGTTTCTGTTCCTAATTCCTCCACACCCGATAACTCCTTCGTGTTAGTGGCTGTACTACCTCGCTTGGTGTGACACTGATTAAAAAAGAAAAGATAAAGGAACACTCTAAAATCTTTGATAAATATATATATGGCGATGTTACCAGAATGTATTGATGAACCTCTAAATATTTTGATGACCAGAGCTTGGCAGCTGATCCCTTCTCTGATCTAACACTCACAGTTTATTTGGGAAAATACTGGCTGAATGTATTCAATATATCCAAAAACTTAACTCGTAACATTTCATAACCACCAAGCAGACACTAAAACTCTACGAATACTTATGAGTGGTCATAACATCAAAGAGAAACCTTGTCTCGAAAGCCTACAGTGGCTAAAGTACACTCCAGATCTCGAATGGAAGGCATATATTCGTACCATCGCAAGATATACTGGGAAAAAAAGTCGAATCATTGTATCGTTCCAGAAAATAACTCTGTATCATACTCTATATTTATAATAGTCAGATGAGACTAAAAATGGAGTATTGCTGCCCGTGGCAGAGGCTGAGAGACATTTGGCCAAACGGACATTTAGCCGAACGTACATTTAGCCGAAGGGACGGATATTTCACCGAAAAAGTAGAACTAAAAATAGTAACAAATTGCAACATACTTTAAGTATTTTAATTAGCAGTATTATAAGGTTAAATAGGACTAACAATTACCACTGAATTTCAAGTGATTAAATTACTAAATCTAAATTTATATTTAAAAGTATTCTTATTTCAATATTTTGTATTGAAATTAATATTTTAAAAAATATTTGAGTGTATTTAGGTTAAAAGTAGCAAGTAATTATTTAAATTCATATTTAACAGTATGATAAAAGTTAGTTCATACCTTTAGGATAATGATCATTAAAAGCGAAATTGAAAGATCTTTCAACTTGTAAAACCTTACAATTTTGCCGTAGTAAAATTTGCTTTTTCTCAAAACATTTATCATCTTACAATAATATTTAAATAGATTTAAAAAAGTCCTATAAATACATAGAGTAAATATATATAAATATATGTAGCACATTACGATAAAATATGTGGCATACATATAAGTATGCTAATATATTTTCGGCTAAATGTCCATTCAGTTAAAGTGATTTTCCAAGCGTAGCTTATATGTGGCAAAAGGCCGAAAGTACGGGTCACCCTAGTGAGGATCGAATTCATTACTTCGTCGTAATTGTTCTTGCAAGACAAGCTTGCTAACCATTACACCGGCTCGAGGTGTCCATTCAGTTAAATGTCCGTCGGCCAAATATCCGAATACCATACGTGGGCTGGTGCTACCCAAACCTAACTGTACCGCCGCTACAGAGCTCAAAAGCGCGTACGCAGCCTTGTGGTTTATTAATTATTCTCCACCATAAAACCCTTAACTCACAGACGAAACTTCGCCAAAATTTCACTATCGTATCGCCATTAATATAGCAGGTTTTCGGACGAGTTACGTTTATTCACATTGCAAATAGTCACTTTCTGATTCTACGTATTTTTATTTTCTTTAAAACATCGCGTTTCTCAAATGTTCAGTATTTTAGCATAATTCCATAGAACGGCGTCTCTCTTGGATTCTTCTTCATTTGTACTAGGGTTGTCCAAAATTCACTTCCAAATAGCACGACCGATATTACATAAAATGTCATCACTCTTTTCTTTGTTTCTAATGATATATATATATATATATATATATATATATATATATATATATATATATATATATATATATATATACATATATATATACATATATATATATATATATATACATATATATATACATATATATACACATATATATACATATATATATATATCTTTCTCTCCCTCTCTCTCTCTCTCTCTATATATATATATATATATTAATAAATATACATATATCAGTTGTGCAACTCAGAGTTTCATGTGTGTGCAATCGGCAGGTACTAATATATATACTGAAGGAAAAATGTATGACAAAGTGCAAGACGTTTTCGTGTGACGCGTTTCGTCCTTTAGGAATTGATTCACCGGGCTAGGTTTGTTTGAGTTTACGCGAAGACGCATGCAACAGAACGAGAGACGCTGGGAATTTTAAATTTCAAAATAGAATTTTGTTATGTGTTTTGGGTAGAATGTAGTCAATTTCACTTAGATTCTATTTCTTTTTTGTGTTTCCATCATCTTTGTTATTAAATATCCCACATTGTGATAACACAAGACCTGCCAAGAAGAGTGAAACGTTGTAAGAACATGGACGCAAATTTATTATGGATGAACTAACAATTAATTCACATTTTAAAATATGTATACAAGTGACAAACTTTTATATTTTTTATTAATCCTATGTATGTATGTATATATATACATATATATGGTATTAAGTTGCAAAAGTTGTTTGGTGCCAAAATTGCGGTTTGTTTTTACGTAGTTTAATAGTGGGAAAGCATTTTATGTAGTTTTATAGTGCGAAAGCGTAATAGTTTTTTGTCATAAAGTGCTCGATATCAAACGTTAAGGATAGAGCGTTAATAGGATTAATGTGGAGAAACGTAAAACTTAACTGTTTTATGTTGGTTCAGTGATGCCCACTTCGAAGTTTCGTGAACGCATTGCAGTAAGGCCTTCACTATTTAGGTCACTTGCAATGCACTCACGAAATCATCGAAGTCGGCATGATTGAATCAATGCTAAATAAGTAAGTTTATCTACATTAATTCTACACCACACACACACACACACCCATATATATATATATATATATATATATATATATATATGTACATGTATGTCTATATGTGTGTGTGTGTGTCTGTATGTGTACCTGTATGTCTATATATATCTATATACAGTGCTGTTCGAGAAAAGTGACTCAACTTATCCTTTGAATTCAGCTCAACTTTCGTTTCATCGGAGAAGAAATCATTCTTCCGGTCTTCTACGGTGAAATGTTTGTAATCGTGAGCCCATTCAAGTCTCTTGACTTTGTATGCTTTCCTTATTAGCGGCTTAAACCTTCGTCTACAAGATTTGTAGCCTTGTTCTAACAGCCATCGACAGGCTGTTGAACAGGCAAGACTAACACCTTGCTCTTCGCTTAGACTGGTTGTAATTAGTTATATTTCTATTCTTCACAACTTCTCTCTTGCTTACCCTGCCAGTTCTATCATCCATCTTTTTCTTTCGTCCCCTTGTTTCCTTCCTTGGAGCAGGAGTGGCATCATTATGTGCCTTAAGCACTCGAGATACAGTTGATTGTGAGGTTATAGCAATTTCTGCAATTTCTCTCGTAGACTTGCCTGCTTTTGAGAGGGCAATAATAGATGTCTTAAATGGTTCTGATGCGTGTTTGTACCCTTTCAACTGGTTACTGACTTGAGTGGCTATTTCAAGCTGTTTTTACACTGTATGAGGCTTTCTGGAATATTCTGGAATACTCTAGATTTAATTTAAGCTGTTCTAGAATTCACTAGAATATTGTTCTGGGTATATTGCAAAGTAATTTTCAATATTTTGTCAAAAGCTCTTTAAATTTACCAGTTTAATCATTAGAATGCGATATCTGACTCACTTTTTTTGCACAAAGTTTTTTCCTGAATCTCATTTATATCCAAATTTATAATTATCAATAGAATACCTTAGGGTGAATAAACTTTTTCCGAGGTGATCGGGAAGGGGTATTAATATTAGTAAGATTAAAAATTATTTTAACCCCCAAAACAATAGACAAAAACTATTTTCAGTAAAAAAAATCAAGTGAGTCACTTTTATCGAACACCCACACACACACACACACATATATATATATATATATATATATATATATATATATATATATATATATATAATATACATATATAAATATATATATGGGTGTGTGTGTGTGTTTATTCGTTTTTCCTTACAAATTATAGTTACCAGGAAGTAAAAGACACTGGCAACTTAGTAAGAATAAGTCCATGATCTTCCCCACTTTTCGGCGAACATGTCTCACCTCCTTGTTTGACATTGTAATTTCAACGATCTGCATTTATATCACGTGGTCAAATCATGATCGGGTTCAATCTAATAAAACCGCCACCGGGTGAGATATCTGAAGTGTGCACGTGACACACAAGGCCTCTGGGCAAGAAAGAGCCCTCGTGAATGGTTCATTTCTCGTGACCTTTTCGAATGTTTGCCTCGATTTGTAAACAGCACTTTTTTTTTGCCATTGATTAGTCCTCCCGTTTTTTTATTATTGTTATTTTTTTCTTCTTTTCTTTGGTTGTCAATTTTCTCTCGATTTTTCTATTAGTTTGTTTCTGGGGGTCGGCATTTATCCTCTTACTCTCTATATTTCTGTTTTAATGAATAAACTTTCTTGAGTTAGATTTTTGCGGGTCAGTCGTACATTTCGTCAGAATAATCATTTTTTATAGCTTTCTTTTGTTTTTAGTTTTGTTTTCATGTTAATTAGATATTGTTCCTGTTAACATTCACTATTTTGTATTAATATGTATTTTTCTCTCTCTCCCATTCTATCTATCTATCTATCTATCTATCTATCTATCTATCTATCTATCTATCTATCTATCTATGTCTAATCGTATATGAGTGTCTCTCTATTAGTTTACTTTTTCTTGTTACTTCTTCTTACGTTTTCTTCTTTCTTTCTTTTTTCTTAACTATTTACTTTTTCGTTTGTCTTTCTCTTTTCTTTTTCTTACATATTTACTTTCTTATTTTTTCTTTCTTTCTTCTTTTTTTGTCTAGTACATCTTCGTCCTTGTTTGTTTTTTTAACTTCTACATCTTTCATTATTTCATATATAACTTCTTTCTTTCATCTATGATTTCTTTCATTTCCTTTAATGTATAATTTATTTCTTTCCCGTATTCTTTCTTTTCATATAAATATATTTATTTCACGTATAACTTCTTTCTTTCGTTTTTTCTTTCTTTTATGACTTTCAGGCTTACTCACATTTTCTTTTACAAAATTCATCCTATTACCTTATTCGACAATTGCTGACATTTTATTGATTACACATTCCTATTTCATTCTGTCCTTATTTTCTTTTTTTCTAATCATATTTATTGATGATGTCGATGTACCCGAGAACGAGATATATCTCTGGAGATTTTGAATTGTGAAAAAGGGAATGAAGAAAGCTGAGTAAAAGAGAATTGAATGAATGAGGGGGGAAAGGGCGAGAGACAAATAGCATTGGTTCAATAATGCGGAAAATATTGATCTCTAAAACCAATCAAATACAATTGTTCATCGATTAAAAATGCATTATGCCATGGCCATTAATACAGAAATACTTTAGAGATGATATTATAATAAGATTATACTTTATTACATATTACAGAGCGTATTCACAAACAATCTAGCAGCTTTATCTTAAAAGATTGATGTTAAAAAAGATTAATAAATTAAAAATTGGTAACATTTAAGCATTTCTCTAGATTTTAGACAAATGACGTCTATCTGTATCCTTGACTAGCTGAAATTGTTCAGCAGCGTTTCAAATTCAATCTAACATTGTGTTGTGCGTAGAATGAAGATGAATAAATTTAAGTTAAACCTGCGTTAGCCATATGGGGTATTTCGTTACCCGTCAGACATCACTTTGTTTTCTTAGGATGTCCTGTCATCATACCTAAGGTAACTTTTCATGAATCATATATATATATATATATATATATATATATATATATATATATATATATATATATATATATATAATAACAGTAACATAGTAACTTTCTGAAAATCCTGTTATATGTATATATATATATATATATATATATATTTATATATATGTATATATATATATGTATATATATACATAAATATATATGTATATATATATACATATATATATAATATATATATATGCATATATATATATATGCATATATATATATAATATATATATATATATGCATATATATATATATATAATATATATGCATATATATATATGTAATATATATATATATATATATATGCATATATATATATATATATATATATATATATATATATATATATATAACAGGATTTTCTGAAAGTTGCTGACATATATATATATATATATATATATATATATATATATATATATATATATATATATATATATAGGTAACTTATAGTAACTTTCCGAAAATCCCGTTATACATTATATACATATATATATATATATATATATATATATATATATATATATATATATATATATATATATACAGGATTTTCGGAAAGTTACTGTGCACTTTTCAGATTTCTCCCCAATTTGGTGTCCCACTACGAACCAACGACATAAGTTAGCCAAAATGCAGTTTCATTTACGTAGCATGTAAAAACAATGCAAGACCAACCTTCTGGGGGGTATTTTAAACATTATTTTTATCTTAATCTTTTTTGTATTTCCTGGATATTGTTGTAATATACATCACTGCAGTTGTTATATTTAGATGGCTCGAGGTCTAAACGATTTTGTACAATACTAGAAAATACACTTGTGTATACTATTTACATTATTCGGACTATTTTCCTCATCTTTGTTGCCATAGTTATTAGAACGTTTCGGCCGTTATACGCTCCGGCCTTCTTCAGGTCGTTGGAATGTCGAACTGAACCCTTTATTTCGCTCGCTGGGGTAGACTGTTCTAGTTCCAAGTTCCTGTCTAATGTATGGCAGTTATAAGTTATCTCCTGTTAATTCACCTCTCCAAGTTCTCCACTGCCTATTGAACAAATCTTTGGGCCCTGTCACTTGATTTAACCAACGCCTTTATCCACTGTGCCATTTGTCCTTACAGGAGTAAATGTAAAATAACATGTTGCTGCATTTCCTTTAACCTTTGTTGCAGGAGAAATAATTATCTATTTCCCGTTTGAAATCCCTATTTGTCCTTATGCATCTTTTCGAGTTTACCTGAATGAAAAATTTCATATCAGTCTTTTGAGATGCGAAAGCGGCAGAGCGATGTCATCAATATCACAATTTCTAACTCCTTTGCGTTTTATTTTTTCGGCTATATTAAATTATAATTTTAACAAACGAAGTTTACGAAAATTAATGTGCATTTATTTATAATGAGAAATTAGAAAGAAAATATTGACGTTTCTATAAATAATGGTGAGGAAGGAAGGCATGGAAAATTCCTTACTCAGGGGGCGCTAGAGGAAATAAGCGTGCAACTTACCTAATATATTTCTGTGTATTCATAGCAAAATAGCCACAATGAGAGATGGAGAAGTTTCAAAAATTATTTCTATCTACAAGACACAGGAAGTTGTGAAGAATGATGCTCGCTTAAGTTTTGAAAAGGTATGACATGTAAATGATATATTATAATCCGAAATAGAAGAAATTTATATGAAATGCTGTGAGGAAGGCCAACTTGGAAAATGTAATACTCGCAGGACATATTGTGGGATAGATGAGTAAAGACAAACACCAAATAAATTACCTTATAAGTTTCTGTGAATAGAAACAACAGGAGCTTGAAATTACTGTAACCCCCTCGACGTTGACAACACGTCATCGTTTAATTGGCTATCAACAGACCGATAACTTCTCAACACACGCACACCACACCCCCTCAGCTCTGGGGTCTGTCTCTTCTCTTTTTTTCTCTCAATCACAAGTCGCTAGCTCTGCTAGGTTTGTTTAGTAATACGTACATTACCGGTCATTTCTTTTCCCTCCTCAATTAGGGGCCAGTGTTTCATCTCAATGTTGTTGATTTGGGTTTCTCTAAATCTTAAGTCAATGGGATTGAAGGCAAGTGTGAATCCCTTATGTACGTTGTGTACCATTGACAAGATTTCATTTTTCCTGTCTATGACCGTGGTAAACTTTTGATTATTTCGTCTCAGAACAGCTCCGATCAAACTGTAATAAGAACTCCTTCAATAAAATGCACAAAACTGTTGTTAAATCTAACGACAGGTTTGTTGAATAAAAAAAAACTGGTGGAATAAAATGTTTCTATTACCTCTTGCAGATCAATATATTCTACCGCAGGAGTGGTGATTTGTAGATCCTTGTCACAATTGTCAAGTTAATTAAATCTCACTCAGTTCTTCGGTTATGCATGTATCTGTGATTTCGCCCAGGCCCGGGAATTGCGAGTATGCTCTATAGCGACGAATTTCATACAATACATTCAGAGACGTTCCGAGCCGACTTCTCGGTGGGCCGCGTTCTCCACTCGGAAAAGTGATCAAGCGAAATGCGCTCAGCCTTTATATAGGGAAATACTTTCCGATAACAATGATTAATGTCTTCTCCTATATATCCTGGCCCCAGAAAATGAGAATTCACATTGTCCAATATTCCCGTGAATATTGACCAGCTGGCCTTCTTATCGGTGAGGAATTGTTCACTAGAAATCCAAAATAATCATAACTATAATTGCTGACATTCGTCGCCAAAAAAGGCATATCTTAACCTGAGACGATTTTGCTAATTCGCCATATGGTATATCCCTTGCATATTCAAAGTCTTTTAGATATGTTTCTATGAATATAATTGACTTCTTGGGGAGGGGATAAACGTTAATTCACCAAATCTTGTGATTTAGGACAAAACAGATGCGTTGTTTCTTTGTTTAAAATAATTTAAGTAAAATTTGTGCTATTTTGATTATAATTGCGTTGGCCTTTATCTTACCGTTCATTTAAAACAAGTAATAATAAATTGTTATTATTGTTATCGTAACTTCTTGCCGTCACATTTCAACTGATGTTACTCTTTCTCTAGATTTACCACCAAATAACAGTCAGTTCGACCAACATTTTCAACTTTGTCTATTCTGAGTCTAGAAACATGTTTCCTTGATTTACTCTCAAATTAACTGGTAACAGGAACACTTTCTCAAAACTGGTGAGCTCCACATGACGATAATTCCCTGTCTCTCTTGTCGTTAATATGTTTGTGAATGTAAAATAGTTCGAAACCCTCCTCTCTCTTAGTGTGCTCTAGAAATTTCAACTGTCTCTTTATGATATGAAGTACGTGTCCTTCTTGATTCCATTTTCTCTAAAACTTCGCAATTGCTCACAATTTCAGCTCAAGTTATTCTCAGCATCCTTCTGTAGAACGACATTTCTGTTGCCTAAAGTCTTTCTTTCACTGTCAGGAGATTGTTTAGCATTCACTGCCATATAGAAGGACTGGTATATTACATACAAATTCAATACCCTTTTCTTTGTTGCTAATGGAATATTCTTGTTTCTTATTACTTTGTTTAATTTTAGAAGCCATGTTTCACTATCCCATTGGGTTTTCGAATTTCGTTGTTGCACTTTTCGTTTTCTGTTAAAAACATTTCTCCAGCATTTAACTACTAGAACTCTATCTACTGCAGTCAAACAATGCCACTCCACATCAAGTTATAAATGAAGACAAGAAAGAATTAATGACATACAAATTTAATCTGAACACACACACACGCACACACACACACTAACACGCACGCACACATACACTCAAACACACAAAGTAAGGTTTTTTTCTTTAATTTATTTTGTTAGCAAACCATGACTTACATGTTGCAGGATATTCTATAAGTTGTAAATATTTTGTTATGAAAAAATTCCATTGTCTTAATTAATTAGTTGAAGTGGCATAATTTAGCATTTATTTAATTAACGTAATATCAGAATTAATTCCAAAGATAGGCTTTATATAATAGATTCATTAAAATTACACACATACACACACACACACACTCACACACACATATATATATATATATATATATATATATATATATATATATATATATATATATATATATATATAGTTTCCAGCCGATTCCGTTAAATTGACTTGAACACCAAATAACATTGGCAAAAGTATGAACCTATCTCTCACACTCCAGCTATGACGAAATTGCAGGACAGACTTGGTCGTATATGTTTGGTTGTCAAGTAGTCCAAGGGAAAAAAAACTCTGAATTCTAAACCGGAGGACGGTCGTTTGAAGTTTTTGTGACAAAATATGTGCACTAATTTTCTGTATTTAGTTCTTCCGAAAAGTGTGGCTTGTTCCGCAAAAGTCTTCACCACTATAATCAAATCATATATCGTTTGTCTGGCTATTTGATTCTGAGAACTGGGTTACTGGATGTATACTGAGTAACATATTTTCATATAGAAGCTTTGGAAGAAGACAAAATAAGTATTTTCTATGGTTTCGATAACTGAAAAACATTGTTCATTAAAATAGCTATTTGGTAATTGCGCTGCAAATTCTGGGAAAACAAGTAGTCGTCGTTTACACGGACACAAAGAAAATGATCCGAAACTAGCGAATCCCTATTACAGGCCCCTACTTAGGTAAATTTATTTTAATTCTTAACCTCTGAATTATACTGCAGCTATGCCGAGCTGTCTTTATGAACATTTTATGGAGGGATAACATATAACCTTACATGGTCAGTAGGAGAATAAGGCCAATTGACTCAAACATGGTGATATGTGCTAGATCAACAGTTATGTCTACCCGGTTTCACTTATATGGGTCAGGCTAACAAGTAATATTCTTTTCCGGCATATCCCATCGGTGCTGCCAGCGAGGATATACTCTTTCTTTCAAAATTTTCAAGTCCCCTCCTTGGCAACTCGTGAGTTTCAAAATTTGTTCTGACGGTCGTAAAACTAACACTCACACAAGTATATATATATATAGAAGTCAACACTTAGAGGCGACAGTCTGTTTCATGCTAGATGCAATCGTCGGGCCACGAGTGCTGTTATTTTTCTCGGCTATTTATATATACGGGTCAGTGGTGCATTGTGGGTAGTCTAGTTTGGCAGTTATTTTGCCGGAAGTCGTTTATTTGTTTATTTATTTATTTGTGTCAAATTATTTTGATTGTTTTTTATCCTTTATATTTATTTTATTTTATTTTTTATTTTGATCGGTGTTTTTTTAGCGTAGTAAAAATTTGTTTTAATTAGCTTATTGTGGGTAGTATATTATGGCGGCTATTTTTTTTACGGAAGTCGTTTGTTTGTTTATTTATTTGGGTCAAATTATTTTGCTTGTTTTTATTTATTTTTATTTTTTATTTTTATCTTATATATTTATTTTTTATTTTTATTTTGATCGGTATTTTTATTAACGTAATAAAAGTTTGTTTATATAGCTTATTTAATAGTTTTGTTTTTGTTTGGGAAGATAAAGCTATTTGTTGAATTTTGGGGTTGATTGTTGGGGTTTGTTCTGATTATTATTTTGGCGGGAACAGTTTTTAATTTATTTATTTGGATTGATTATTTTTATTTGTTTTTTTCTAAACGGCTAGTTTATCGGTATCGGTTGTTAGTTTATTTATATATTTGGATGTATTTAGATCAATTTATTATACTTGTCGTTATTTATTTATTACACTGTATATTTTCTCTTTTTGGTTTTCGATTGTTAAGTAACGCAGTATATTATCGTTATATAACAGTTATAGCTATTTTTCGTCCGATTTTTTGTTTTGATTTTTTATAGTCTAATATTTTGGACATAATAGTTTGCTAATTTGTTTATTATTTACTTTATTTATTGATTTTGTTCCTTATTTTTTTATTCTATTTCGTCTATTCTAACAGGTGTGATTTGGTAATTAGTTTGGATTAATTTACTTTGCTTATTTTATTGTTATTTTGTTTGTTTATGTATTTATTTATTTTTTCCGTTTTCGATTTTTTAATTTGTAAGATTTTCAAAAATAACGGATTCGACATAGATATAAAAACTAACCTATATGAAGTAGCATATCCATTACCCAATTCAACAGCAATCAGTCTCTTTCTGTATACTTTAATCAATGATTTACAAGTTTTCGTTGATTTTTACTCCATTCTTTTTTCCATTTTCTCTTTAGGTCAAGGA
>OZ038482.1:47691343-47693843 GCA_964036315.1 Acanthosepion esculentum | reverse complement strand
ATTGGATTTTAATGTCCTCACAGCCTTGATTGCAGTGTGGGGAGCGAATAATTAACATATACATCTATAAGGTGTATTTCGGCAACAAGAATTATTTCAAACGAAGTCTGCCCGTTCAACTTGTTACTTAGTTTTTCCAGCATCCGACTAAGTCGCTTTTTTGTCAGAATTAAATCATTTTAAATCATTTATCCTTTCCCTCCGAGCAGTTTCGATTGACACCATAGTTGTAATCAAGAACCGTGGTGGTGGTGTCTCTATTATATTTGTGTGTTATTAGAATTGCGTTCAGCAATTTCCGACGTTTCTAAGACAGCTGGAACCAGTTGCAAGTCACTTATGTTGATGTCATCAATAATAGTCAAACTGCATTACGACTAGAACGCCAAGGAAAGGGATTCTCTTTTTAATGTTGAGTTCATAAGTTAATTGTAGAACAGAGTTACTTTCAAAGATTTTCTTTAAGGCTTTTTCATTGATCTACCTTTTCAGTTTAAAACGTTGGCTCATTACATGTTGAAGAAACACAAATGTGCTTGACCAGGCGCGATAGCTCAGAAGCAAGCATCCATACTGAAAACGATCAATACAACTGATTTGTCGAAACAGCACCGATGATGATATACTGTTGTTTGGTGTTGAGTGTGTCTTTAGAACGGACGGTCAAGTGGTTTTTCTGTGCTGAAAATGTCAGAAAACCTCCGGTCTCTTGATTTTAATAGCATTGTGTTTTCAACATAGTCTTTACATGCCTTTGTGAATAATTTTCTTTTAATAGTGAACTTTTCGACCAATATTTGTTCTTTATCTTATATATATATATATATATATATATATATATATATATATATATATATATATATATATATATATATATATACGTGTGTGTGTGTGTGTGTGTGTGTGTGTGTGTGTGTGTAAGGGAATTTTGGTGGGGGATTTAGAGTAATCATATATAGCAATTCCTCGAGTTTAGAAGAATCAAAAACAAAACGCAGAAAGCACTGGACGGCCGTTTCTTCCTATTTTGGGACTCCTCATCAGTGCGCATCGAATCGAACCCGAACCGTTTCAATACAACGCAAGCGTCATACCAAGTGTACCAACGGGCCTGACGGAGAAGAAACTGACCAGTTAAAATTTTGCTTACTTTACGGGCTATTTTATGTTGAGCGCTGCCTATCCCTGATATGATAGGTCTCATTGGTATGTTCGGTTTATGAGTTTTTGGTAATCCCTATAATATAGGTGTCTTTGGGTGGTATTCAATAAGCTTTAGCCAGTTGACGTCTTCATTTTTCAGTTGTTTCTTGATGTTGCTTGTGAATTTTTGTGTTTCTTTTACAGCATTGTTTTCATTTACTTTTTCGTAGATGTTATCGTTGATGAGCTCTCTCATCTTTTGTTGGTAAATGTTTCCATACATTATTACAATTCCCCCGCCCTTATCAGAAGTAGATATATGGATGTTTTTGTTATTAGCTAATTCTTTCAGGGCTTTTATGTATCTTCTAGGAAGTGCGTATTTGAGTATGTAGCTGTGATTTCCTAGAAGATACATCAAATCCACATAAAATAGCCCGCAAATTAAGCAAAATTTTAACTCCACTCCTCGGCACCATTAGTCCAGCACACATAAAAAAATTCAGGCGACCTCCTAAATAAATTAAAAAACATAGACATTAAAAACAAATATATGGCTAGTTTGGATATAAAATCTCTATATACAAACGTCCCCATAGAAAAATGCTTAAATCTACTAGAAAAACACCTAAAAAATGCAAGAATTAAATTACCCCTATCTACATACAAAATCATAAAAATATGCCAACTTATTACCAAGCAATGTTTCTTTACTTTTAATAACCAAAATTACAGAGAGAAATTTGGTTTACCAATGGGATCTCCTCTCAGCGGCGTTCTTGCTTGTTTATTTTTAGATTTTCTGGAAAGTAACTCATTCAAAAATATTCTCCCTACAAACTCTTCATATTTCAGATACATAGACGACTCATTATTAATATTTCCCCAAAATACCAATTTAACCGATCTTCTCTCCAAACTTAACAACGTTGAACCTACTATAAACTTCACTTTCGAAACTGAAACCAATTACACACTTCCTTTCCTGGACGTTTTGTTACATAGAAATAATAATGAACTTAATTTTGACGTTTACAGAAAAGCCACAAACAAAAACGATCTGATCAGTTTCTACTCAGACCACTCTTCAAAAATTAAATCTGGAATTATTATAGGTTTCTATCTAAGAGCATTAAGAATCTGTAGTCCCCAATATTTACTTAAAGAAGAAACATACATAGAAAATACATTCAAAAACCTACAATACCCATATCATTTCATCCATAACGCAAGAAGAAAGGCACACAAAATATACAATCGAAACAAAACTAATAACATAATCCGCAATAGTAAATTACATGAAAACAGATAATTATACTACCAAACAACTCTGTTACGTCTAATATCCAGAATAATC
>OZ038482.1:47683843-47686343 GCA_964036315.1 Acanthosepion esculentum | reverse complement strand
ATTTTTTTCCCCTTAGGTGTTAAGTGGTTCCAGTCTGAGAATCACTTTGTTGCAACGATTAAATGTAAATGTCAATATATTAATGTTTATAAAAAAGCTATGAAATATCTTCCCTTCCTATGTTGTGTGACAATTTTGCCATTATGTTTGTGAGGTCAGACTTTGCTGGAAAATTTATTTTACTTTTGGTAGAAGACAAACGTTATTGGATAAGGACATAGTAAATTATTGTCATTCTATCATCTAATAGAAAAAGAAAAGCATTTTATGACGCAAAAAAGCTAACCGGCGATTCGGCTACATTAAGTCGCCACTTTCGATTGGCTAATCCAAATCAGCATATGACACGGTAACTCGTAATATTTAATTTATTTTTTGCCGGGGAATGGCGGTGGCTATTGATTATTTTTAACAGGATGTATAATAGTGGTATTTGGTAACTTTGCAGCAATACACACTTAAAAGTTTTAGGCAATTTTGATCAGCATTTCTTTTCATAGTTAGTCGTAAGTAATTGTAAATGTAGGAATATCTTACACGTTAGTAAAATAACAGCAATAATAATATTTATTAAGAATTTATTACAGGAAATATCAATTTTACGGGAACGTTGTTAACAATTATGTATTTAGTTACTTAACAAATAAATAAAGATAATGTAAATTTTCATACTATGTTCGATTCGTTGTTAGCCATTTTGCAGATTCTCCTTTGTTATTGTCAGCATTTTATAATACTTTGTCTGGAATTCTAAGATTCCTACGTTTAAGAAACTAGAACTATTTCATTTACACTTTGTTACCTCTCTTTTCCATTGTTGTTCTTAGATCGCTTTCTTCCAGTTATTTTGATGGGCAATAGAGAAATTCTGAGATTTAGAATGATCTAATTTCATTTAAAAAATAAAACCTGTAAAAAGAAATATTTCAAATTAATATACGACCAAAAATAAAATACTGTTGACAAAAAGCTTAATGACTTCACTATAATTATGTAACAATCATATAATGACATTGCGCAAACAAATTTAAGGTTTATGTTACCTTATCTCATTTCAAGGTAACAAACTATAAACCTATATTCAGCTAGAAATATTGTGCAATCGTCACTAATTATTTGTAAATACTTGGATATTATATAAGGAATAATCTGTCGTGAAAAAAGCAATTTTCGAATTTTTGTTGAATACGCCTTCCTCCGGCGAACGCATCTTATATCGCCTCAAGATGTGGGCTATTATCGATACGAGCCTTGTTCAAAATTCAGACAATGGAAGTCGCGTTCACATTCGCATTAATGCCCTTAGAAAAGTCAATAATTCATTCCCCACTCAACTATGGATTAGCTAGCTGGGCAGAGTGGACTCTCTACACTTTGTGGGTAGCTAATCTAAAAAGAAAAGCATCATTACTTATTTAGTAGGTTTGAAAGGGGATGTTTGGCATATTTAAACATATCCAAGCTGATCTTTGCTCTATCTAGCCTAAAGGTCTGAGGATTTTAGAAGTATTTGTGTTTAATTAAAACTTGAAGATACTTAATCATCTACTTTTAGATGATCAATTGTGGATAGTTGAACATTCTGGAATATTGTTGAAAGGTATGTTATAAGTGATAGGCATTAATAACTTAATACTCTTTTTCAAAATATATCCTATGTCAGTGGATTTGGCGGACATACCACACAAAATTAAGTCAAATAAGCTCAAACTTCGTTTTGCAATATTTGCCGTTTTTTTCTAAATTTCTAACCAGTATACACTTTACCATATCATTGTACGCTTTTGCTACCATATCAGTTTTCGACATAACTTTATTCCTAAGATTTTATGGGTGCTATATTTGTGTGTATAGCCCCCTAGTTATGGGGGTTTCTTGGTTGACAGGGTCGATTCCATGACGTTGTATCTTCTCTCGCTAGTCTTCTCCCGACCGTGTGTCGAAATGTTTTTAGAGTCCGGAGATGAAAGATAACTTCAATAAAAGGGATTTTGAACTTATTTATTTTATTAAAGACGTCGACTTGTTCAATTTAACTACCCAGTAGGGTAGCACTATCACCACCAGTGGGGTATCAAATTCCCAGAGACACGAAATAACCACGTCTACTGTGTGTGACGTTTAAAACCTAACTCTCTGAAATCACTTTCTATCTAACATCCCCTCGCTAGTTTTAACCAATCAAAAACGACTTCTATTGTTTTCCTATATCTGACCTCAAAGCTCAAAATGAGGAAGTCAGAGGAAAATACAATTCTCTAAATGTCTGCAGGACTATCATTTAATATTACTTAAACAACCGTAAACAAAAAAATCATTTATAAATTTTATTTCAACTATATTATATTTAACATATTTATTTCGGTACTGAAATTCTCACCCAAAAAGCAAAATGGGTTAAATGTAAATATTAAGTTCTTTTCTGTAATTTTACTACCCATTGCAGATCAGTGTTTCCGTAAGTCGAACCATAATGTCTAGTATTAGATTTTAAAAAAAG
>OZ038482.1:47676343-47681343 GCA_964036315.1 Acanthosepion esculentum | reverse complement strand
ATGTTATTTTTATAGAATCATGGAACGATAACATTTCGTCTCTCGCTACAATACTATAGGGCTAATCTAGTACTACAGTTAAATTTATAGATCCTAGGGAGCACAGATGAATATGTACATATATATATATATATATATATATATATATATATATATATATATATATATATATATATATATATATATATATGCAAACCCACACTTTCAGTGTAATTATGAAACAGACTGTCGCCTCTAAGTGTTGACTTCTATGTTCACTTTTATATTTACACACGCTCTATCTCTGACATTGAGCACTTTATCCCATAAATATAGCACACTTTAAGACTATATCTCTTCATATATATACATCATTAAGCACTCCCATAAATCATTATTATTTCACCATGAAGAAGCATGGATAAAGAAAAATGGGATATTTGACACTACAATTAGAAGCTTTGACGGTGCTGAGACATGCGAAATCGTAGGTATTTACTTACTACACGAACTAAGCAAAATAATAGATAGAAATCACACAGGGCTCTACAGGGATGACGGTCTCATAATCTTAAGAAACTGCAACAAACAAAACACGGATAAAACTAGAAAAGGAATAATTAAAATTTTCAAAAATAACGGATTCGAGATAGATATAAAAACTAAACTAAACGAAGTAGATTTTCTAGATGTTACCTTCAACCTAAGAAAAGGCACACACAAACCATACAGAAAACCGAATGATAAACCACAGTACATACACATATACTCCAACCACCCGGCTTCTATAATCAAACAGATACCTAAATCGATTAACCGTAGGCTTTCCGACAATTCTTCCGATGAATCTGTATTTAACAAAGCTAAGAAAGACTACGAAACAGCCGTAAAAGATAGCGGATTCCCAGAAACACTCACATACTCACCACAGAACACAAAAAAAGACCAACAGGAAAAGAAATATCATATGGTTCAACCCACTGTACAGCAAAAACGTAAAAACAAACATAGGAAAAATATTCTTCAAACTTTTACACAAACACTGCCCGGAATCAAGCACCCTACACAAAATATTCAACAAAAACACAGTAAGAATCAGCTACAGTTGCACCGAGAACATAGCACAAATAATAAAAAAGCACAACAGGAAAATTATTAACAAACCACACGAACAAATTAAACCCACGTGCAACTGCAGAATAAAAAACGAATGTCCCTTAAACGGTAATTGTTTACAAAACAACGTAATCTACCAAGCCACGATAAAATAAGCAGATAATGAAGAAAAAGTATACATAGGAGTAACCGAAGGACCATGGAAACAAAGAAATTATGTACACAAAATGTATTTCACAAATAGTAAATATGCGAACAGCACAATGCTTTCTAAGTATATCTGAGAAATAAAAAACAAAACACACACCACACCAAAAATATCTTGGAAAATAAGGACAAAATCATCAGCCTACAACAACCTATCAAAAACTTGCAAACTTTGCTTGGCGGAAAAAATAGCTATCATTACCTTCCCAGATCAAAATAAATTATTAAATAAAAGATCCGAGCTAATCTCAAAATGCAGACATGAAAACAAATTTTTACTACGTAACTTAAAATAGAAAAATAAATAAATATATAAACAAACAAAATAACAATAAAATAAGCAAAATAAATTACTCCAAACAAATTACAAAACTACACCTGTTAGAATATGCGAAATAAAATCAATAAAGTAAATAATGAACAAATTATCAAACTATTATGAACAAAAAATTAAACTATAAAAATCAAAATTATGAAAATAAAAATAAAAGAACGGACAAAAGTTATAACTGTTATATAACGAAAAAAATTTAAAAAAATTAATAAAAGATAATATACTACGTTACTTAAAAATCGAAAGCCAAAAAGAGAAAATATACAGTGTAACAAATAAATAACAACAAGTATAATAAATACATCCAAATATATAAATAAAATAACAACCGATAACGATAAACTAGCCGTTTAGAAAAAACAAATAAAGATAATCAACCCAAATAGATAAATTAAAAACTGTTCCGACCAAAATAAGAGTAAGAACAAACCACAACATCCAACCCCAAAATTCAACAAATAGATTTAATCAATGACAAATAAACAAATATATAAGATAAAAAATAAAAATGAAAATAAATAAAAACAAGCAAAACAATTTGACCCAAATAAATAAGCAAACATCCGACTTCCGGTAAATGACCGCCATAATAGACTACCAACAATAAGCTATATAAACAAATTTTCACTCCGTTAATAAAAAATACCGATCAAAATAAAAAATAAATAAATAAATATATAAGATAAAAAATAAAAATAAAATTAAAAAAACAAACAAAAAAACAAGCAAAATAATTTGACATAAATAAATAAACAAATAAGCGACTTCCGGTAAAAGTAACCGCCATAACAGACTAACCATAATGCACCACTGACCCTTATATATAAATAGCCGAGAAAAATAACAGCACTAGTTGCCTGAAGATTGCACTAGCATGAAACAGACTGTCGCCTCTAAGTGCTGACTTCCATGTCCACTTTATATATATATATATATATATATATATATATATATATAGTGATTTTCCAAGCCCGGTTAGATGTGGCACAAGCCCGAAAGTATGGGGTACCCAGTGAGACAAGCTTTCTAACATTACATTTTTATAAAGGTGACAATTTGATCCAACAGTGAGTAATTCTTTTTGATGGTTTATTATTTCCTAGTTGGAGATGTGATATATATATATATATATATATATATATATATATATATATATATATATATATATATATATAAAGAAATATATATATATATATATATATATATATATATATATGTGTGTGTGTGTGTGTGTGTGTGTGTGTGTGTGTGTGTGTGTGTGTTTGTAAAAATATCTGATTAATTATATTCTATGGCTATAGAAATGTTAACACAATCAAAGAAAACGGATAAATTCATAACCTGATATTATTTTAAATATAAAACACATAAATTAATCCCAAACTGAAATACTTTAATTGCTAATTGGCATTAAATATAAATTCAAGAAAATTTTTATCCTGTACAAAAATACTTGTTACAAAATAAAATCCTTGCATTAGCCTTAATAAAGACCCTCAGAAGAGGAATCGTGTCGGCTATGATACATTTTACTTTCTTCTTTATTTATATTATCTTTTACCGACATAATCTATCTGAAACACATTTTACACATGTACACACACATTCATAAATATATATATATATATATATATATATATATATATATATATATATATATATATATATATATATATATATATATATATAATTAGGTATGTCTGATTGAATAAATTAGAAACATTGTACCTGCTTATTTTTTATCATAATTATTTTATACTTACGTTGGAAGGATTATGATAAAAATAAGGATACTGCATGTTTGTAATTTATTCAATTAGACATGACTAAAAGAGAATATGCTGCGTAAATACAAATATATATAAAAACTAGTAGTAAAAAAAGACCTGATAAAACCGGAATTTATAAACAAGAATCATACCATTCATTAACGGATTGGAGGTTAATGTATTTTATTATTAAAAATTGTTTGCGAGAGTGATTCTTGCCATATCATTAACTTCATTATCTGATTTTCGTATGAATGATTCGCGTAATATATATATGTATATATATATTTGTGAAAAAAGAAAAATTACACGTATATACATCCATAGACAGGGACACATATAAACAGGTACATACTCAAAAAAGCATGCATACACACATACGCATGCATACATACATTCACAGATGTACATATATATATAATATACATGGATATATATACATATATATATATACATATATATATATGGCGTATATATACATGTATATATATGTACATATATGCGTGTGTGTATGTATATATGTGTATGTATGGAAGCGTATGCATGCATGCATGCTTTTTTCGAATGTGCGTGTATGGATGTATATATATATATATAATTTTTCTTTTACTTTTTCTTTTGCTTAATTTTCTCTTAGAATAAGTTTACTAAACAACATTATTAGTATTATTATGGTTAGTATTACTTTTGTTTTTTGGAAACAATTTTTTTTAAAAATTGAAATTTTAATTTTTAATTGTTATTTGTCATTAATTATATTAATAATGTTATTATTTTTACTATTTTTATTATTGTTGGTATTCTTTAAAATAATGTCAACTGTTTTAATTGTAAATTGTTTTTATCTGTATTTTTGACTTTCACCGGAGTCTTACCTGTATGATAATTTGTCCTCCCTCCCCGAGACACACCATGTTTCCCTATTTTTTTCTATACCTTTTTTCTTCACCTTCTTTTCTATGTCTAATTCCCTTTTCTCCTGAAAAGACTTGATAAGTAGTTCAACATGTCTGTTCTCTTACCCCACCACCTTTCCCATATCGATCTTAAAGCAGATAGATATAAACAACCTTTCACTCTCCTTCTCTCCTTTCACTCTCTAATTCCGATCCCATATCTATCTTCTTCCTCTCTCTGTCACCTTATACCAACTTAAATCTGCCTCATCCAACACGTGTGCATAAAGTAAAAATAATAATATATAAGTTTTTAAGTCTGGACAAAGAGTGTTTAATATGTACTAATATATAAGTTAATAAAAATAAAAGTCTCTGAAGCACACACATGCACACAAACACACACATGCATACACACACACACACACACACACACACACACACACACATATATATATATATATATATATATATATATATATATATATATATATATATATATATATATGTATATATATATATATCCGATGGTAAATTAATTGACGTCCAGAAGAAATTCTAAATCTAAAACCAAATTGCTATCACCAGACCAAATCTGACCTCATAATAAAGTTGACAGAAATTGAAATTCTACACGAGTTTCTCTCCCAACATGAAACTGATAAAGTAATAAAACTCCACCCAAACATAAGGAGGCTT
>OZ038482.1:47656343-47671343 GCA_964036315.1 Acanthosepion esculentum | reverse complement strand
AACATTCAATACTACATGTTTAAAAGAAAAGTTGCTTCCAAATTACACACACACACACACACGCATATATATATATATATATATATATATATATATATATATATATATATATACACACACACACACACAGACATATATATATATATATATATATATATATATATATATATATATATATATATATATATATAAATATATGCGCTTTTTAAAATAACCTCACCCTGCTCATTTTCTTGTAATGTGGCTAAATATTGGGGATTGTACTCATGTCTATTCTACTTCTTGCTTTTTGTATATTTATGTCTTTTCTTCCCACTTCGATACACACACACACTCACGAAGAGAAAGAGAGAAAGAGAGAGAGAGAGAGAGAGAGAGAGAGAGAGAGAGAGAGAGTCAAATATACACACATACATCTAAATATCTCTAACTTACTGCAGAAAGGAAATTAATTTATTGCTACATGTAAACGTAAAAGTAAACACCTGCTGAAGTCCATTTAAACCGATTTATAGATTTTGCCATAAGCTTTATTAATATTACTATAATACATATCACCAATTAATATTCGTAGTACCCATCATTAATAGGACTTTTGCATAGGTATATATATACACATATTTAATTCCATATTATATATCGTTCTTGATTATTTTATTACGTGGGCATATATAATTTCACTTTTGTCAGTATAAGTCTAAGTTTAAAAAGCATTCTCTATATCGTTTTAGCCTATAAGTTAACATCGTGAGAGCTAAGTTTATTCCATAAGACATTACTAATATATTTTCATAAGCACTAATTATTTCTATTACAACTAACGACGTTTTTTTGTAGAAATGGAATAATCCCCTTGATATATACCGTGTATACGTGAATTCAATTTTTTAAAAGACTTTTTAAAATACTATGTTCTTTTCCTCTTTCGAACATACGAATTTATCGATATAAATTAAGAATAATTCATTCAAATATTATAAACAACAATAACAAAATGAACAACACTTAACAACAGAATTTTTAAATGAGCACCACGAGAACGCAAATTTAATAACGCTTAACGGTGAGTGAGTATACTTCTCCTGAAGATTCCGTATCCGCAGGAAACTCCGTGTCGTGCTATCGACGTGGGATCTTTTATATATTAATTAATATATACTTAACAGCTCTGTTATAAAATAGTGATCATTGTTTTTATAACACACGAGATAAATAGATATGTGCGTGCTAGTATATGTGCATATACCTATGTCTTTATCATACCGATATCTATATCACTTTTATTTAGTTCGTCGTTCCTCAATGCATGCAAGAACATTTCGTTTCGTATAAAATTGACAGCCGCGGAAAAAATAGGATTACAAATTTGAGGAGGTCTTATCTTGGTTATTATGTCTTTATTCTGTTGCATGTTTTTATTTCATCTTTTTTTACTAGCTCCCTAAATTTTATACCATTACCCTTCTTGGATATATATTTCATATGTGATATATATATATCTGTGTCTGAGTATGTATCTGGATTGGCAATTTCGGTGTTGATGTATTGTTTTCCTCGTTATTATTATTTGCTGACTGTAACGGGGTTGGTATTAATGACAAGAATTAAAATGCATAAAACGTACAACGATAACAACAATACAAACTTGAGACATGTATTGACATAAATAACAAGATTTTGTATTTTCTTTTTTGTTGTAAATTTCAGAATATTGGCATGTTATGTGCAAAAATGTTTTCGGTGTCTTTTCTATTTAAAAGTCAGGGCTTACTTAGTTTGGTTCCGAGAACTTCATTTCTGAGGATGCCGTTTGAAATGGTCTTTTTTCATTCTTCAGGGCGCGCTGGCTAGACGTATGTTTCTGTACTGCCACTTATCTACTCATAACTGACTACTGCTACGGGTACCCTACACTACTCTACTGTTCTCTAATCTACTGAACTTATTGTGGTGGAAGGGTCGTTTTCATAAGGACGAGGGTTAGGATGATTAAAAATCCTATTCTATCATCACTCATGACAAGGTTACTTTTTTTTATCATCAATGATGTCAAGGTTATTTTTAGAATGATGCAATATCATCACCATTCTGGACCATAACATGTGTGTTAAATATGATAAAGACGATTCATGAAATATTTATCTATCTATAATTCATGTTCGTGTGCGTATCCTTCTAGGGTATTCTTTTTAGTGAGTCTACTCTGACGATTTATTCTGTAACATACAGAATTGTGGCACAGGCCGGATTAGTGAGTCTATTCTGATTGACCGACTGTTATGAGTTTGGTCTTCACAGTGTTCCCCAGAAAGTTAGATATTAACATATGAACAAGTTATCTCGAGATTGGCAGTTTTTATTATGATGCCGACTACGTAGGTTTGTTTTTACATTTTCTGATTGATTTTCATCTGAGGACGCCAAGATCAAATTTATTCGCAGTGATACATTTACTGTGAAAACAATGTTATGCCTCCAGTTGGGACTATAAGTCAACGCATATTTTTTTAGTATCTAAGTTCGTTATTATATAGTTGTATTCTAAATCAGATTTCATATTTTACCTCTGGCGGTCAGCGTGTTAAATAACACACATGTCGGAATCTATACAAAACTAGCCCAGTTTCTTCTCTTTTATTACCTCCTTTTATTGTTCCTTGATATTTCCCGTCTATCAGAAATTCTCAGGTGTTAACTGTTAGAGAATTTCAAATATAGTTATGACTCTAACCTACATACTGCTTGTTGCTTCTTCGCTAAGTTTGGTTGAATTTTCTTGTAATATTTTGCATGTATAATTTTTCTTTTGGAATTGAATATGTGCCCTTAAACAGTGTTACGCACGGAGATACAGACCTATTAATGACAAACTGATATGCTGTTAACAGAAAAAAAGCACCACATTTGTAATTCATACTCTCTAACACCTGCTCTTTTGTTTGCAGATGAAATTAATCAACATCGAGATCCAACACGAACATTTCACGAACACGTGAACTAGTAATAAGCTAATAATAAATAAACAGAAATTAAATCATGCCCCCCGCCCCAAACATAAAAAAAAACAATACAGGAATAAGTAAAAGTCGGGAAAAATTAATTAATTCTCTTGATTGATATTACATCAAACCAACTTGTTTTCCTTCATAGGACAACATATCTGAGTTTCCCTGCGATTTAATTTTTTCCATTTGCGAAAATGAGTCAATTTGGATTGTTTATTATAATATCCTCGACATAGTTAACTTTGCCTGAACTTGTGCAACCATCGTGAGTTTTCATTCAGTTATGATAAAAGCAATTTATAAAACAGAATATTCTAAAATGAATAAAAAAGGTGATTATTTGTTCTGTCTTTACGACTGTATGATCATAATATATATATATATGTGTGTGCGTGTGTGTGTGTATATATCGCACAATGTGATGATTATGTATCACAGTCTGATCGATCGATCTATCACTGTTTAACCCTTATCTATCTATCTATCTATCTATCTATCTATCACTTCCTGGTCACTTAGCATCTATCACAGTCTGATTATTCTCTATCAGACACTGATTATTATGTATCTATCACCGTTTGATCACTATCTATCTATCTATTTATCTATCTATCTATCTCACTCTGATCATTATCTACCTCTCTGTCTATCACAATCTGATTAAAATCTCTCTCTATTTTTATACTACATACTGGTCATTATCTATCTATCTATCTATATCTATGAATCAATATATATGAATTACAAACTGATCATTATCTATCTATCTCTAACTCCATCTATCCATCTATCTGACAGTCAGACTATAAGGTTCCCTGTTGGATACATCTTCGATTCCTGTCGGAGATCATACATTTTCTATGAAATTTCTTGGACGTTCAGGATGGTAAATGTTAATACATTTTATTATAAACAGAGCATTTTCTTAAATATTTGAGTCTATATAAATAACGTATAAAATATATTAAAATAATTGTCGAACTTAGTCCATTTCGTAGTGTGTGACTATCTATCACGGTCTGATCATTATTTATCTGTCCGGAGTATTTCATAAATTTATTCATCTTTCTATGTTTTTCTTAATATATATATATATATATATATATATATACATATATATATATATATATATATATATATATATATATATATATATATATATATATATATATATACATTCTTTTTTCTTTATCTTTACACACACACACACACAAACACACACACACAAACACGCACACACAAACACACACACACACACACACACACACACACACACATATATATATATATATATATATAGGCAACATATTTTCATCCAAGCATGTTTGGTTAAATAATTTAGATTAGAGGTTTTATGTCTATTTTAGTTTTAATCATTTCAAGTCAACGACTTAATTTCTTGGTGGCTGTAGAAAATTGATTAAGAAAAATTACAAAATTTCCTTTCGAATATTTTTATTTTCTAAGTACTTTCAATTACATCTGAGACCCTCTTCAGGAGTAAAATTATCTGATTATTTGTGTTTATCAATACATCAAGAAACGGAACTTTATTGTCATATTTAGGTTCGTATGTGAACTTAAGTACAGTGTTTTTTTTTTTAAATTTGTAGTTCATGTATTTCGTCTATGTCTGACGAAAATGAGAATATCTACATATCTAAGGTAAATGGATATTTTTGTGGTAATAATTACGTTATTTTCTAGGTTAGTCACATAAAAGTTGCTAAATGTTGCTCTATGGGAACCCATAGAAACATTATCGCGTTTAAGTTTATGCTATTTTTATGGTCATAAAAAGGAATTTCTATAGTGTACATCAAGAGTAATTTGCTTAAATTATTAGGACGATGTTTTAATGTAGGGAGAGATTGTTTTAAATATTCTTTATAATTATATCTATCGTTTCTCTGACTGAGATGTTGGTGAATAAACTTTCGACGTCAAATGAAGCTATTATTTGGTTGTTTGTTTTTAGAATGGGAAGTAGTTCGTGTGTTGGTTTTATGCTGTATTTATTGGTAAGGTATGATGTAATTAGTTTATTAATAATTTGGTTAGTTGGTATACAGGAGTGGGGATTTGGGATATGAACGGAGAGGGAAGTTAAGTTTATGTATTTTATGGTCCATACATGCAACCTAGTTTTTAGTCGCCAATAGTTCTAGGGCGTTTTAAGTTATCTACTCCTGCGTAATTGGCTTCTGATTTGTTTGTTGATATTATTTAGTTAATCGTGTTTTTAGCAACCTTTAATAAATTCGGTGCGATTACCAAATATTTGTTGCATCTATGAATAATACACTGAGGTATTTAATATGGCGAAGATATTACTTTTACCCGTTTTTTTAAACTATTATTTTGGTGCGGTTACGTAGAGCTTTAACACCAGTTTCTTGTCGTTTTCACAGAAGTTCGGACGTTTTTTCCCCTCTGTCATGCGTATCTTTCACCGCCTCGGCCTTGAGTAGATCCCGGATTCTTGGTTTTGTATTTATCAGTTGATGTTCATCAAGTTTTAGTATGTATTTATACGACATTTCTATTTGATTTTTTTATTATCCAGACATTATATTTTTATAAAGGTGACAATTTGATCCAACAGTGAGTAATTCTTTTTGATGGTTTATTATTTCCTAGTTGGAGATGTGATATATATATATATATATATATATATATATATATATATATATATATATATATATATATCGGTGTCCTCGCTTTACGGCATAGTTTCGTTCCTACGATGTGTTGTAACATGTCTTTCTATGAAAATCGGAACGTTGCGTGAATAACAACTTACCTCACTCACCTATGATAACGCAAGTTTAAAGTAATAATCTTGGATATACAACACATTTATTTGACATACGTTAACAGAATTAAGAATAAAAACATATATGGACTACATAAACATAATTCATATAACGACACTTGATGTGGGTCTACGTGTTGAGCCTGATGCCCTCACCAACAAATTCGGGATATATAATATAAACCTAAAGAGCCAGGTAAACCTCTATAGGTTTCACCTAAACGGATCCTCAGGTTAAAACGAGCCAGGTTTACCCTGATGATCCGTTTAGGTGAAACCTAGGTAGGTTTAACTGGCTCTTTAGGTTTATATTAGGTTTGCTCTACTTCGGGTATTGAGCACTTTACGTAGTTGGTTTTACTCGTTTTGGAGTTTTTTCCTTTGGACTCTGAGCTTGAACTCTGGACGATTGTTGACGCGTCAATTTCATGTTCTTAATACTTTCTTCTTTTATTCCTCATTTTCCCTTGGATATTGGTTTGTTCAACTACAAGCCGAAATACCTAAGGTTTTTAAAAGAGAGTAACATTATATATATATATATATATATATATATATATATATATATATATATATATATATATATATATATAAGACACACACACGTACATCTTACGCCATATACATATATATATATATATATATATATATATATATATGTGTGTGTGTGTGTGTATGTGTGTGTGTGTGTGTGTACTTTGACCGTGAAATTGTTTAACGAGTCGTATGAACCTGCCAGTTCCGTCATCCAGTTACACATGAGTAAGCGACTCACTGTTTTTCTCTCTCTCTCTTGCTCTCAAAATGCTTTGTGAGTGTCATTTCCGATAAGCACACATTCCACATCGCGTGTTTCTATATATATATATATATATATATATATATATATATATATATATATATATATATATATATATATATATATATATATATATATATGTTAAAAAGAACATGCAAACCACAAAAGTTTTTGGTTGTAATGTGGATTTTAAAAAAATATATATATTATGCTTTATTTTCTATATTTTTTCTACGCGGGTTTCCGCTCTAACGACCTTCATCAGACAAAGAGTGGATATTTCCACATATTATTAAAAGGAAGCAATTTATCTTATGTTTTTCGATGTTAAATATTCTCTTTTTTCTGTTTTAATTACATGAATGTCTTCTTTGAACTGGCAATGAAAACGTTCTTTTGCTTCCTGAGTAATAAAACAATTACGATTAGTACAAGAAAGTGTGAGAAAATATATCTGTATTCTTATCCGTTAACGACCCCTGTTTGTTCTTAGACCTATTTCCGTTTTTTTTGTTTTGTGTGTATTTCTATCCTCATGTGTATGTATACGTATATTCCCTCTCAATACATACATACTGATTTATTATAAGGAATTAGAATACACATACAAACACAGAGAGATACACACACAATTACACACACACGCACACACACACATAAACACACAGAAACATAAACACACACACACACGCATATATATATATATATATATATATATATATATATATATATGAATATGTGTGTGTGATTCTCTGTGTGTGTGAGTATTTTATTCAAATATTAATTGGAAACCGACAGAATGTTAAGATAAATTACACACACAAGACGGTTATCAATCTAACACATTTCACCTCTCTTATGAATAAAAGTAAAACAGTTTGAAAAACGTTTCCTATCTATTTTTTTATCTTATATATATATATATATATATATATATATATATATATATATATATACATACATACATATATATTATTGCTGATTTGAAGATTCGCTAAAAAAAAACACAAAATATTATTAATTACGAAATATTTTTATTGTGTTTCAATTATGACAAAACCAGTTAAGAAATAAGCGGAAATTTGTATTTAAAATCATATAATCGAAAAAGCAAACGTAAAATATGAACTAATTAAATTGGAACGTATAGCTGTGTGTATGCATTATTTAAAGAAAAGAAATATATTAAAATGTCTTCAATGCTTAACACCTAAATCAAGAAATAAAATTAACTTAACTCGAAGAATACATCCTGAACACAGTAAGCTGGTATCTTAATAAAATTAAAAAAATATCTGTGAACACAAACAAGTCTGTCTACAATTTAATTTAAAAAACAAAAATAAAACATATCTCCGTATGTCTGTTCGTGATTTATATCTGGGCTAAATTTCCTCTTCATTGTCTGTTGAATCATAAACGTCATACAAAACTCGTGATTCAAAAGAGCAAGGCAACTTATATATTAAATGCAGGTTTCAGGAAAACTGGTTCAAATTTCGCTGCCGTATAAAGTCATGGAAATACAACTTCGGGAAAAAGTCTACGCATTGTTTAAGATTTTTTTTTTATTAATTTATTATTATTTTACAAATTTACCTAAACGTAAATACCACTAAGAATATAAAGCACATCGAACAAATGGTGATGAGGAGAGGAGTTGGATTAAATTCTTTATCTATCTGTTTGTCCATTAATAGCATTTGTTCGTAAGTTAAGGTTTACCTAGTAATACAACAATGAATATATAATATATATTGTTAAATAATAAGGATATAACTATGCAGTTCCACTCTCAATGACACTTCATGGTATTGGGTCTCAAGTACAATCTAGACCTTAAGAGAAATTCCAGTATCCATTCCCTTACCAATTAGCTGGAAAATAGTCGTCTATTAATCTGGTTTCGACTCAACAGCGGCACCGTTGAGCCGATTCTGCTCTATTACTTAGAGACATGGAAACTCTCTAATGCATGGAGAAACGGCTGGACGGAACCTACACACCTCTTCCTATGATGGCTCAAATCACTCTTGAAAACGACAGCCGACCATTCGCCAAATCTACGGCAATCTTCCAAGTGTTTCCTCTATCATACGAGCTTGTCGAGCACAGTTTACTGGCCACTGCCACCGTGCCGGGAATGATGTTGTCTCCTTTCTACTACTCTGGACACCAGCGGCACAGTTGACTAGTGGCAGAAAATTATCAGTCCCTGCCGTCATCTCAATGGATACGGGCATAAGGCGGGAGGACTTGGGAACCCCAACAAAGGACCGGGAAGTTTGGGGTAGTGTTGTTGACTCCATGATCTCGACTGTGGTCGACACATGATGATGACTCTAGTTTCATTATATTTCACACTCTGCCATGTTTTATCGTTAAAATAGTCAAATTATATTAAAAGTTGAATATTCTTGTCATATCTGGTCTGCACACGTTTCAATTCCTAACCTGATCTTGTGATTGATGACTTATTTTCATCCCTCCAAATTATTTTCCCCACAGAAGAAATGACGGAAATCTCTTGCAATTGAACATATATATATATATATATATATATATATATATATATATATATATATATATATATATATATATATATATATATATATATATATATATATATATTCCGAAACGGACAAAGTCCGACAATTTTTATTTTTAGAGATTTTTTATGTTTATGCGTTCTTTTTATAGATACAAATATTTAAGTAAATACTCTGTTTATAATAAATATTATTAACAACATTTACCGGCCTGGATGTCCGAGAAATTTTCATAGAAAATATGCGTCCTCCGACAGGAATCGAATCTGTATCCTATACGGAACCGTCATATAGCCTGATGTGTCTTTACCGATTGGGCCATGCGTTCGTTTAGCAAGGTCGATTTTACTGTATTTAAACACAATTCTCCATGATTTTCTATCATCCATTCATATCTGCTCAATGCGTATCCAAATGTAAACAAATGACCTAAATAGGTTAGATCTATTTATTAATCAACATTAAAATAAAAAAAATAATTAAAAAAAAGACACAAGAGAAGAAAACCAAACCTATTGTAGTAGGCGTTTTCTCTGTTTACACTTACTTAATATTTCTGTTTTTAAATTTAGCTAATTATTAGGTTCTTTAAATAAAGCGATGGCTAATTTTTACTCTTTACCTAGATGCAAACCTTATTACTTGCTTTATATTTATGGCATTTCGTTAATATCTCCCAATTAAAAATGGGGTCTGTATTATAGTCGTGTTTCATTTTCCATGTGTAAGTAGATAACGTATTATTATGCCTTTTCAGCTAGAGTGCTCGGACGATCCGCGGAGGTGACACCTTGGTAGGTTTGTCTGGCTCTTTAGGTTGACTTCATGTTGGCTCCGCTAGGATTACATATGTTTTTGAATTCAGATTTTTTATTTTCCTTAGACTGGTTGCCAGTCATGGCTGGAAAGGTCATTTTGTCATACTATTTAATCTATTCTTTAAGTCGGGAGACAGTTTCCTACACTTACCGCGTGTATTTGAACGAAAGGGGATGTAAAGAACTCGACCGGGATTCGAACTCAGCATGACATTTATTTGTTCCGAGTCGCTAACAACAATACCATCTTGAACTAAGGATGGATCTATCTATTTATCTACCTATCTGTCTATGCGCAAATATTTATATATACTAGCCGAAAACTTGTCTTTCCACCATTTTTATTAATACAGTATTTATTAGTAAGGGTGTACAAATGAAAAATCTGAAATTGATAACTTTTTCAATTCAATGAAACAGACGTTAAAGACTTCTATCTTTCCTGCTTTTTTAGTTTTTTCTTTCCTTCATTTTCTCACTGAAACAAAGTTGCATCTCTCGTATATCAAATGCGTGTTTTTCACGCAGACAAAACGGAATAGTCAAATATTTATGACGTAATGGTCGTGCGAACTAATTAGGAAAACTAATTAACTAACAAATAGAAGACAAGCAGAATTATAATACACACAAATTATTGGGCTCTTCTTTAATTTTAAATTTCGAAAATATTCTTATTTGTTGTTTTCATCCCAAACCAATAATATGGTTTTCCTTCAATTTTCGAGAAGTGTATTTAGAGCCTACCGGAGTTCCTTGAATTTAATTTTAGAAGTCGACAAACAGCTGCTGCAGGAACCCAAGTCGTCCGGTCCAGAAAGCAAAAACCACCGAAGAAGTATGACAACCACCAGACGAGAATTGAAAGGAACCCCATGGTCTCTCCCATGCCAGGGAAAATGAAATCAAATATTCTGACAAAGTATCCACCGGCAGTGTTAAACAAGTTCGCCGAGAACACGAAGTGAAACAGCTCACGCGAGCAACAATGGTCCACAACTACCTCCGAGTCACAACAGCTCACAAACATCTACCAACCATGAGACAAGACCAAGAAACAAAACAAAACGGTTCCTACATTCACTTCGTTGCGCGTTCTGTCGCCTGCTTCTCATATATCGTAAAGTTTCGCGTGACCTTCTTTTTTGGTCGGGGTGGGGTTTGGTGGTCTTTCGTTTCCACAACAGAAAAGTCATCGGCTAGTATGCTTGTTGTATTCTTCGCTTTTAACACGAACTTTGCTTCAAGAATTGTACCAAATTATACTTTGAAAACTATTCAGAGAAGTTTTTTTCTCATTTTTTTCATTTTATGTAGTTTTTTTTTTCTGAAGACAATATTTTTTTAAATTATAAAAGGAATATTTCATTTTCATTGATATTTTTGTTATTAGCCGTTTCCTCATTCAGAAACGTTTCAACAGAAATTTATAAAGTGCTCCTATTAAAATAATCTTTCAACAAAATAGGTTCCTCAAATTCATAGATTCTTATCGTTCTTTCTATCATTGATAGGTGTTTATTTCCTAACGTTGTAGTGTTGAACGTGAAGATCTTGATTATGTCATTAATTTCTCTTTGAGTTAGATATATCCGTTTTAGTTGTTGCTGTTGTAGAAAGTCCATGGGAGATGGGGTTTCTCTTATTTGATAGAGTTTAGTTGTTTCTCTTATTTAGTATAATTTCCCCTGTGATTCTGTATCGCTAGTCAACAAGTTTCAATCTAGTATAGTCCTCGCTAAGATATACGTTATTCGCTCGAAGTGATTTTTGCGTTGTATCAACAAGATATGACTACTGCGATGTGGTATACTGTTCAGCATGGTTATCTTTCTAGTTTAATTACGACTGGGTCGTCAGTTCGATACTAACAGAGTGCTCCATTCTTAAGGCCATGTGCCATATCTAAGCTACCCTTAGTAAGGGCACTTCGAGGTGGCTTGATATTTGTTTTGATACATCATTTACGACTAAGTTGTCTGGAGGCACGGTGGAGTTATAGATGGCGGCTGGGATTGAGGACTCGGAGAGCCGAGTTCGAATTCCAGTCGAATTCATTACATTCACTTACGTGCTAATAAACTTGGGTAAGGTATGAAACCTCTTCTTCTCTCCCCCATCTATGCATAAATAGCAAGACAGACCGGGTTCTATGGCTTTAGATGGCAACTGGTCTACCGTAGAAAGAAATGCCAGTCTACTGCGGAAAAAATCTGCCTCGTCAGTCATGTATTGAAAGATACATGGTCGCCTAAGCATGGCCCATAACTGGGTCCGTACGATTCACATTTGGAGACTCTAGGTGGCCCTGTGCCACATCTATACTACGCTTAGAAATTCACCATATCTACGAGTTAATGCTAAAACATTACATCACATTACAAAACCGGTTGATCTTTGCGTCGGATTTTAAGAAGAGGTTCGAGCCGAAAACTTTTCAGCACTACTAGTTTTATAATATTCTTTGTTGACTTTTCCTTCTCAAATTCACTCTCTTTTGCTTTGGCAAGTGTACAATAATAAAACCAAGTTTTATATCTTGGCCGGATCTCTGTTTCCCTCGAGTGTTCAAATGTAAAGAGCGATAGTGGCCTCTTCAGGGACTTGTCCAGAATCATTACTAGGTTTAAATTGATCTCGCCCAAAACATTATAGTTTTATTGACAAGTCTGAGACTTTGGCGCAAGTATAAAGCGAAAGTAATCAACATTTAAATGCTATAGATTTTTCTGCGTATCGATTGCATCCGACAAGACCGTAAGCACAACGATAACCAGATGGCTGCTATTATAAAAGACGGGGGGAGGTTTACTGCTATGCCGTGTATAGGATAAGCACCAGGGTCATTGCTCGAATAACAATTCAGATCGAAATTGATACACCGTACGAGAATGTTTTAGTCGGTGATAAAGTTTCTAGTAAGGAAGCTAGTTAATCATAAACACGGATAAACGACACTGTTTCAGGTTTTTCACGATTTTTCTGCTCACTCTTGGGGACGCCATATTCTTAGAATCTGTACCAAGATTTTTTAGAGCTATTATCAAAAGATCTTTTGCCAAATCCCTTCCATGACGAAGCAAATAAATGCTTTCAGATATATCATTATTATATGTTATTTTATGTATATGTTATTTTATGTTATTATGTATAAACATGTTATTTTATTTTATTATGTATAAGTATGTTATTTTATGTTATTATTCATAAATATGTTAATTATATATTATTATGTATAAATATTATATCACTGCACAAAATATTGCCTGCAGTGATTACACTCGGACGATTGTCTTTTTTATTTTTATTATCACCACGATTCGACAGTTTCACTCTACAGTCGTAGATAGGTTCGAGGTCCACTTCCTCTCTTTAGGAATACCTCGGCTATTTCTTATTAATACTACTCGGTCATTGTCCACCCGGTTTCTAGTAAATGTGCACCAGCCGGCTCAGAAATTGAACATTTCACCTTGGGATTAATTTGTCAGTATAATAACAACAAAGATGAGGGCAATACTCCAAGTATAAATAATGTAAATAATTATAACTTCCAGAAATTCAGAGAGAAGTCGAAATATACTATATTTAAGTACTTCGTTTTAGCTTAGGTCTTTAGGCGTTTGTCCGTGTCTGGGACTCGCGTGTCCTAAGGGTTTTACCTGTAAATACCACCCATAATTCAAGAGAAGCCGGCTGTATGAAGCAGAGTCGATGTGACTTAACTGAGAGTAAACGGCTACAAGTGAATTAAGCGTCTCAATAAAAAGCAGGGAACGAACATTAGAAAATTATACATTTTCCTCAAAGCATTACCGGCGGGATATTTCGAAAGAAGAAACATTTAAGCTATAAAATCAAAGATAAAATTCTCCAGTAGAAACCAATCACTTTCGGAATGTAACTTGCAGAGTCCTTTAAATAGAGTAAAAGTTGTGTATTAAAGTCCATTGTTCGAGTGCTCTGGCCTGTGTTAGATTTTAAAAGATACTTCCCAACAGGTGTGGAATGGTGAATAGCAGAAACGTCAAACTCAGGCAAAAAGATGTAAGTTTAATAATGTGAATGTGTCGCCCGACCGTTGTACCGTCTGCTCATATGATAATAAACTTGAATGAATTGTAGATGCTCGCTGGGCAACATAAAAATTCATTCGTTTCCCTTGCTACCCAAAGCTTTGCTTCAAAACGAGAGGATAAAAGAACTGTGATCATATTCAGGAAATAAAAGTTATACACACACACACACACACACACACACACACACACACATATATATATATATATATATATATATATATATATGTAGTGAGTGTGTGTCTGTGTGTGATAAAAATATAGATTCTAAGTTATTCTATATGCGTTGATGTGCTCGATATCAAAGATAGAGCATATGAACATATCAGACTGGACATTGACTTCAACGCCCACCGGCGACAATCTGTTTCATGGTTAAACGCAATGTGCTTGTGTGTGTGTGTGTATGTGTGTATATATATATATATATATATATATATATATATATATATATATATATATATATATACATATATACATATATACAGTTAATGGTCAGAGTTGAAACCGACCAGGAAACGGTAGTATATAAAAATTGCTCAATACAATTAAATTTTTAAATTTAAAAACCAGGATGTCGCAAACCAAGGTCGCGTATTCAACTAGCCTACTGATTTTCAAAGTATCTATCTATCTATCTATCTGTCTGTCTAACTATATATATATATATGTTTTCCTTGTGTCTTTATTCATATATATATATATATATATATATATATATATATATATATATATATATATATATATATATATATACATATATATAAAAGTGGACATGGAAGTCAGCACTTAGAGGCGACAGTCTGTTTCATGCTAGTGCAATCGTCAGGCGACTCTGACGATTGCACTAGCATGAAACAGACTGTCGCCTCTAAGTGCTGACTTCCATGTCCACTTTTATATTTACACACGCTCTATCTCTGATATTGAGCACTTTA